>PVIA01002542.1:102222-204140 GCA_004024845.1 Tonatia bakeri
GCATGTAGCTGTTTAGAGCTCCCAACACCATTTGTGGAAGAGGCTATTTTTACTCCATTTTATGTTGCTGCCCCCTTTGCTGAATATAAATTGACCATAGAGACTTGAGTTTATTTCTGAGCTCTCTGTTCTATTCCATTGGCCTATGTGCCTGTTTTTATGCCAGTATCAGACTGTTTTGATTACAGTGGCCTTGTAATATAGTTTGGTATCAGGTATTGTGATCCCTCCTACATTGATCTTCTTTCTCAAAATTGCAGCAGTTATTCAGGGTCATTTATGGTTCCATACAAATTTTTGAAGTGTTTGTTCTATGTCTGTGAAATATGCCATTGGTACTTTAATAGGTATTGCACTGAATGTGTAAATTGCTTTGGGTAGTATGGACATTTTGATGATATTAATTATTCCAGTCTATGAACACAGTATATGTTTCCATTTGTTTGTGTCTTCCTTGATTTCTTTCTTCAGTGTTGTGTAGTTTTCTGAGTACAGGCCTTTTACCTCCTTGGTTAGGTTTCCCAATGGGAGAGACATTGCAGGACCTTCTCATGGACCCACAGTTCCAACACCAGGGACCCTACCCACTAGGCACTTAGCCCACTTTGCTGCACTACATCTCTCTGGCTGCATATCTGTTGAACATCAGCAGTTCTTTTAGCCCAGATGCTCACTGAGTAGGCCTGGAGAACAGAAATGGAAGAACATGCTGAGGAGTAAGCCTTGGCCAATGGAGATGAGAATACACAGTGAGGTCCCCCTGTGGGAGTCCGGCACTCTTAGTGACAGTCAGTGGGCACATCTGCCTCTTTATTGGATCTACAGTGAAGGAGGCTCTCACTTCCTGTGTGATCCATGGAGAGTCATAAACTTCTTGAGCCTTATCATTCCTTCCACACTGCACTGAAGTAAATCTCTCTGGCTCCCTGGAAGAAAATGAGAGAGAGGGAGACATTAAGAGTTCTTATTTATCTCTGTACCTCCAGAGAATGCTGTGCAGAGGAGTTTCCCAGGCGCATTTGGGACGGTCAAACCTGGTGTAGGTACTCAGGCTCACCAGTAGGGGGAGGCAGACCTCTGTCTTGGTTTTTGAGCTGCCCTGGTTCGGAGCAGGGCTACGAGTTGAAAAAGTCCCGCCTCAACAACAGGTGTTGCTCCAGGAAAGGTGTGTCTCTTGCAGCTCAGAAAAGACACGGAGTCCCCAGAGGTCTAATATAGATTATGGTGATTATTTAAAGCCAGTCACCATTTCTTGCCATCTGACTTCTTCTGGGTGTATGCGTGGGTGGAAGTACTTGAGGCCAAAAGAGCTTGTGAGCCCTCGTAAGTATAGGGTAATGCCTATGTTTGTCTCTGGGCTTTGTCCTCAACCATGGGAGGGGCTTCTCCTGCAGTCGGTAGGCAGGACACGTCCTGTGCTTAGGAGAGGGTGCTGCCGGTGCTGTGGAAGGGTCTGGTTGCATTCACCTCTGTGTTTGGCCCAGAAAGGAGTTGTTCTGTAGGTCCTGCAATGAGGGGGACCCACTTGGGTGGCCTCCTGAGATTTCCCCTGGAGGCAGCCCTGCCCCGTGTTCCCCACAGCAACCCTGCCCTGTGTACTGCTCTCCAGGACACTGGGGGTCAAGGACAGAAGTTTTGCTCACTTCTCTGGCCAGAGGAAAGAGGCCGAAAGGTTGCAAAACAGTCTTTAGATTCTTGGACAAGAAGGCAAAACAAAACACAATACAAAAGGTCAGCAAGACCACTGTCTTACCCAGGAACAAGTAATCGCTCAAATCAGATCAGCCAGCCTGGGGTAGGTCACCTGCTGAGACCCAAGAATGGATCCTGCCCAGGTGCAGTCAGTCTGATAGGGGCAGGTAGTGGAGCATGGCCTCAGCCCCAGCTTCTGGCCTGAGGGCGAAATGTCCTCCTCACAGGGAACCACAACAGAGAGGGCTACTCACTACTGTTAACTAGGATGATTCAGGCTGGTTAGAGGGGCCTGCAGCCATACTGGCAGAGAGGATGAACTCAAACTGTGAAGTAGATCAAGTGCAAGGCCCTTCTTCCTGCCCAGTCAGTGGCTCTCTTCTTGCTTCCTGATAGCCCAGAGCCCCCCTTTTAAACACATACTGAAGAGCCACTACAGGATCATTCTTCCCAAGTTGGGGTGCAGTCAGCCCTAGGGTTGTTGGGAGGATCAGACTTGAAATGTTTAAGATGTCTGATACCTTGCTCAGCATGTGGGAACACTTGATGAACTGTAACTGTTTTATCACGATAGTGATATGGGTTTGATGAACTTCAGGTTTAGAGATCTTGTCTATGTATCCAGGAGTAACAGTAACTAGGGTGTACTGATGACAAGACCATATATATGGATCACCATTAGAGCCCATGGATGGTGAAGAGCAACTTCACAAATGGTGACAGGGGAGGTTTCCTACAAGCATTTGAAGTAGGTCTGCTTGTGTGCCTCCTGTCCTGTGCCCTCCCTTAAGTCAGTGTCTGAAATCTCACTGGTCCTCCTTTTCAAGTGTCCACTCTAGGCAGAGCATGGAGGCTGAGAAAAGGGGAAAGGGCGGAAGACACCCTACAGAGTGATCTGTTCCCTGAAACCCTCAAGAATGTTTCTTACCTGGAGGCCTGAGGTCCCCCGCTGAGCCGGGAGATTTGGGGGTAGGTGAATAGAGAAAAGGCTATGGGTAGCCTGGTTGGGCAGGGAACTGAGCCTTTCTGAAGAGATTTTATTCTCCCCAACAGCCCCCTCCCAGTCTCTCCACACTCTGTATATAAACCTGTTGGGAGACACAGCATGTCTTCTCAGGAATACCCAATTCAGGCACAGCTCCAAAAAAGCACATTCAAGCCTGCTCCCCATCTCAGCTGCAATCTGAGCCTGTTGGGGGCAATGGAAGCAGGCACGAGCCTGAAACAGGCAGAATGGTGGCCCCTTGTGCTCATGGTGCCCAAGACAGCTTACAAAGTCCTTTCAGGACTGTACCCTAATCCCTGCTCATAGAAGTCCCAGGAGGAAAGCACAACGGATGTTTTGTTATTATTTGTTTTATTTTGATGAAGGCTTTTGTTTTGTATTTCAGAAACTTTTATTAATAATTCTTAAACCACAGAGTCAAAGGGTTTTTTTTAATGTTTAATTAAAAGTCTACCAAATTCTAGATTGTATTCAACCATCTCAATTGCCTAATGTTGTGAATTTTGCTGCCTTCTTCATTCTCACAGGTGCACTGCTCTGGCTCTGGGGAACAGGAGTCTATACTGTGGTAGACGCTACACTTGAACATTTGGGCAACATAAAGATTTGCACCAAGCTCAACATGGAGGCCACTGTCTTTGCAAATGAAAGCACTGGAATTTAAGCTTAGAGTCAAAGTGAATGATTCTACTCAGTATATATTGGAGTCCTGAGCAAAAGCTTTCCCCACCACACTACAGCAGTCCTTCACTGCTGCTGGTGATACAGAGACAGTGAAGAAATGTGGTTAAAAGCACAGGCTCCTGAGCCAGGCTGCTGCGTCCAAATCCTGGGTAGGACAGTGACTTGGGCCAGTTACCTCACTTCTCTGTGTCTCAGTTTCATCAGCTGTAAGATGGGAGAGCAGGCTTATTTAATTTTAGTATTTTTATTGTGATGTATAACATAATGACTTGGTACTTATATATGTGGTGAAATTGTTGCAGAAAATAACTCACACACAGGAGAGATGGTGGAGCACGATTCTTTATTACTCACGGGCCCAGGGGAGAATCCAAATCCTGAGCCCCGATCTCTAACTTTCCGGGGTTGAAATAGCCTCAGACCCCTTGCCTACGTGGCAAAGTGAGGTTACAGAAGCTAAATGCGGAAGTTAGGTCTAACTACCTTATATGGGAGACGAAGGAACAAAGTGTGCAGGGTCCTAGCACAGAAGCACAGGGTCCTAACGCGGAAGTTACAAAGTACAAAGTATCCTAACATGGGGGTTGCCTGCCACAAAATGACCAGTACAACAAGTCTAGTTAACATCCATACATACCTATGACAAAAGTATTTTTTTCTTATGATACATTTAAGATCTACTCTCTTAGCAACTTTCAAATATGTAATATAGTATTATACACTAGAGGCACTATGCTCTACATTATTATATCCCTAGGTCTTACTTATATTTTAACTGAAAATGTGTACCTTTCAACTACCTTTACCCATTTTGCCCACCCACACCTCAGGCAATCACCAATCTGTTCTCTATGAGCTTGATTTTTTTTTTGTTTTTTTTTCTTTTAGATTCTAAATATAAGTGAAATCACACAGTAGCAGATGTTTTTATTCCCATTGTACAGATGAGGAAACTGAGGCCCAAGAGGGTAGGAATTGTTTCCCTTACTCTAAAGTCATGTGGAGAACAGGAGTCAGCTGTCTCCCAAGTAGTGAGGCCCCTGCCCCCCACTGCTGAGCTGGGAGGCCAAGGAGGGCAGCTTAGCTGATATGCTGGTTCAGTTTAGCTGCTCTGTGAGACATGACAAGTCCTGGTACTGCAGAGGGCAGGTGGGTGCCTAGTGCACTCCACTACCCAGGCGCTTAGTGCTGGAATAGGGCTCAGCCTCAGGAAGAGCTGCAAAAAACCTGGGCTCCCCCTCCATGGGGCACAAAAGGAGCTAGTAGGCCCTCAGGGATGGGCTTTCCCTTTATATAAATTCCTGTGAGTCTGGGTTTTACCTGTTCCACTGTCCCTCTGTTTTTATCTTTTTCTCCAGGGCTGACAAGGGAAAAACTGGTACAAATTTCTGAGCTGGGGATGTGGAAAGAGAGCTGGGCTGGACTCCACTGCATATCCCATTAATTCTATGTACTATTTTTAGTAGGTCTGTCCAAGCTGGGGCCTTGAAGATTATTATGGTTAAAACCCACATTTGGTTGCCCTATCTCTGTCCCTGTCTTTCTGTCTGTCTTTGTCTCTCTCCACACATACACAAATGTGTGTGTACCTACATGTGTTTATATTCATGTGTGTGTGTGTGTGTATGGAGAGAGAATATACAATGTATACGTAGATATACGAGGTCTGTCTGGAAAAAGTGCAGCCATTGTTAATATAACAAGAACAGTTTGCATGACATCAATGTAACCTGGCAGCCAAGGAGAGTGGACTAGAATGCATATGCATGAATGGTGACAACTTCACTGCACTAGGCAGTGGGGGTGGTAGACATAATTGAGTGAGCAGGTGTGTGGTGTAGCTGTCACATTCAAAATGACTGAGTAGAGCAACAAATATGCATCAAATTTTGCATTAAGCTTGAACATTCTTCCACAGAAACTATTCACATGATTCAGAGGGCCATGGCTGTGGACAACTGGTGAATGGCAACTTCATCATCACATCTTGTTTAGTTTTTTGGCAAAACATCAAATCAGCCAGGTGACTCAGCCTTCCTATAGCACAGATTTAGCATCCTATGACTTCTGGTTTTTCCCAAAACTGAAATCACCTTTTAAGGGGAAGAGACTTCAGACCCCTGAGGAGATTCAGGAAAATATGACAGAGCAGCTGAAGGTGATTGGGGGAATTGTGTGAGGTCCCAAGGTGCCTACTTTGAAGGGGACTGAGGCATCATTGTCCTATGTATAATGTTTCCTGTACATAGATACATAGATATAGTGGATACATAGATACAATGTTTCTTGTACATAGATACATAGATACAATGTATCTTCTTCAGTAAATGTCTCTATTTTTCATGTGACATGGCTGGATACCATCTGGACAGACCACATATATTTCTGTCTTTATCTCCATTTCTTTCCACTAATCTGCCTTGAAAGATTATGAAGCTGTATGGACACAAGGGATGACCCTTGAACCATTGGATGTGGGTCAGGTTTTCACTTAAAATCTCATTTCTCACTCCACTGGGTAGTCAGTTCATGCTCAACTTGAATTTAGCAGTCTCCATATTTCTTCCTTTGGCCAAAGTCACATCTTTTGTGTTGCAGCGTAAGCACTCCCTTCAGTGTACTTGGGAAATTATGATAAGACAGGAGTCACATACTGGCCCGGACTGTTAGGTGGTAAAATGTAGTGCCTTACAGAACTAAGTCCTGCCAGGAGGAGGAGAGGAAGCAGCCGTGGCAGTTCAGAGAGTGTTGCAAGATTCTGTCACTGACCTAAGTGAGACTCCAGCCAAGTTCACTAAGTATATTTATAGACATGCACACCCAGGAAAGTACTGTTCCCTGGAAATGTGTGCATGTTCTCATGTCTTACCAAATTTCCCAGGTAGCATCCTGAAACAGTGAAAACTATATCCTCTTCTCCCTGACAACCAGGAAGATCTTAGGAAAAATAGATCTGATGGCTTCTCTCTGCCTTGAAAACCTGCAGTGATGTCCCCTTGCCCCCAGGGTTAGCTCTTTCCCAGGCGTGCCTGACTACTCCAGCCCACCTCTGACTCCCAGGCCTCCTCACACACCACCCAAACCAAAGTCTTCTGACTGTACCAGACTGCTTTCTACCTCCTGACCCTGGCACACACAATTTCCTTTTCAGAAATGTTTTTTCCATTCCCTATTCTTCAGGCAGAGCCCTACTTAGTCTCTCTACACATAATCTCCTCTCTGTGCCTTTTCTCACCTCTTTCTCTTGGGCTAACTATTTTAGTTACCCAGTCATCTGAGGGCTTAGAGTTCTGCACACCTATCTTGCTGTTATTATTTCTATTCATATTGGCCTCCTTCGAGGTTGAGAACTATGTCTCACTCATCTTTGCATCCCTAACATCTAGTCCAGTGTCTGATGCAGAGTATCTGTGCAATGGAGAATTGTTAACTAAATACATGTGAGTTTTACCATGTAGCTGCTAAGAGCTTAGGGTCTGCTTTAGGTAAAAGACTGAGTTTACATACTAGCTCTACAGCTTCTAGCCACAAGATTTTCCAAGCTACTTAATCTCTTTAAGTGTCAGTTTCCTAATCTGTAAAAGAGCAAATAACAATAGAACCTCATTTATATGATTATTGTGAAATTTTTGTGATATTGCATAGAAAGGATTTCACACAGCACCTGGCACATGCCATATAATTTTTTCCCTCAGTTCACATTTTGCCTATCAGTAAATCCTGTAGGCTTTACTGATCCAACCATTTATTACATTTTGACTACTGACAGACCAATTCAAAATGCCCTTATTTTCCAGAGACATACATACTTCGATGACCTTCCACCTGGTCTCCCTGCCTCCACGCTCATCCTGCCTCATCTATTTTCAACACTGCTGCCTGAAGCTATCCTTTAAAAATGTGTGTCCAATCAGGTCACTCTTCTGCTAAAACTACTTCTTTGGCTTCCCCAGCTCACTGAAAGTGAAAGTCCAAATCCTCACTATGGTCTTTGAGGCCCTTTCCAATTGGTCCCTGCTACTTCTGATTCCTCACTTTCCCCGTACCCTCCCATTGGTACCACACTGGATCGCATGCTATAACTCAAACCTGACATATACCTCCTGGCCCCAGGACCTTTCCACTTGCTATTCCCTGTGCCTAGCTTTCTATTCCCCCAGAAATACTCACATCTTCCTTTCTTACTAAAGACTTCACTCAAAAGTCAACTTCCCCATGAGTCCCTCACTGGTCATTCCATTTAAACTTTCAATAATATGTTCACCAGAGACCCTTTCTATCCTATCCCATTTCCCTTTTTATTAGACTTTATCATTAATAGAAATATATATGTTCTTTAATAGTATTTATCATTAATAAAAACATATTTTTATTTATTATCTTATTCACTCTCTGCATCCCCCATAGAATGTAAACTCTAAGAGAGAAGGGGTTTTGCCTGTTTTGCTCACTGCCATACTCCAACATCTAGAATAATGGCTGGCACAAAGTAAGTTCTCAGTTAGTACATTGTTGAACAAATATATCATTCCAAGAAGTTTCGCTAGAGTACATTTCCCCTCCATTGTTAGAGCTTGGTGTCATGACTATAAAGGTGAGGGTAAAGAGAAGGATTCAGATTGCTGTAAAATACTGGGACAGCAGCATCTGGGCTGGGCTTGGGCCACTCCTCGCTGTCCCTGGGCTGGGCTTGGGCCACTCCTCGCTGTCCCTGGGCTGTCAGTACTATGACTCAGGAGGCAGAATCTCAAACCATGCTCTGTCCTCAAACTGGATTTTCCTCTTTTTCTAGTTCAACCCAGCTGTATCTGGCAGAGGATGGGGCTGGGGACTCCAAGCTCCTCCTTTTATCTGGATGAAATGTGCACAGGGCTGAGGCCTGGGAGAAGAGGGAGTGGCATATGAACATGCCCTGCAGCTAGAAGGGGAAGTGCCTGCAGCTGCCCTTTGTCCAGCTTTCTTGGGACTTCCCACAGGGTCTTCCTAGCAGAAAAATCAGTGCCTTCCTTCTTGGACTTGGTTTCCATTTCAGAAAGCAGTGCTCCTTAGAGTGAATTTGTGGTGTTATGTTTCTGAGCCAGACCCAAGGCCTGCTAAATTGGACTCTCTGAGGTGGGGCCTGGACATCTACATTCTATAGGTCCACCAGGAGATTCTTCACTATACTCATATGAGAGCCACCCATCAGATGGTGACCTCCTTGGGACCAGGATTGTGGCCTTCTCACATTCCAGCTACCCTGTCTCAACTCCCACTCCTTCCCTCACTTTGTTTTCCTGCTTAACACTTATCGCAAGGCAATCTAACATAGTCCACTTATTCATCACACTTATCCACCACACCCCACCCCATCCGACACACCAGGAATGGATATTCTGTGTTTTATTCACTATTGTACTCCAGTGCCTAGAACTGACAATAAACCACATAGGCATCTTCTGCCTTTTGACCTGATGTTGAACCACTTTTGACACAGTAGGGACACATTGCAATGGAGCCTAAGACAAGCTGCACACTTCCCCTCTCCCAAAACTTCCTCCCTGTTGCCTTTACAACTCCTGCCAATCTTCTGGCCCCCTTCTACCCAGCAGTCCTTCCTAGGCTGCTCTAGGTCTGACTCCTTCCCTGGGCTCTCAGGAACACCAAGGGCCCATCCTATCATCTGAGCACTTGATGGCCAGGTGGGCTGCTGTGTGGTCAGTGGACTCTTCACAGAGATTCTTGCCTCCCTACATGGACGGCAAGTTTGTTGACCATATGGACCCCATCTTATTCACCTTTATTTGCCAATACCTAGAACATGGTAGGTGCTCAGTAAGTCACAAATCTGTGGCTTTATGAAAGAAAAATACACAGAATACAGTTATAGTCAGGGCTTGGTATATGCTATAGCTAGAGGGACTCAACAGGCAGGTTTACTTTAATATGAAGCTTAAATGTGGACTGAGGGACTACACAAAAATGTTGGAGCTAAATTGCCCACGTTTTTCCTCTTATTACTACTTCTGGTAACCATAGGTGACAGTTTTTTAGTGTTTACTGGGTGCTAAGTGCTGTTCTCAGCATTTCACATGGATTATCTCATTTAATTCTCATGACATTTTGAGATAAGGACTCTTTTTATACGTAGTGCATACATATTAGGGCCTGTGCTATTTGGGGGTTGAAGGCTCTGAAGTGGTTGTTGGGGAGGCCAAGCATTTATGCTAAAGAGTAAAAAGATCTGGAAGA
This sequence comes from Tonatia bakeri, assembly GCA_004024845.1. Lineage (NCBI taxonomy): Eukaryota > Metazoa > Chordata > Mammalia > Chiroptera > Phyllostomidae > Tonatia > Tonatia bakeri. Next base: position 111,836 of record PVIA01002542.1, read on the forward strand.
GGGGCTTCATCAGCATGGAACCCCAGGGACACCTGAGGCAGCCTCAGTGTTTTGGAGCAGAGAGACGCAGTTCCACCTTTATCATGCCTCCATCTTGATAACGTGAGTTCTCAGGAATGTCCTTCAGACTTCACTATCTAAAAGTTCAGCCTTCAGAAAACCAACCTAGGGGTCAACGCTCTGGGCTTTGCAAACATTTGTCTCATATGCTGACCATTTTTGATCTGTTCAACCAGCTTTCCTCCCATTTGAATTAGGAGTGAAATAATTATGAAATCACCATTATCTGTCCTGTTGCCCACCTGCACCCCCACCACCACACAGAAATCTTCCTACAAAAGGATCCTGCCCTCTTTTACTTTAACTCCCACCAGAGTGGGAGCCCCTATAGGACAAGGCCATGTCTATCCAACTCATGGGAGCTATATGCCCCTTCCTGCTGCCCCCACCCCCATGACTAGGAACCTCTCTTGGTCCTTTGGTGAGCCCTCTACCCCACTCCCAAGCCCCTCCCTCTGTCCCAAGAATACTCTATCCAGACTCCCAGCTGTGATTTATACCTCAGGTACAGGAGAACCAGGTGCTCCTGAGTAGAAAGAAGGTGGGAAGTTGAGTAATTATAACAGGGTATAAGAAAGTCAGAAAGCAGGAGAAGTTGAACAAGACAGCATGTCCATTCCCTACCTCCCAGCTCAGCAGCTAGTTCATTAGACAAGGTCTGTAAATAACATCTGAGTGGCCTCTGGAGCTTTGTTTGAACCATGACATTCTACTCCCCGAATAGATATTGACTATCTGCTCCAAGCATTTCACGGCCTGTAGAAAAGGGACTGGAACCTGTGCATCCCATTCAAGGTACTACAAAGCCAGGACCCAGGGCATGAGGACCCCCAGCTCACAGGCATATGGTGGGGTTCTGCTGAAGATATGGTAACTGTGACCTTTGCAACTTGCCTATGTTCCTTGAGCACTCAAAGTTCCTGTTTTCAGTAGTTCATAAGAATGACAAACATTGCCCTGGTTGGTATAGCTAAGTGGTTTGAGCACCAGCATGAAAAGGAAAGGTCTCCAGTTCGATTCCCAGTCAAGACACATGCCTGAGTTGCAGGCCAGGTCCCCAGCTGGGAGTGTGCAACCGCTTGATGTATCTCTCACACACTGATGTTTTTCTTCCTCTTTCTCCCTCTCTTCCCCTCTCTCTAAAAATAACTAAAATCTTTTTAAAAATGAATGACAAATATTGCTGTGTTTTCTCCGTGAAAATAAGCAGAAATTCAGATGCTCAGGGACACCAGAGTGGGACCAAAGGAAATCTGCATGTAAGCCCTACAGAAGTTTATCCACTCATTACTGCTTCCCCCCACTCCATGTTTTGGGTCTCCCAGGAAGGCTGAGAGTTGGCAGTGAGCAGACCCTGAGTTCTTGCTACTGGAAATCATTGATAAGAGGCAGAGTGGAGGAGACCATGGCCAGAGCCACACGGATGTGCTGCAGGGTGCTCTGTCCCCATTATAGTGTCTCCCCCACCACCCCCACCACCCCTACCTTCATATCACCGTTCCTCTCACCCCTTTGGCTCCAATAATCTCTCCTCCCTCTACAAGCACAAAGGTGACTGATGAATCTGCCATCTGCTAACTTCCCAAGTCCAGGTCTCTGTGCCAGGCTAATCTAAACAACCTGAGTAACAGATAAAATTCTTGGTGCCATTAAACATGCACAGGCCAGAGCATGGTGCTCAGTTGCAGAGAAACTCCCTGACTAGTATGAAGGAAGCAGGGAAAACCACAGCAGTGGGGCCATTAAAAATGAATGGAAACCAACCCCTCTGAGAAGGGGCTGTGTCTCTTAAAGCAGCAGTTCTCCTGCTGGCCACAGGGCGGGAAAAGTAGGACTCAGAGAAAGCCAGCAGTGCCCAAACCCTGAGCAGTTTTCAGAGTGTCAACTACTTGTGCCATTCACAGCCTGCCATTTGGGTGGAAAAGAGCATAGACTCTGGAGTCAGGCGGACTTGAATTTGAGTTTCAGCTGGAACACAGAGTCTGACTTTAAGCACCTGAATCTTAGTTTTTTCCCTTGTAAAATGGGCTTAATACCTACTCTAATGGTTCCTATAAGGATGAAATGAATAAAATAGCATATATAAGTTATCTAGCACAATGTTTGGCCAAGAGAGGTGATTTTTGAAGGTTAGTCTCCCCTCCCCTTCCTTCTAAAAGGGGGTGAGTGTCTTCCCAGATTTAAGTCTCCTCAGGGAGATCCTGTCTGTCCCCAAGGGCTTACAGAGACCCTGGTATCATTACTGGTTTGCCTGTCCCTCCACTAGACGGGAAGCATCCTGAAAACAGCAATCTGGGGCACCACTGACTTTCCAGCACCCAGCTCAAAGTCTGGCATATAATAGTTGCTTGGAGAATGTTGAATTGAACTAAGTCAGAAAAAAAAAAAACCCATAAAACTTTAAAAGGATGTAAATGAGACCAATAAACTGAAGGGAAGTGACCAAAGATGGAAAGAATTGAGGTAATTTTGCACAGAGAAGTTAATCACAGCCTGTCCAAACTCACAGGGACCTTAGGTACAGTTGGCCCAACACCCTCACTCTATAATCAAGGGGTACTGAGACCCTCAAGGTGGTGGCAGAGCTCCTGCCCTCCAGCTCCACGCAGTCGAGCTAGGGCTGTTACCAACAGGTTCTGCCCCCTCTCCTGTGAGCAGGGCAAGACCATGCTCCCTACTGAGGTATAACTAGCAAGCTTTTGTGCTTGACCTCCAGACAGACTTACAGATTCAGTTCAGGATAAATCTGGACCTAGGTGGTTCTCTGGATGTCCAGGCCAGCAGTGCCACCCTGAGGAACCTGGAATTTCTTGTTTGCAGGACGGAAGGGTGCTTGGCTCTATCATTAATAGTATAATGTACTTCCTAGACTCTGCATGAGAACGTTTGAAGAGAGGAAAGGATGAGCCCTTTTTTCTGTATAGTATCTGTCCCCACATAACCCACCAAATCAACCTGTTATTAAGTCACCTTATCACTGTGAAACCCTGAACTCTGCCCCCATGGAACCACCTCTCAGCTTCCTCAGCCAACCCCACCCCAAATTGGATGGGACCCTCATTACTCCTGAGTAGACTGCTGGAACAGGGAGTCATGAGATGGGAGATCCAGCTGGCCTCTGATAAGATCTTTACAGCCTATTCTGTGGGATTGATGTAAGGACTAAATAACAATAAATGTGAAAGTTCTGGGAGATAAACACTACCACTAAAAAAAGTATTTGGCAGGTGAGGAAATTGAATAAATCAAGTTAGGGATACTTGGACGGGCAGGTTTCTTATACTTAAAAGCTTCTCAGACCTTCCACTCCTCATCCGCAGACTAGCTATTACCATCTCAACATTGGTGGAGAACAACTGGCATGATCTGATGGGGTTTTCATCCACAAAGAAAGAACTGAGCATTCTCCTCTTGCCAAACCTGGAGTTCAAAGGTCAGAAGAAATATATATATATAAAATACATAGGTCTGTCCAGAAAATATAATATAATAAAATATAGTACAAGGTCTGTCCAGAAAAAGTCTAGCCATTGTTAATATAACAAGAACAGTTTGCACAACATTGGTGTAACCTGCAGCCAAGGAGAGTGGACTGGAATGTGCATGTGTGAAGAGTGAGGACTTCACTGCACTAGTCACTGTGGGGGCAGTAGACGCTGTTGAGTGAGCATGTGTACTGTGTGGCCATTGCATTCAAAATGTGAGAGTAGAACAATGATTCTGCATCAAATTTTGTGTTAAGTTTCAACATTCCTCCACAGAAACTATTCAGATGATTCAGAAGGCTGCAGCTATGGGCAACTGGTGGTTGGCAGCTTCATCACAGCAATGTGCCTGCTCATGCATGGTCTTGTGCACAGACTTTGGCAAAACATCAAATCAACCAGGTGACTCAACCTCCCTACAGAACAGATTTGGCATCCTATGACTTCTGGCTTTTCCCAAAACTAAAATTACCTTTGAAAGGGAAGAGATTTCACACCCATGATGAGATTCAGGAAAATATGACAGAGCAGCTGAAGGTGATTGGGGGAACTGTGTGAGGTCCCAAGGTGCCTACTTTGAAGCAGACTGAGGCATCATTGTCCTATGGACAATATTTCTTGTGTCTTGTACCTTCTTCAATAAATGTTTCTATTTTTCATATGACATGGCTGGATACCTTCTGGACAGACATCATCTATTGTATATATATGCTGGCCTGATTCAAACGTTTCAGAACCAGAGAAAAAATCTCTGACTCTACACAGTGGTAGAGAAAAAGACTAGGTGGCTTCTTAAGTAAGGTCTTTCTCATGATAACTCACTAGGCACAAATAATCCTATGTAGTACATACTATTTAATTCCCACTTGACAGATGAGGAAACAGAGGCACAGAGAGTATTAGGTAGCTTGTTCAGCCTCAAGTTTGAACCTAGCAGTTTGACACATCAGCCTGAACCCCTGGCCCCTCATTACATTAGAGAAGACCACCTGGGGAGCCTTCCAGGTGAGTAACTCTTGTTACAATGATCAACACCAAGGACATTTCTCTGGACCTTCAGAGGGAGATTCAAAGCCTCTCTTCATCCTAGTTCTAGGTCTGCTTGATAAGCTAGACCTAGAACTCTCTGGTGTCTTCCGGGACATTCTGTTCCCTGGAGTAGTGGGGCATTTAGCAAGAGCTTCCCACAGCAAATTTTCATTTGCCCACTGACATTGCTGGCCAAGGTCAGGCGGCTTTTAGATAGAAAACTGCCTGGCATGCCTGCCCTCTGCCACACCTCTGAGAGGCCAGCTGGTCTGGGAAGGACAACCTGCTGAGAGCTGAAAACCTGAGCCCTTTGTCCTCCTCTGTAAGGAGCACAAAGCCTCCTCCTCAGGGCTTGGCTCTGCTCAGTTCCCTGGAACCTTCTGCAGGCCTTTTGGATGCCCAGTGCATTCAAAATTAGCTTGTTTCACAATAGGAAAATACACAAAACCCATCTATTGTCAGTGACTGACTTGTCTACAAAGTCCTATGTGGTAAAAATAAAGTTTTGCCCCAAGAAGCCATCTAGCTGTACACTCTCTCCCAAGTACACATTGCAATTCAGTACACTTATTATTTCCTTGTGTTGTGGGGAACAAAGAGGTACCAGCTGTGGATCAACAGGGAACAAGCTTGTACTCTCCTGATAGCAGGAAGGGGGTAGGAACAGATAAGTACACGAAACAGAAAAAACTAGATGTGATTTTCCACATCCCCAAACACAGGTGCACCTTGCTGTGGCACAATTTGAATAAGTAAGCTCTGAGGAAGTAGAGTGGGATGCATTTAGCTGATCAAAGAGGGGGGACTTTACTTGGGTTTTAAAAAGGCAGAACCCCTTGGAGAGACGGCAGCTGGTGGTCTGTGGGGCGGCGGGCGCTGTTTACAACGCGCCTTCACAACCACCTCTCGTTTCCTCCTGACGCCGCTCTGTGCCCAGGCTCCACCTTCATTCCTCAGATGAGAAAACTGATGCTCAGTGAGGTCTATGTGTGGCCCTAAACTCAGGGCTTTTTTTTTTAAGATTTTATTTATTTATTTTTAGAGAGGAGAAAGGAGGGAGAAAGAGAGGGAGAGACACATCAATGTGTGCTTGCTTCACATGTGCCCCCTACTGGGGAACCTGGCCTGCAACCCAGGTGTATGCCCTGACTGGGAATCAAACCACCAACCCTTTGGTTTTCAGGCTGACACTCAATCCACTGAGCCACACCACCCAGGGCCTAAACTCAGGGCTTCTGACTTACATTCTTTCCCTTAGATGGCAGTTTGCCTGAGGAAGTCTCAGCAATTTTCTCCTTGGAGGGTCAGCCTCATGAAAGGCAAACCTTGACTTCTCCTACAGAGGCAGATTCCCCCCAGCTTTGTGCAAGGTCCACTGCAGACTCAAAGTCATGGTGGTAAAAAGTGAGTAGGCAGGGGCCACATTGATGAGAACTGGTGGTCAGACAGCAGCAGGAACATCCAGGAGCACTCAGGGACTGAGCTGAGCAGACCTCCCACAGAGGACAGGAGTGGCTCAGTGGAGAGCAAAGAACACCAGGGAGAAGGGTCTGCCACTGTGTCCAGGAGCAGGGTCAAGTCTCAGGAAAGTCTGACTGTGTGCAGAGGTTTCTAGTCACCAGATGTAAGGGTGAGATAAAGCTTGTCTCTCGTTTTCTTATTGTATTTTTTCCATTCCCATTTATCGTCCTTATACTCCCCTCCCTCCCCCAACAATCACCACACTGTTGTCCATGTCCATGAGTCCTTTTACCTTTTTGTTCAATCCCTCCACCCCATAACCCCCCCTAAGAGCTGTCAGCCTACTCTCTCTATATGAGTCTGTCTCTATTTTGCTTAGTTAAGTTTGTTCATTAGAGCCTACATATGAGTAAAACCATATGGTATTTGTCTTTCTCTGACTGGCTTATTTCACTTAACACAATGTTCTCCAGATCCATCCATGCTGCCACAAAGGGTAAAATTCTCTTCTTTTTTAAGGCTGAGTAGTATTTCACTGTGTAAGTTTCCCATAGTTGTTTTATCCACTCATCTTCTAGGGGACACTGGGGCTGCTTCCAAAACTTGGCAATGGTAAATAACTCTGCAATGAACATAGGGGTGCTTATGTTCTTTCAAATTAGTGTTTCGGGTTTCTTTGGATAAATTCCAAAAGAGGAATCACTGGGTAATAAGGCAGTTCCGTTTTTAATAGTTGGAGGTATCTCCATACCGCTTTCCACAGTGGCTGCACCAATCTCCATTCCCACCAACAGAACAAAAGTGTTCCCCTTTCTATACAGCCTCACGAGCACTTGTTTGTTGATTTATGGGTGATGGCCATACTGACAGGTGTGAGGTGATATCTCATTGTATTTTTCTGGTGAATAGTGATGTTGGACATATTTTCATATATCTTATTGGCCATCTGTATGTCCTCTTTGGAGAAATGTTTATTCAGGTCTTTTGCCCATTTCCTAATTGAATTGGTTTTTTGGTGTTGACTTTTATCAATTCTTTATACAATTGGATATTAACTGCTTATCAGATGTATTGGTAAATATCTTCTCCCATTCAGTGGGTTGTCTTTTTATTTTTTTAACTTTATCCATTTATATTTTTAGAGAGAAGGGAAGAAAAGGAGAAAGAGAGGGAAAAAAACATCAGTGTGTGGTTGCGTCTCATGTGCCCCCAACTTGGGACCTGGTCCACAACCCGGGCATGAGCCCTGACTGGGAATCAAACCAGCAACTCTTTGGTTTGTAGGCCTGTGCTCAATCGACTGAGCTAAAACAGCCAGGGCTATCTTTTTATTTTGTTAATGGTTTCCTTTGTTGTGCAAAAACTTTTTAATCTGATGTACTCCTAGTTTTTCTGTTGTTTCCCTTTACTAAGGAGATATATCAGAAAAAATATTGCTCCGAGAGATGTCTGAGATTTTACTGCCTATGTTGTCTTATTCATGGGTAGGAAGAGTTATCATTAAAGTGTCCATACTACCCAAAGCAATCTATAGATTCAATGCAATTCCTATCAATACACCAATGATGTATTTCATAGAACTAGACCAAATATTTCAAAAATTTATTTGGAATCACAAAAGACCCTGAATATTAACAGCAATCTTGAGAAAGAAGCACAAAATTGGAGGAATCACGCTACCTAATATCAAACTATACTTTAAGGCCATAGTAATCAAAACAGCTTGGCACTGGCATAAAAACAGACACAGATCAATGGAACAGAATAGAACACTTAGAAATAAATCCATACCTTTATAGTCAGGTAATATTTGTATGAGGCAAGCACATACAATGGTCTAAAGATAGTTTATTCAATAAGTGGTATTGAAAAATTGGACAGATATGTTCAGAAAAAGGAAATTAGACCACCTCCTTACACCACACACAAGAATAAATTCGAAGTGGATTAAAGACTTAACTGTTAGTCCCGAAACTCTCATTTTTAAACCAACCAAAGGCAGAACAGCTGTTCTTTGTTTCCACAAGCCAGCAGAAGAGGAAACTGGATTGCCTGTGATGCAGTGGGGGAGAAAACAAGGGGTGCGTTTGGTTCAGTGCTCTGGCTGTGAGGAAGTGGAACTTGCTACAGAAAGACTTCCTTGGAGTATATTGTCCAACCTTTTGGCATCTCTTGGCCATACTGGAAGATGACGAGTTGTCTTGGGCTACACACTAAATACATTGCAACACATAACCACAAAAAAATCTCGTGTTTTAAGTAAATTAACAATTTTGTGTTGGGCTGCATTCATAGCCATCCTGGGCCACATTCGGCCCATAGGCCTCAGGTTGGACAACCCTGTCTAGAGGCTTTCAGAGGTTTCTCTCAGCCCTGAAACCAGTCAGCACAACGTCTCCCTGTCCAGATGTGGGTGATCTTGGTTTTACGTGATGAGAACAGCAGGAATCCTTGAATCTGAACAATACCAGGGCAGACTCCTCTGCCTCCCTCCTTCTGCCTCTCTTCCCTATGCCCTCCCTCCCAGAAGCAGAAGTCTGCTTCCCCAAATTCTGTTGCACCCACCTCCTTCTGGCCTATCAATCGGATTTGCTGATAGACAAATGGAAACTAGGTTTCACTGAGCCCTGCTATGTGCCCTTCCCTGGGCTTGGCACTGTGGTCACGCAATGAAATGAATAAGACATTTCCTGCCCTAGGAGTTGTCCATCAGGAAATTCAGAGTTAAGTAACTCTGAGAATTATGAGGTAAGGGGGCAGCCATCAACAGAGCCATGGACAAAATGCAGGAAGACGGGAAAACCCACAGGAGGGAGAACTGGGTGAGGAGGAAAAGAAACAGGAGGTAAGGCTGAGAAGGAAGAATTAGCCAATTGAAGAACTGGTACTGGGAGCAGTTTTCAAAGTGTTATCACAAACTTTTATTCCTTCCACTCACACAATAAGGGAAGCCAGCCAGAAACTATTCTCCCCACTTCAGTGATGAGGAAATTGAGGCACAGGAGAGGGTACGGCTGGGATGTAAACACCCATCTTTTATACCCAGGCTCACTGCTCTTTCTTCAAGGCCAAGCTGGGATCAGAATGGAGAAGGTAGCAAAAGTGATGAGGTACCTTAGAGGGAGAAGCTGAGGGCTAGGGAACCCCCAAAGGCAAACCAGGAACACCTGGTGATTCTGGCTAACTTTACAAGGGGTGTCCTGAAAAGCACTTCTCTGATCACTGTTACTACTACAAATAACTTTTATTTCTACTTTTCAGACAAGAAAATTGAGATTCGGAGAGGTTAGAAATTTGCTGGAGACCTCACAGGACTGGCAGGATTAAGACTGCAAAGCCCAAACTCATAGCCACTGGGAAACACCTCCCAGTTGGAACAGGAATGCTGCCCCATTGTTTCATTCAATACCTTTGGTATCATCCAGCCCCAGGGAGCTGGCCCCCACCCCAGGAAGAAGGCTTCTATTCTGCAGCTTCTTAAATTTCCAGACTTAAAACCATTTTGACCAGATTTCCTGGGCCTAGGCCTGAGGAAGGTGTCCACAACCAAGGCAAACTGGCGACACCCTGGGTAAACCCCGTGCCAAGGAGAGCCACCATCTCTTCCCAGGCCTCTAACTCCCACTCTCTCACTGTGCCCAGAGCTCGGGGTGGGTGAGGTTTTCACCCATGCAATTCTCCACCAGGGGAAGTAGAGAGAGGAAGTGGGTCAGACAGGGGAGGGAGAGGGGATGGGTGAGCACCGTGGGTGTGAAGGGACAGTTTGCGCGGCCAGGGGTACTTTCCCCGACGGCTGAGCTCCTCCCGGAGGCAGGGCGTCGAAGTTCCCCAACATACCACGGGTCTGAGCCTCTGTTTGGGTTTCCGACTCTTCAGATCCAAGTCCTAGTTTATTTATCTCACACCCTCTGCGATGCACCTCTCTCCCTTAATCTTGGAATCATTTTACTACTCATTGGTCCCTCCCTCCCCCTCCCCCCGCCCCGACACAATCTCAGGTGAGACTAAGCGGGCCTACCAGACCTCACCAGAGCACAGCTGGGCTCCACAATGAGGGCACCGCCCCCCCTCAGGAGGCCTCCATTGAAGAAACCTGGTCGAAATATGAGCCCGAGCTTCTTTCCTTGTGACTTCTCTTCCTTTCTGTTGCTAGGCGTCTGCCTGACACTAGGCGTCCTGCCACGGTTTTTTCGGGCGTCTCCCCCGTCAGCCCCCAGGCCAGATTACTTTCTATTTCACTTGGTGGGAGCGACTGTGGGAGGCGATTTGGTAGAAGGGCAGCCAGTCCTCCAGTGAGACTTCTTAAGGGTCTCTGGAAACACAAAACCAAGCGGGTCTTTTTGTTCGCTTATTTAACGAGAAAAAGACGGAGAGATGTGTATGTCTTTAATCACCCGCCGCTAAGTTTCTTGTCAGTTTCCGGAGTACAACTACACATCATCCCCGGGAGGTGAAATGCACATCCTTGACACTTTAGGTAAAACACTGCAAAATCATATGGACGTGCAAAGACTACACAGACCGCCCCAACACACATATCCGCATCCAGGCAGGGACAGAAGTGCTAAGGCAGGCGACCCCGTGTCACCGGGAGAACAGACGCTCTAGGGTGGCCACGCGCTGCCCCCGCCCATGGCTCCCCTTTCCCCTCCACTCCCCCTCTCCCTCACCGCCCTCCCTCCCGTTCGCTCTCCGACTTCCTCTCCCCGCACCCTTCGCCTTCCTTGGCTTCCCTTCCCCTCCCCCCTCCCGCCCGAGGTCGCTGTTTACGTGCTCTGAGGCCCGCCCCGCCCGCCGCTTACGTGACCTTTGGACGTCACGGCCCCGCCGACCGGAAGCGCTGCCCTCATAAGGGCGAAGACTTCGGCGGGGCGTGGCGGGGCGGGGCGACTGAGCTATCCGGCTGCTCTTGGCCGGGCTCAGGGTGGTGAGCCAGTCCCAGTTCAGGGCAAAGGATGTGGGTTTCCGCTCTCCTCCTGAGAGCTGGAGGCCCATGTGGGCAGCCTTCTCAGGTGTCAGCTCCCTGCATCCTCCCTCTTTGAGTTTCTCATTAAATAGTCAGAGCTAGATTGAAATACAGATGACGAATTGGCCTTTAATAGATGCACTCAGATGGTCCCTTGATATCCTGGGTCCTTAAAGTCCAAGGCCAGAGGCCAGTGTCAGGTAATATAAAGGACAGCCATGCCTCCGCTGGGTGACCTTAAGCCTCAAAATGGCTTCGGGCCTGAGTTTCCTTGTCTATAAAATATAGAGGATACTTGCCTGTGAGTGATGATGAGGATCAGATGAGCCTTCCACTTGTTGGTGTAAAACAGCTTTGTAAGCGTGAAATGATGTGCACACGTAAGAGTAGTCATTTTGTGCCCCCAAGGAACCTCTTCAGGTGCTGCTTTTGAGAAAGGAAGTCTCAAGAGATGGACTGGGCTTACAGAACCTACCTCTGTGTGGCTTCACCCCCCCTGCTCTGGCAAGGCACTTTCACCCTGATGAAAAGCTTAAGCTTGGCAAGTAGTCATCTGGTGTTTGCCTCCTCCTTTTCCCTTGACTGTGGGCAGCCGTTGGGGACCTCTGTTAGTGAGCAAGTGGTGAACCTGCTTGAGATGACCCAGTTGAACCAAGTTGGAAACCAGAATTGCTAAAAATCAGTGATGAGCAGTCTGTGAATGTCTCATACAGTGTTCGATACTATACAGGACCTGTCTGTCTTCTGTGCCTCCTAATCAGACCTCTTTCCTTCCAAATCCAGTCCAGGCTCAGAACTCCCAGTGCCAACAAGCAGTTGCCTACTGGACACCAGCTCACTATTGATATCTCCATTCCTGCCCCCTCCATTAATTTTGAACTATGTTTTCCCAAGGCTCAGCTGCCCCCACATTTCTCTGAGTGCTGGTTTCTTTGCATGTATGTCCTCTGTGTGCCTGCTTCCTCCTCTTCCAGTACTTGGAGTTTCCTAAAGGAACAGACCATTTCTCTCCAAACCAGACAGAAGAGCCCTCACTCTCCACCGGTTAGGCTAGGCACCAAGTCTCCTTTTGATCTCTCAAAAACAAGGAGGATGAAGAGTGTTCACATTCTAGAGTCAACTCATTGAATTATAAATGGCAGTGAGTCATAGAACAGATAAGGAGAGTCTTTGCAGTGCTCACTCTCTCAAGCTTCCTCCTCACCCAAGGCTTCAGTGATCCCCATGCCACCCTTCCCTAGCCAGGGAGGAATTGCTGGGTTGTTGAGAATGAGACTACGCAATGGACAGGCAGGTACCCTGTTTCTGGAGGTGACTGTCTTCATTACAGGTAAGGTCCTCTTAATAGATGAGGTCAACTGCTCCTGAGGTACTGGCTAAAACTGTTTCAAAGATTTAGTTTAAGATCTAGGACATATAACCTAGATTACTCTATCCAGCAAAGCTATCATTTAGAATGAAAGGTCAAATAAAGTGCTGCCCAGACAAGGCAAAACTAAAGGAGTTCATCACCACCAAGCAATTATTATAGGAAATGTTAAAGGGACTTATTTTTTTAAATGAAGAAGATAAAAACCATGAACATTAAAAAGGCAACAAATTCACAACTATCAACAATTGAATCTAAAAACAAACAAACTAACTAACTAAGCAAACAACCAGAACAAGAACAGAATCAGAGGTATGGAAATCATTTGGAGGATTATCAGCTGGGAGGGGGAAAGAGGGGAATGGGGAAATGGTGCAGGGGTTAAGAAGCATATTTGATAAAAACAAAATAGGCAGGGAGAAGTTAAGAACAGCATAGAAATGGAAAAGCCAAAGAACTTATATGCATGACTCATGGACATGAACTAAGGGGGGATTGCTGGTGGGAAGGGGGTTACTAGGTAGAGAGGGGCAAAGGGGGGAAAATTAGGACAACTGTAATAGCATAATCAATAGCCTGGCTGGTGTGACTCAGTGGATTGAGTGCCAGCCTGGGAACTGAAAGAGCACCAGTTCGATTCCCAGTCAGGGCACATGCCTGGTTGCAGGCCAGGTCCTCAGTTGGGGGCGGGGGGGGAGGGGTTGGTACGAGAAGAAACAGACCAATGTTTCTCTTGCACATTGATGTTTCCCTCTTTCTTCCCCCCTTCCCCTCTCTGTAAAAAATAAACAAATAAAAATAAAATCTTTAAGAAAGAAGAAGCAGCAACAGATCTTGGGACTATATTGAGAAGCAAAGTATAAGAAAAAGTAAAAAACGGCTATGAGTTTTGTGGGTGGAGTGAGTGATGAAATGATAGAATCTCTGACAGAATGACGATCAGGAAGGAGCTGGTTTGGGGGAGGAGAACTAACCTAGACTGACACTGAGCTCGTGCTTAGCCATCCAATAGGAGGAACAGCATGGGTAGTAGGAGGAGCAGGATGAAAAAGCACAAGGATAGGCTGTGCAGATGTGAAAGTCAATTGTAAAAAAGTAAGCATCAAAATGGACAACATGAATAGGATCTCCCTGAGAAAAGAAAGTGGAGAGGAAAGGGAAGAGGGGTGGACATAGTAAGGGAATGGTCCGGTGGGGGTGGGGGTCGGGGGGAGACATCCAGTCGAGGAGGCAGGGAAGACTGTGTACCTGTCAAAGAAAAGGAGGAAAGACTTCCACCCAGAATAAGGTGGTCAGCAGGGCCAAGAGTGTATGACAACGAATTTCCAGAAGCCATTGGATTGGACTGGATTTATTTAACATATATGTATGTCAGCCCCTGGGATGTTGGTTAGAAGTTACCCCAGACTTCTAAGAGTGCCAAGCCCAGAGCACACACCTGCATGTAGAAAAGGGAGATTCTGAGGCTGAAAGCTTCAGTCCACAATGAGAAAGGAGAAAGGGTGGGGAAGGAGGGGAGGATGAGAAAGAGGGAGTGTATGGAAAAATGTATACAGTTGAGAACAGACCACTTATCAAATAAATAAATAAATAATAAAGGCATTTAAAGGAGAGCGAGAACTAGGAAAATAACTTGAGACAGAAAAGCCTTGCAAACTTCCCTCACACTATCCACTCATGCACCAAATAGGTGAGACTTGGATATTTCTAGGCTAGAGAAAAAGCATTGCTAACGAGCAGAACTTGTTGAGGGAAGGGAGATTATTGTGGAAGTAAATAGAAGGCAGTCCAATTTCCCAAGAGCCAAGAGGAACACGTTCCCACTAGTTAAGAAACACGGCAAAGAGGTAAAATGATGAGAGTCCCAGTGAATGGTCCTGACAGTGTGTAGTTAGAAAATGTGGGGATCTGAAAAGGAGACGCGTGGGAGAGGTGGTATCAGCGAAGGCCTCTTGGAAGAGGTGGCTTTCACCTAATTCTTGAAGGATGGGCGGAGAGGAAAGGTCGGGGAATTCCCAGCTAGAAGCAAACCGAGCACCGCTCTCCTCCGTCGCTCTCCTCTCGCCCCTCCCGGGCTCCCCTTTCCCTTCCCGCCTCCCTCGGCGTGCGCCGGGTCTCTGGTTCCCAGCACTGACGTCAGCCGGCAATGACCTCAGCGCCGAGGAGGCGGCGGGGGCAGGTTCCTAGTGAGCGAGGGGAGAAGCGGCGCGCGCTTCGGCCCCGCCCCCATCCGCCGGCGGCGACCAATGAGCTAGGCCACCGACCACCCCGCCCCTCCGCAGGGTATGAAAGGCGCGCCTAGCCCGCAGCCGGGATAGAGCCCCAGCCGCGGCAGAGCGAACTTGTCCTGCGGAGGGGTACGACCCTCAGAGATCTCTCATATCTCTCGGCTGCCGCGAACCGAACCGCGCACGATATGAGCCAGGTCACCTGGACCGGGAAGAGGACAAACATGCTCCCGGAGATCGCCGCAGCAGTCGGCTTCCTCTCCAGCCTCCTCAGGACCCGAGGCTGCGTGAGCGAGCAGAGACTGAAGGTGTTCAGCAGGGCTCTCCAGGAGGCACTAACAGGTGAGCCCACGCCAAGGGGTCCAGGCCCCTCACACACCGCCACCCGGGCTCAGCCCCCCCCCCCCCCCCCCCCCCCCCCCCCCCCCCCCCCCCCCGTCCTGCTTCCCGCTGAGCTCCTCAGCGAGCCGCTCCAGGTCTCAGTTTCCCTCCGGCCCCAGGGGCGGCCCGCAGGTCCCCAGCTCCCTGGTCACCTCTCCCTTCCCAGCCTTGTGCTCAGGTCTTGATCCGTGGTGGTTCTTCTGGGACGCAGCGGGCGCAGACTCTTGCCCTGCTGTGCGATTCCGATTCCCCCGGCTTATGCCCGGGAGGGGGTACCTGCGGGTCTGAGTGCGAGCTCATCTTCCTCACTGGACTCTGAGACTCTCCAGGACGCCGCGGGTGACAAATCCCGGCCCGCGAGAGGAGCTCTTTTGGGAGAGGAAGGTGCGCTCGAGCGTTTTCAGCAACTAGAGTCCCAGGCCGGGTTCTTCCGGCTGTGCGCGCGGCGCTTGTCCTGTTCGGGTTGTTGATTTGCTCTAAATTGGAGTCTGGCTCCTTTTGTATTCTGAGTCTAGACCTCTAAGCCATCTGCCACCTATTACGGTGCGCGAGAGCCTTGTCGGAAGTAACTGTGCTCTGTAGGAACGTGTGTTGTGGGGTGGGTGCTGCGCGAGACAGGGAGGCAGAGAAGAAATAGGCAGTGGCTGGCTGGGGAGAGACCTGTCTCGAAACTGTTTCTAGCCCCTTGGTCGGCTGTGTTGTGCGGCGACAGCCATCTCTGAATGCCCACACAGGTTCTGTCTTCTGAGGAGCAACATATGTTTCATTGAAGCAACCCTTTCTGACCCCCTAGCCAGCCACTTGCTAAGGGGCTCTTACTTCAAAGGAGGGAGAAGCACCTCCCACCACGGGCCCCCCCCCCCCGAGTCTCCTCCTTTGCAGTAGTAGCACCCCTGGTCCAGCTGCTCTAACCAAGGCATCTCCCCCTTGACCTGTCTCCACAGAGCACTACAAACACCACTGGTTTCCTGAAAAACCATCCAAGGGCTCTGGTTACCGCTGTATCCGCATCAACCACAAGATGGACCCCATCATCAGTAAGGTGGCCAGCCAGATTGGACTCAGCCAGCCCCAACTTCATCAGCTGCTGCCCAGAGAGCTCACCCTGTGGGTGGACCCCTACGAGGTATCCTACCGAATAGGGGAGGATGGCTCTATCTGCGTCCTGTATGAGGAGGCTCCGGTGGTCACCTCCTATGGGCTCCTCACCTGCAAGAACCAAATGATGCTGGGCAGAAGCAGCCCCTCCAAGAACTATGTGATGGCAGTCTCCAGTTAGCTCCCCTGCCACCCTCGCCTGGCGCTCTACTGTACTCATCCTGCGGTGACAACAGGCCACATCATACCTCAACCTGGGGAACTATATTTTAAATGAAGAGCTATTTATATATATTATTTTTTTAAGAAAAGGGGAGGAAAAACACCTAAAGATTTTTTTAAAGAAAAAAAAATCCTTAAAGGGTGCTGCTTGGAAGCAGCCACCCCAGGTGCCTTTGGAGACAACTGTTGTGCACTTCAGTCTGGGAGCCAGTGTCTGCCTATGGGAGTGGGGAGTGTTTAGAGGTGGGCCTGACCAAGGTGAGGTGAGGGAAGCTTGGCCAGCACCTCAAGAAGATGCGAGAGGGAGCAAGCAAGGTTAACAGCTGTAAATGAAATAGATCAAGATCTGCCCTGGGAGCTAGCGGGGAGGCTGCTTCAAGTCTGTCACTCTCCCAACCTGCATCCCTGACCTCATGGACATTCAGGAACTTACCTCATGCTGCCTAATCTTCACTTTTGTTTTTCTGATGAGATCCTGGGCAGAGAGCAATTCCTTCTATCCTAAGTAGATTTCATGAAATCATCACTAAATTCTATCCCGAGGGTCTTGTAGATGTTGCTTCTCAGCCAGGAATCCAAAGCTTATTGTTTTGTGGGGGTCAGGGGAGTGATTAAGGCAGGGGTTGCTTTGTAAATCACCCCCAAATTATTCACCACAGTTACACACAAAGCAGCACAGGGAATTTTAGGATCCAAAGAGTATCCACTGGGTTTTTTTCTTTTTTTTTAGGCCAAAATTCTTCTTTTTGGAACCGCATGAAAGTCCTAATGCTGCCACCATCACCTCTTTGAGAGGTGGCTCAGAAGCTATAGGGAACACCAGGACTTTCACTGCCTTCTTTTAGAAAAGCACAAAACTCCTCTCTCACTCTCCCCACTTCTTCCCTCTGGTTGGGTCATGGAGCTACCCTATTTTCTAGGACAAGAGTTCTCAGTCACTGTGCAATATGGCTCCCAGTCCCAGAAGGGGGTGGAAATCTAGCCCTCAGAACCTCCTGGTGCTCTGGTGGGCTGAGAGAGCCATCTCTCTCTCTGTCCTCAGAACTATAGCTGGCTGCTCAGGTATCCCTTGGCTGATGGAGAGAAAGCCCCAAATTCCATAAGATTACTTGGTATTCTTGTAATGCTGACACTAAAACCAAACATTGGGCATTGTTTTTTCTCTCTGGTACTCAGAGCGCCTCTGGGAGAGGTTGCTCACTCCCTCAGTTCAATCCAAATTTGTCTGTAGACTTGTGCAATATTTACCGTTCTGGGTTGGAGAGAAAATGGAAAACTACCTTTGGTTTCTCAGTGACATTAGTGAGGGGCTCTCAGAAGGCCTTGAGTTTCCTAAACCTGAACCACGTTAAAAAGGACATAGCTAGAATATCTGGTCAACCTGGCTATCCTCCTGCCATTGCCCTTTAGTGAGGAATCTCCCCCACCCCCTCGACTCTTAAAGTCCCCTCCCCATTGCATCCCCCTTTCCTGAGTTTCTTAACTACTCATTCTGACTCAGAGGTGCTATTTAACAAACACTCTCCCAACCCAATTCCTGCCTGTTTTGCCTCCTTTTCAACTCTCCAGATCCAAGCTGTTTTCCCAAACTCTGCTTACAATGTTCATTGCTTTAAAGGTAGCTCCCGGCCCACAGGCACAGGAGCTTATTTTCTGGCTGGTGGGTTGAAACAAAGCTGTGAATCACTGAAGATTATGTTGCATTTTGTCTGCAAACAGGTCCCTGCTTTCTTAGAAACAACCTCGTGGTCTCATGCTTAATCTTTTCTCTCTTCTCTTTTTGATGTTCACTTTAAAATAAAAATGCCTGGAGCTGGACTGTTGAGCAGGCTTGTCTCTCCTATTAGGTAAAATATAATAGTGCTTTTGTAAGTTATTCTGAAAGAAAAGACAAAGGTTACTAATTGTCTAGTGGTGCTTTTATATGGAAGAATGTACAGCTTTATTGACAAATGTACACTTTTTTGTTATTTTAATAAAACTGTAGCAGATGAAGTGTGTGGTGCAGAGAAGGTAAAATTACCGCATTGCCAATTCGGGTGTCTTTCCAATCCAAATCCTCTCTTTGTATCTTCAGTTGCACTCCGAAGACCTAAATCATATGGCTAGATAAAAGAAAAGTCTAAGTTTTGTGGTGAGGGCATTTCTAAGCATCCCCTCTCCCCCAGGAAGTACCTCCTTATTTACTTCCTTCAATGCATATTCTAACAGTTCACAGTGTTCTGGTGGCAAAGCACTTCATTCAGCCAGGGCCCGTTTTATGCGTCCTGTTCTTGTGAGGCCTTAGTTGTATTCACTCCTTTCGTTCAGCAGGAATGTATTGTCAGTAAGTTCTCGGCACTGGAAATATTAAAGGTGATTATGACACACAGCTTGTCTTCTCACAGACTGAGGTGGTGAGCAGAAGACACCGAACCCTTTCCCAGGTTGGGCAGAAATTGTTAGAAATTACTGGTACAGGCTCTCCTGTCCTCTCTGGAACTACCATTTGCTGCCCACCAGTCTCTTCTTATTAAAAAGGTCAGACCTCAGTAGTTTCCAGTGATATCACAAGTACGTTTTTGACCTGAGCTAGCTTTTTTTTTTTTTAATTTTCTTGGCCATGGATGCTGTCTTTACATTTTGAACATGTTGACTCATGAACAATGAGACCCACCCCACCCCCTCCCCCTGCAACACACACATTTCATTTCATACCTCCACAGCTCTCCTCAACAAGCTTGTAGTTTAACCTAGGTAGCAGGTGGGCCTTGGAGGCTCTGTGTGATACACTTGGAGAGTAGGTGAGTCAGGATATGTGGATGGGGGAAGCTTATATGTATCATAAATAGAACTGGTTATGGAGACCCACTTGTGTTGAGCGGTTATTTAAATAAATGTTCCCATTTTCATTTGTAGCTCCTAATACAAATCCCTAGGCACAATAAGGATCCACTTTTTTGGGTGTAAGGACCCAGGATTAAGGTTGAATTTCTGCCCATCCAAGAGGGCTATTTTCTTTTTTGGTACAAAGTCAGCATCTACCTTGTTTCTTAATAGGCCCCACTTAAGAAGAATATTTCACTTAAGTAGAAAGCCTGAAATTCACTGAAGCTTGTCTAGAGGGTAATGGGACATCATCACACATCCCTGTTTCCAAGCCAGGGAAACTGCAGAGTGGCAGGTTCATCTTGCAGTTGCTCTTGGCTCTTGGCAGACTAAGTAGTCCCTCGATTTACATGAAAGGGGTCTGTGATCAAGGAATATGTTACTTGCATTAGATCTGACCAGATTCACTGTGGGTGGAGACTGCCACCTAGCCAGCTGAGGTACAGGGGCAGTCCCTAGAGTTGTAAGTGGTAGCTTCATGTATCAGGGACTGAGCTTTAGTTGGTCATTCTCCCAGCTTCCCCAGTTGGTAAACAGTGCCAGCCTGACTGAGCACTGGGAGACCTGTGCTCAGTCAGCTGTTTGTGGATGATAATGCACCTCCCAAAGAGTGTAGACAAGGCCCTGGGAGCGGCAGATTAAGAGCCCATCCTGGCTCCTGATAAGAAGCTTTGGGTGGAGGAGTCCATCATCCTTCAACCACAAGCCCCAGGAGGAAGAAACTCACTTCCAGGAGTCTGAAATCTAATCCTTTAGCAAACTTTGGTAGGAGAAGCTAGGCCTCCTGGCTTCCAGGCCAGTGCCAGCACCCCAACCCAACAAAGCATGGAACACTGGAGAGAGTTCTGGACTGGCAGGGAGAATATATGGGTGGTAGTCTAGATTCTTCTTCCTAACCAGCTGTGTTTGGATAAGCCCCACAATTTTCCTGTCTCAGAAATTAGGGGTTTGGTTTAAATGACTTCTGTTCCTTTCTTCAGCTTTTGATTCTAAATCATCTCCATTATCCTAGCAATCACTGTAGGGTAAATTAGCACAATGATTATCATCATTTTCAATTAGGTGAGTTGAAAGGGTTTTTGGGGGCTTGGAAGTACAAGAATAATCCCTGGTTTGTATCACACTCCTGCCTGATAAATTTTCAGTGTCCAAGGTAGTGAGGCAGCTGCAAAACAGATGAGGCTCTGGTGTGAGGCTGTCTGAGGGAATCTCATCAGCTCTACCACCTGCCTACAGGCTGTGCAACCCAGGCCAAGTCCCGTCATCAGCCAGGCCTCCATTTCCCCATTTGTAAAAGTGGATTAAGAATAGAATCCATCTCATAATCTTGTTATGAGTTTTAAATGAGATCAATGAACTACTTAGAATTAGTGCTTTTCACATTTAAGTAGGCAATAAGTGAGAATTGTAGTTTTAAGTAGAAGTTAACCTCATCTCTCCTAGGTGCTCCAAATTGGTCCTGACATGACTAAGGACACTCTGGCACTCCGATAACTGGGAGGAAACCATCATTAAAGTCATAGTTCCTACTAGCGCCTTCCAAAACAGCTACAGTTAACACCATCCAATCAAGTCTGTGTCTTCTTCTTCCATAGGTGACTTTCAATCCTTTGTTTAAAAACTTCACAGTCCCAAAACCCATCCTAGTGTTATATGTAGCCCATAAGAACCAGCTGAATGAATGAACTCATGTCTGACCTCTGCCATCCTTGCTGAAATGTATGGTGTCCTTGCCAGACAATTGATTTTGTTGGCCACAGAGCAGTTTTGACCTGCTGGTTCTACAGTCTGTTTGTGGATTAATACCAAACTGGGATACATGCCCATTCACACACAAAGTGCGCAGGAAAGGGATTTTCTAACAACTTTGCTTACCTCCATTCTGCCCAACTGTGGAATCATACCCACCCACTCTCCCTTCCCAGAAGAGAGAAAAATGATGAAGTGGAAAATAACATAAGCTTGATGATTTCTGGCTTTCTCTCTATATCATTTCTTTACAGAACTGGCAAGAAAAAGCATCTGAGCTCAGTCTAAGAGGCTACTAGGACCCTGGATAACTATCTTGTGCAAACAAGTGTACCCGAGATGTGCAGCCAGTCCTATCCTCTGCTTTAATAGGAGCCTGGTTCTCTGGCCCCAGCAACTCCAAGTCATTTTGTCCCCAGCTGACACCTGGTTGTACTACTTCCCACCATTAGTCCCATACACACGAGCAAACCTTTATTCAACCCTTGTCCAGTAAACCTGACAGGCCACCCAGAGCACATCAGATAAGAGGGGTGTAGCTAGGCAGGTTGAAGCAATGGTGACTTTACTTACCACCATGAGCAGGGAGGAGCTGCTTAAAGTTCAGTGAGCACCAGGTGATAGAAGGCGGGGCCAGGAAATCAGTGAGCAAGGATGGCTGGACAGAGGCTGTGCTAAACGTGGGGAACAAGCTCAGGCCTTGTCTGAACGCCCCTGTCCAACCCCACTTCACTCTTTAGCTCCAGTCCACTGTCATCCTGGGAGACCAGTGATACAAGCTATTGTGATTTTTCAAGAGAAACCTGAAATGTACTTTTATTTGCTATCTCCCTAGATTCCAATGATGGTAACTATTTTTAGGTGTTAAACATTTTTTTTTAAGTACATATCTTCATAGGCCCCCATTCTGTGACCTATGATGTAGCTGGAACCTCTTGAATGTGGGAATGTGGGGGTTTCCGAGGTGCCCCCTCTCCCACACACATATTAGGAAGGAGGCTCTTACCATGGCCATGGTCTCAGGAAGAAGCATCCAGCATGTTCCTCCTGACAGAACCAAAGGCACACATGGGGCCTATGCTTCTCCGCAAAGATACAACTAGAAGCAGCTCTCCCCGCTCTCACTCAGCTGGTGTTCGTTAACCTGTGCCTGGGAGTGCAGACTCTGGGCCTGTGCTCAAGGAATGCCCTGCCTGCTTTCTACCCACTCACTTTTGTCTGGTTAATTCATCTCTCAAGATTCAGACCATCTCTTCCAGACACCTTTCTGCTGGCATCTCTCCTCTCCCTTCCCCCATTTGTGTTCCCATGATACTCAGTTCTTTCCTCTGTCCTTGTCCTTATAACTTTACGGGTTCAATTCCTGGTCAGAGCACATATCTGCGTTGCAGTTTTGATCCCTGGTCAGGGCACTTGCAGGAGGTGACCAATCGATGCTTCTCTCTGACATTGATGTTTCTCTCCCTTCTTCTCTTGAGTGAGGATAAAAAATCTCCTCAGTTGAGTATAACAAAATAAAAATAATATAAAATAAAATGAGTCACTTGTGCTAAACCATCTCTCACCATTCCATTTCCATTTCCAGTCAGAACAAGAAAATCTGTGCTTTTTCTGTTCCATCTCTGGCCAGCACATAGTCCTGGGCCTGCCTCTGTCACTCTCAGAATACCACAACAGCCTTCTACCTGCTCCACTAGCCCGGGGAGCCTGGGACAACCCAAAACTCCATTTTAATTATGTCTTTCCCTCTCTGCTGCCTTTCTTTGCCATTTGGAATCCCTAATATGGGAATACAAACCACCCCCAATCTTTCCAAGCCAAACTAACCATGCCTAGACCCCTCATCTTGTCAATTCTCTCCTCCTCACCTCTCCTTGCAGCTGTGCCCACATTTGCAAATTTCTCTACTTTGCCAATTTTCATGGCCCAAAACTATTTGTAAAACTAGTTTGACATACTTTTCTTCTAGGAAATGAGCACCTAGTGTGTGCTGAACACCCACTATCGCCAGGCACTCTGCCTGGTGACTTACACACGTGCTCTCCATGCACACGAGCACACTGTGAAGCATTGCTACCTCAAGCTCACAGAACAGAAAAGCAAAGCACCAGTAACTAGACAGGAAGATGGACACAGGTTTGGAATCGAGTTGTGACTGTCTCCAGAGTTCATGCTTTTCCCTTTACCTGCTGCCTCTTCGGGATGCCTTCCCTGAATAATTTAATTGTTCTCTTCATAAACGTTTTTACTTCAAGGCTTTTCAACTTTTATACATGTGCTTTAAAACTGCTCACACTTTTATCACTTATTTCTTACTCCAGTGTCTCTTAATGATGTGTACACATGGTTTGTTACCACACTTTTTGAAATTACATTTTTATAACAAATACAGCCAGCACATTTTCATTGATTAATTTGGGTTGATGTCTCATAGCTTTGCAAGCTCGCTCCCCCTTTCCAGTTGTTACCATATGAGCCTCTGTAGCAGGAACCATGGAATTATTTCTTTTTATACTCCCATGTGTTGTCTGCAGCTTGGTCCAGGGCAGTCTAAGTCCACTAACTGTTAAATGAAAAGATAAGGTTTGTGAAAACTATGGTGTTCCCACACGTGGCCATAGGGCAAGTCCCCTCTCCTCACTGTCCCCTTCTCTCCTCCCATTCCACACCTAAAAGGGAAAGGGCCCTCTTTGGAGTTTTCTAAGAAGGGGTGAGATAACCCTATGAGCTGAGCCCCCCTGCATACATACACACTAGCAAACATGTCCCTGGGTGGATCCTGATGACAGTGCTTCATTTGGTCTACTTGGTTGTCTCTTTCACCCCAAACCACAACAACCTAAGATAAAAAGTAGAGTGGGCAGACATGGACATAGATCTAGAGAAATACATTGGGAAACAAATGGAGGCTTGTTTTTGGAATAAACTTTTATGTAACATAGGCTAATGCATAGGGTAAGGATTCTGTCTTCATGCCTGGACTGTGGGTTTAAATTTTCATGGTGTAAAAAGGATCAGATTCTCTGGTGAGAATGAGGAGGCCATGGAAGGAACAAAAGGAGGCAGAGGCAAAGCCCTCTAGGAGCCTTTATTTTATGAGTGTTCTTGTCCTGGCTCTAGAAAAGCCGAGGCTAGAGAGGAATGATCCCTTTATTATGTGGGTTGGGGGTGGGGATGGGAGAGACAGTACGTTTGAGAGACTCAGCTGCTAGTTCCCAGCAGCTGGTAGGTGCCAAGAGAAGTGTGATTAAGTGCCCAAGCCCCTCCCCACTCCTCACCAGCCTAACTACCCCCACCAAAACCCTTTGTTCTCTTGGGCAGAGCTTCCCCTCACCAGCTGCCTGCTCCTCCAGGTGTTTCCTGTACTCTCTCTGTTTTCTGGCTGGGTGGCAGAGAGCAGGCAGAGGGGGTCTGTTTTGGCTTCCTGTGAACCAATGGCAGCCTGTGAGGGGGAGGCAGGGCACTCCTGTATCTGGAGAAAACCGACCACAAGCAGCAGCTGCCTCCTGACACCTGCCTTTCTGAGAGTGTGTCCATAGTAACGGAGCACAAGAAGGAAGAGGCTTCCTCAGCAGAGCAAGACAGGGGCTTCTGTTGGGTCAGATCAGAGGGTGTGGTCATTTTACAAGTGAGATGTCCAGAAGCTTCCCACCCCAATTCCCTTTCCCCAAGGGAGAGGGGTGGGGTCAGGGCCTAAAGTGTGGGTCACTCCAGGGACCACAGGGCAAAAGCCTGGTTACCCTGGACTCTGAGCCCTATGTGAAATGGCAGTTGCCTCTCAATGAAAAAGCCAAGAGTGGACAGTGGCTGGCTTGGTAAAGCCTCCATGTTCTTACCTCAGACCTGAAACTGCTCCACTCCCATCTTCTCCAAGATGCCCAACCCCAGCCAGTTGGTACAAAGACAAACACTGTCTTGGGCTTCTCTCTGGCCACTCTTCCCAGGAAAGCAGGGCAGTCTTTTCAGTTCATTTCTCCGTTTCAATGGAGACAATCCACTCATCTGTGTGATTATTTCTACATCTTCCTGTTGGCTCTGGTGAGCTGGACTATCTGTTTTGTTGCTACATAGTATCTCCGATGCTTGCAGAGGGCATGGCACAAAGTAGGTTCTCAACAATATTGTAAATGAATGAATGAGAATGTTACTTCTTTAATCCTTTTCTGTCTTTATGTTTGTGATGAGCTAAAAGAATAACACAATAAGACATAGCATTAGTGAGCATTCACCATGCACATGATCTCATTAAATCCTCAGAATAACCCTATGGGATTGATATTATTACCCTTAGGGTACCAATGAAGAGACTAAAGCTCAGAGAAGGGAAAACAAATCACCTATGAAACACTGCTAGTATGTGGCAGAGTCAGACTCCAGGACTGACTGAAAAAACAAAGAAAAAAATTAAGGCAAAACTGAAACCAGGGTTTCTTTTATTTCTCCCTGTCACCCTTAGCCCTCAGGTCTTCTGGATTCCAGGAACTTTTACACCAAGCCACAGTTCACATTGCATAGATTGCAAAAGATAAGAACTCTGGAATTCTCAGTCTTACATATGTTTTATATCCAAGCTCTCCTCTGTGAAATCCTTGACATTTATCCTAGTCTTAAGTGATTTTATAAAAATCTTCAGAACTCTTCTAGAAAGAAGTCACTGTTCCTATCCTCATTCATACCTATGGTGTTTTGTATGCATATGTCTTTCATGGATTTTATTTTGTTTATATGTCATACTTCAACTTCAGCATAAGGTCCTAGATATCACTCTGATATTGCTCAATAAGAGCCATAGCATCTGAGTCTAAGATAACCCCTGGGTATAAATCTGACAGCGAGAAGGGCTGAGGGACCAGGTAGTCCAGTCCAGACACATGATTGCTCCCCCACCCCTTGCCCTTTGCCTCTTTCCAGTTGGAGAATCCTGATCCAATAGACATAGACCAGTCAGATGGATTGCTTGACCCTCAGCTGTTGATTTCCCAGCCTTGGTGCAAAACACAGGGACTCCTTGTGTTCTTTGTGACCCACTTCCTTTCTTACTCTTCAGGGTGGAGGCTTAGGTCTCAGTGGCATCTTTTGTTTTCACAAAAGGAAAATAATCTCCCTTTTATAGTCACTGCTTGACCAATAGGCTTTTCCCATGGCACCTCCCAGGTGGAAAAAAAAAAGAATGGGACACTAATTGTGTCCTGGGATGAGACTCAAAGATACCCTGGCAGGTGGAACAGGATATAAAAGCACTTGTTAAGATTATAATTTTATTTGAATGTGAGGGATTGAAGTGGATCAATGCTCATCTTGGAATCCAGGGTCTGTATCTGACCTCTAGCACAGGGCCAGCTGCCTATAGCAACTTGAAGGATATTTTTATGGTTTTGAGTTTTCAGCCTCTGTCTAGCCAGCAGGCAGTGGGTATCCTGGAGTGAGAGCCCTCTTTTGTCTAGAGACAGATCCTTGTGAGACACATAAGGTGGGTAGTAGGGCAGAGACAGAAGAACTGGGTTTTTGTTCTTAGGGCATTGTCAGCCCAAAGGAGGTAAAGGGATAATTATATATGAGAGTACATTAAGCAATGACAACAGAGGATTAAGTGCAAACTAATGGAATTATGCAGAACAATACACTATACACAAAAGCTCAGATGGTAGCTAGACAAATAAGAATGATCTGAGATGGGTGAGGATAGCTTGAGTAAAAATTGGGAAAGAAAGCTGTTTTGAGAAATGCCCTTACTATCTGATGCCAGAGAACAGAAACTCAACCCAGCTCTGAGCATGGGCACTTTGGCCGATACACACTGGAAGCCAGTGGGTGGCAGGAAGAGCAGGGCATGGAGCCAGGTAGGAGGGAGCTGTGAGCTCTCTTACTTCTGTTCCCTGCCCAGCCACTCCATTCCTCCCTTCCTCCCACTTCTGCACCCCAGCACCACCAGCTCAATCCTTCTGCAGCAAAAGCAAGTGGGGGAAGGAGTTTAGTCCAGAAGAACACCTGCCTGTGGCCTCAGAATCATAACTAGCATATGGTATACCTTTCCACTGTTTTAAGACATAGGAAATGATTCCTTTTTATTCTAAATTTATTAAGATCTAGATCTTAACCTACAGTTCCCACTAGTCCTCCCAAATCAGGCTGGGCTGATGTTACAAGGTAACAGGATGAGGGAGACGAAAAATGGGAGATTCAGGAACTGGGAGAACAGGAACAGGGAAACCTCTACCCTTACTCCATTTAAAAAGAGAGAGAGAGAGATCTTTGCGTTGCCTTGGATCTTTCTGGTCTCAATTGCCTCACAAAATATTGGGTTGGCCAAAACATTCATTTCATTTTTTCCGCAAAACGGCTCTCATAGTGCTTAGTTGTCTTTAATTTCATTCAAAATAATTTTGTTAGATTGTACTGTGGCAGCTTCATATCAATGTGCATTTAAAAAACTTATCAAAATTGGTGAGTTTTTGTGTAGCCATTTTAACATTGAAGATGGAAGAAAATACGCAACATTTTATGCTTTATTATTTCAAGGAAGGTAAAAACACAACTGAAACACACACACACAAAAGATTTGTGCGGTGTATGGAGAAGGTGCTGTGATGGCTCAAATGTGTCAAAAATGGTTTGTGAAGTTTTGTGCTGGAGATTTCTCTGTGGACAATGCTTCACAGTTGGGAAGACCAGTTGAAGTTGATAGCGATCAAATTAAGACATTAATTGAGAATGATCAGTGTTATACCATGTGGGAAATAGCTGACATACTTAAAATATCCAAATCAATAAAGTTATTGGTAAAAATGAAAAATGTGTCTTTTCTTTTACAGAAAAAACTAAAGGGACTTTTTGGCCAACCCAATAATAGAGTGAAGTACTTTGAAAAACTTTTAAAGTGTTATGCCCATCCTACCTCCTGGGGGATATGAATGTAGGGAAATTGAAAATGAAGCTATATATTTGCACAGCCTCTCCACTTACAAAGCACCATATCACAGTCAGCTTACTCTCCACATGATGGGAGTACAGGTGGTGGGTGATTTTACCCCCAAATTACACAGAGTAAACTGGGACTCAGACAGCCTAGGCAACTTGCCCAAAATTACATAGTAGTCAGATGGTGAGCTGAAAGTGGAATCTGGTTTTCTGACTCCTGGTCCACTCTTTTCACTTAGCTTTTCAATGTTTCAGGACACAGATAAATTATTTTGAAGGAATTACATTCTAGAGTAACTCAAACTGTATAATTTAATGGCAAAGGGCCCAGATCCCACTCTTCTCCACCTGTCCCCAGGGCTTGGGATTTTTCAACTTAAACCCTACTTCCAAAGAGGTAAAACAATACCCAGTCAAGGGATTTTTGCCTAAGGAGAACCTGAAAGCATAATGCCCCATACTACTGTAACATAGCATTGCTGCTCCGAATTGAGGTCTCCCCTCCCAGGGGAGGGGAGGCTTCACGCACACAGCTGGCCATAAGCCCAGGAGAAGTATAGGGTGGAGACTCCCCAAAGAAGGGCAGATGGGCATGCTGGCTCAAGAGCCAGTGCTTTGAACAACCTTTTTGTTTTCCAGCCAAACATCCAGGTCAGTTCCCCTCTCATCTCCTGCTCTTTGGCAGTCTGCCCCACCCCTTCTGTCTTTGGGCTGGCTCTGAGAAGCCAATAGGCTCTGGAGGGATGGGGGCCACTGTCCTTCGACTGGGAGATGGATGAAAGGAGGCTTGCAACTGTGTGAGGCAACTGTTGCCATCTGTTTGGAAGGTCTGGCCCATTCACTTAGTGCACCGCTGGGCTTGGGCCTTTTGTTTAGCTGGCTGGGGAGGAGGGGGTGTTGCTGTAGGCAGTGAAGGGAGTTAGAGGGTGACAGAAGCAGTTTCTTTGTGTCTGTACCAAACTTTCAGTGACTCACTGGGATAATTTGCACTAGGAAGCTGCTCAAGCCCCAAACAATTCAAGTGATTGACAACCTCCAGCCCTCTCCTCATTTCACATCCACTCCACACGCCCCTTCATCCAAACAGCTCCCAGGTTAGCGAAAGTGGCCCCATCCCCTCCACAGGGATGGGGACCAGGACAAGGTGCTCTGGACCTCTCTGTCCCCATCTTTTTCACAGTGCAGGTGTGTCTGGGTCTTCCGCCCTCTCCACCTCCATCAGTCCTTTACAGCTGTTCTCTTTTTGTTTGGTTTCTGTGGCCTGGCAGGCAGAGAGGCCAAAGCAGAAAAAAAAAAGCCCATTAGCTGCCAGGGAGCTGAACAGGAAAAGAAAGGAGCTAATAGAGGTGGGGGGGGGGGGGCCGGCAGCCCTCCAGTCCAGCTCCTGGTCTTTGAATAGCACCCAGGCCAAGGGCTGGGGTAATTGTGGGGGAGGCTTTGGGGTATTTAATTATTTAAAGGTCTCAATAAAAGGAGCTAAGTCCCTGGGGAAGGGGGGGGTGTCATAGGCAGATGGTGTGCCCAAGGAGTTGGGATATGGTTGCAGGGTAAGTGAGGATGAGGGTGGTGGAAGGAGGCAGAGATAAGCAAGAGAATGGAGGATGGAAGTAAAACAGAGACTGCCCCCCAGACCCAATCTGGCCCTGCAGATGGCCCTTCCCTACACCAGCTGGTGGCAGGGTGTCAGCCCACCACTCTCCAACTTCAACATTCCTGCCTGCCTTAAGCAGGATCCATTTTGGAAATAATAAAGCCACAGCGTGGGAACGGGGTGGGAGTGGGGTCATCCTCCTTCGCCTGTCTTCTGGCACTAAGGGATGCTCCAAATTGGTTTACCAGTGACCAGGACTGGGCAGACAGTTGGGAGAATTTTCTCTGGTTTCATTTTTTTTTAATTGTGGTAAAATTCATATAGCGTGAAATTCACCATTTTATCTGGTTTCTATTTATTTGGTGAGACCATACAAATCTGTTGGAAAAATTGACAAAGCAGATAATTGTAGGTTCTGCTCTTGGGGACACATGCTATCTCAAAAAGTAACCCATTCCAAGCCCTTTTCTCATACAATATTGCAGGTAGGGTTACCTCTTGAAGAACAAGGTCAGATGGGGTAGAAACCTACAACTTAGGTTCAAATCCAGCTCTGCTACCACAGGTACCTTACTGAACTTCTTAATGCCTCGGTTTCTCATCTATCAAATGAGGATGAAAAATATTTCCCAATCAGTACTGTGGAGAGGATTAGCATATGTGAAGCACTTAGAAGAGTGCCTGGCTCTTAGTAAACACACATACTATGTTACTAAATATTACCACCATCATCATCATCACCAGATTGGGAAGCATTTCTACAGACCACACAATGGAAACAGAGAAACAGGGATTTGGGAACTAGGTATGAGGCCAAAAGAGGATTTGCCTACATAGGGACGATAGGATGGAGTGAGGGGTATACATGTGCCTCTAACCCTTCGCCCGTTTGTAATGAGCTATGATTGGAAATGCAGTCTTTGCTGTTCCTACAAGAGTAGTCCTGTTCGGGTAACCTGCTCTGCCATCTGCACCCTGCTGCACTTTCATCACGCTGACACAACAGCTTCAGGGCCGCGGGCTCCGACACCTTGCTCTGTGGCCATTTTGGCACTGTTGTTAGCCCTATTTTACTGAAGGAATGACCTACTCAAATGGCTGGGGCCTCGAGATTTCATTCTTCTGCTACTTGGAGCTTTTCCCATTCTTTTAGCCCCTGCCAGGATGCAAGGTCACCCAGCATGAGGTGACCACTAGGTCACTGTGGGTCACTCACTGCAAGACACCATCTTCTTTTGTCCATCTTCATTTCTTAGTCTTGTCTGCCCCGAACGTAGGAGCGGGTTGGGTTTGTTTTCTGCTCCTTCCAACGGAAGCAGCTCTCCAGGGCTCAACACGCCAGGGGACGCCTGGGAATGAATGGTCACTACGCCTTTCAGCCCAGGACAGCTGAGGCTAAAGAGACCCCACCGCGGGCCGCCTGGAACCTGTCTGAACAGCAAGGGCCGGCCTCGGGGCTAGGGCCGCCAGGTACGCAGTGCCACCTCTCTGGATGCGGCTTGATGGGGGACCCTGGGCCACCCGCTCCCCAGGTCAGTCAGTCCCAGCACGAGCAGCGGGCCAGGACCCGGAGGTGGCTAGCCTTGCTCAGTCTCCGCCCAGCTCCCCCCCCCCGCGCCCCCCCGCACCCCCTGCCTCGGCAACAGGCTGCTGATTGGCTGGTCGCGGGTAGCGAGGGCCAGTGAACGACGACCTCTCTGTAGCTCCGGGCGCGGCAGAGGAAGATCGAAACCGGTGCAGGGAGGGGCCGCGCTGTGACAGAGCCTGGTGGCTCTGCGTAGCCGCGGGCCTTTCCCCTAAGGGCGAGGCAGGTGGAGGTCCTGGGCGCGGTCGTCCGGGCTGTACCCGGAGCCCCTCCCACCCGCCACTTGTTGCCAGAGCGTCTCAGTTCCTAAAACTCGGTTGTCCATCCCTACCTCGTATTTTATTCTGTCCCCGTCTGCAGGCTGACAGCAGGGCCCGCCCCAGCCATTCTAGAGCGATTCTAGAGGTCCAGGTTTCTGTACCTCTTACCTTTACCAGCCCTTTCTCGTAAATCCCTCTGAACTGGGGGCATTTGTGTCCCCAGGTTTGTGACTTGGACCTTCTTTGTTTTCTTCTTGTCTGTGTGTTCTCATGCCCCCCTTATAGTTGCATTAACCCTCACCCTCCCTCTAAAAACCAAAGTAACCAACCCCTTCGTTATACTGATCCCATGGGCGCCAGCCTCACATTGTTTAATAGTACACATTTTCCCAGGACAGAGATTTAAGCTTTGTAAAAAAAAGTATCTTGATTAACTTTGTTCCCGTACCTTGATGCACACAAACGTACATACACCTTGATGCATATGTACATACACATACATATAGACTCAAAGAACCTAGCACATTAGCATCGAGATTAGAGCTCTGTCAATGGTGACCAGGGTTTCACTCCAGCCTCTGCCACTCACTGGCTGTGTAGCCTTGAGCAGTTACTTAATGTCTATGAAACTCAGTTTCTTCCTATGAAAAAATATAACAATAAGACCACCGACCTCCCGTAGCATTACTGTGACAAAATGCTTGGCATTCAATGCTGGCTGATAAATGATGATATTATTTTAGGTATTAATAACAAAGGAAGGAGTATTTCTTTCCCACATTTAATCATAGCCCTCCATTCTTGATTTTAGTGCTGGAGCAACACTTGATTCTAGGGACATTTAAAATTCCTGTCAGTAAAGCAATATAAAAGTCAGAATAAAAGGGGATAGTCCTGAAACAGGGTGCAGCCCAGAGGGGGGCCCCAAATAGGGATTTGGAATTGGGTCCAGAACTCAAGGTGTCCAGGAAATATTAGAAAGATATGTAGGATATCCTCAACCCTTCCCCACAGGTGTAAGTTGGGAAAAGGGAAACATGGAGCAAGAACATGCAGGGATGTTTTGAACAGCAACAGCTTTGCAGCTAACCTCTGGCATGGTCATTTAATATATCTATAACCTTTAACTGTTTGCATAGATATGTTAAATAGCTGTGGTCATGCCTTGAGCCAGGGGGATGGAAGGGACTTCCACCCAAGATGTAACTGGGGGCCTTCGTGAGAGCTTGGAGAAAATTGCCTCCATGACATGGGGCCACACCTGCCTAGACTCACAATGGCAGCCCAATAAACTTGGAATAATCCAGGAATGCTGGCAGGTGTAACTGATCGTAGGAAGAGTCGGAAATGGGGGTACAGAGGAAGACTGGTGCAGGGATTTAAACCAAGACTCAGCGGCCGTTGAGCAGGGGAACCACGTGGCTTGGCCAGAGTGAGGACCCCACGGCTTTGGAGTGCTCCCTTTTGCCACATGGCTTAGAAAGCAGGAGAGACTTTGCCTGGAAGAAAAGGGGCCAAAGGACTCTTGTTGGTGGACCATGAGAAGGTGCCACATAACTTTGGATTAACTGGGTCCAAAGCTGGAGATTCTGGTGGTGACACAGCTGATAGTGCTGGGAGCCCAAATCATGGACTTCTGCTTCTTTTCCTGAGATACAGTACCCCAGATTAGGACAGAGAGAGAAGGAAGGCTGTGTGCATCTGTGGGTATCCTAAAGGACTTTGATATTTTAATGAAGACATTGGGTCACTATTTTAAGTCTGTACAGCTTTAAGTAAACATTTCCTTTCCTTTTCACAAGTCTCTGGCATTGAGAGATGTCTTTCCTCTGGCAGCAGACAATGTGAACCTAGTGGGAGGTCCTTTCGGTAATAGTGTATATATTGTACCCTCCTTGGCCCTGTTCTGTAACGGTCTCACAGCCCCCGCATTAGCATGTGTCCTGCTTTTAGCTCTTGAGTTTTACCATGGGAGAAATCTCTTGGCAAGACAGGATTCCTCTTTTTTTCAAGGGCTTTTCTTCAAATTTCTTCCTCTCAAAAATTTTAGAACAGCAGCACCTGAGGATTTATAATAAATTTCATGTTAATAGGATTTCACATTCTCCCTTTTTCATGGACTTTTGGAGTGTTCTACTTACATTAACACTGTGATGAGACTAAGTTTTTCCCAAACTCCTGAAGTCTGTTTTGTCACCCAGAGAAAGACTCGTCTCTCCTGTTGTCTATGTCTTCCCCACTAATAATGCACACTGGCACACAGATTTTCTTCAGTGAACAGAGACTAGGAATCCAGTGCTCACAGACCCCTGGTGGTTGCCCAGTTCTGCCACCTGCTGGGTACTATTGATGTCAGATGGGGCCTCAGTTGATGTTTTGACTGTTAAGAACAAAAGTGATGATGTACCTGAGGCCCTCCATGGTGCCAGATGATCAGGATAGGAAGGAGGGCAGGGAGCACAAAGCACTGGGGTATGTTTCAATGAGAAGCCGGTAGACCTGGATTTCAGTGTTGAGTCTATACCTTTACAGCCAAGCCAATCAAAAGTGGTAGGTTTCAATTACCTTACCTGTAAATGGGTGAATCTTACCTGTCTCCTTACTATATGTATCTTTTAGGAAGAGAAATGAGGTCATACAATTGAGCATATTTTATGTTTTTTGATTAAAAAAAAAGGTGTGTTTGGTGTGGGAAAGGTAATGAGCTATTAAAATTTATTTCATGCCAGTATTTTCATTGGGCCCAAAAGAATATGATCTTATGAACCCAGCTCTGTGCTACCTGTTGTAGGGTATATGGAGGAATCATATGACATGATCTCTACCTTTAAAGTATTTACAATCTAACCAGGTTGCTCAACTAACACATGAAACATTGATGTGTGGTACTTACTGACTGTGGGTTTATAGTGATGGCTCCCCACCCCATCCTACTGCGTTCTGCAAGGAAAGGATAATCTGGTGATGTGACAATGGGCCAATAGGCGATGGGTCCCACTCTGATCAGTACAACTGCTGGCCTCTGACCTCTCCCTTTCCAACCTTGGAGGGACACAGAATCTTATAAGCTACTCATTGCTGCCTTCCTAGGCTTAGGGAAATACCCATGCATTCACTAAGGCTTTCTCTCCTGCTCACCTTTGATGCTGTCTTTCACCTACAGTCATATAGGTACCTGCTCCTGATGCTTTCTCACCTGTACCTGCCCACTGCCCTTGCTTACAAATGCCATCACAGCTATTATAACTGCAGCAGCTTCTCTGGGGTGGGCCCTAGGTGGGACACTGTGTTTGCTGTTGTCACCACTCATCCTGTTCTGGGCAAGAGAGGCCACCTCTCCTCTTCCTTCCACAAGAGAAGGAAGGGTGCTAGTGCACCCCTTCTAATTTCTGCATTTGCCTCCCTCCCACCAGGTAGACTAGAAAAGATACAAGGTATTCATTCAACTTTTCCCAGAGCACAGAGAGCTATGGCCACATTCAGAGACTACCCCAGGCTTCTTGGTGGAGGGTCCGTCTGGTTGTTGCATGCCTGGTGGTTAGAGTCCAGTCCCAGACCCCAGTGTCGGGCTG
Organism: Tonatia bakeri; assembly: GCA_004024845.1. NCBI lineage: Eukaryota > Metazoa > Chordata > Mammalia > Chiroptera > Phyllostomidae > Tonatia > Tonatia bakeri. The sequence continues at coordinate 146,678 of PVIA01002542.1, forward strand.
GCAGATATAGGTCCTCTCCTTTTTGTGGGATTGCCAACGAAGGCTCAGCATAAATTCTGAGAATGGGTAGATCAGTACTATCTGTTTGAAAAGAAAAGGTGGGGCATGCCAATTAAAATAAAAATCAAACTAAGTCTCACCCATCAGACTGTCAAAATTATTCAGTTCTGAAGCAGTATTTGGTACTGTGGGGATGTGGGACATGGGGTCTCTGATGTATTGTGGGTATGAGTACCTCTGTACAGCTCCTTAAAGAGCAGTTTAACAGCAGCAGGTAAAGGACAATTGTCCATACTTCACAACTTAGTAACTCTCTCCTGGACAAATACATGAGTGGCTCTTAACTGGTGGGTTCCCCAGTCCCTGCCACACCCCCCTACCAGGGATCATTTTGCAACACTGGAGACATTTTTAATTTTGACTGGAGAGGACACAAGTGCTACTGGCATCTAGTGGGTAACAGCCAGGTATGCTGCTAAATGCAAACCATTCCATCCTCCCTGCCCCTGCCCAACAAAGAATTATCCAGACCAAAATGCCAATAGCACCACCATTGAGAAACCTTGCCATATGCACTAGAAAGACTTTCAAATGCAAACCCAAAGAGACAGGTGAAAGAGTGTTCACTGTGTTATTTATTTCTAACAGTAAAATGTTGAAAATAATCTAAATTATTTTAGATTTTCATCCCTCCAAAGTAGAATAGAAAAATAAACTTAGGTGTATGCATACAGCAGCTGGAAGGAGTGAACTGGAACTACAAGAATCAATATGAATAAATCTTGAACACAAAATAGTCAGTGAAAGAAGCAGAATGATACATAAAGTACTAGTATATACAGTTTACAGGCACAAACGACTCTCTACTTAGTTTATGGATACAAAAATAGGCAATAAATGATACAACACACAAACCTCAGCAAGAGTTTATCTCTGGAGATGAAGAAACAGGAATGGGAAGAGGTAAAAGGAGACTTAAAATGCACTGCAATGTTTTATTTTCTGAAAAATTCCTCTAAAGCAAGCATGACAATGATAACATTTGGTAAATCTGGATGGTAAACACATGGGCCTTTGTTATTGTATTGCTTTCTTTGTTTTTGTAAGTTTGGAATATTTCATAATGAAAGTAAAAAGGAACAGTATAGATTCAAGGAATATATATATAATTAGTTTTCCATTTACACCTACCCAGAAGGATGCCCTCCCTTCTTTCTCTCTCTTGTTTGGTCTGGTGCTTATGTGATGCCTACCTTGGACTGTTTTTGCCAGAAGGCAAGACCTGAGCCTGTAATGCTTGGCTGGTATTCCACAGCCAAGTCCGTGGAAATATCTGTCTGACATCCTAGATGAAGCTCTTTTAGTCCCCCTTAGGGAAGTCTCCTTTAGACAGTATGATGGACTAAACAGTGCCCCCCCAAATTTGTGCCCACTCAGACAGTGACAATGTTACCTTATTTTGAAATAGGATCTTTGTTCATGAAATTAGTTAAGGATAAAGATGAGATAATAATGAATTAGGGTGGTCCCTAAGTCCAATGACTAGAGTCCTTATAAGAAGAGGAGAGGACACAAAGAGACACAGAGGGAAGACAGCCACGGGAAGACGGAGGTAGGCAGAGATTGGAGTGATGTGCCCACAAGCCAAGGAACGTCAGGAGTCACCAGAAGCTGAAAGAGACCATGAAGGATTTTTTCCGAAAGCCTTCAGAGCAAGTGTGGCTCCACTAGAACCTGGATTGAGACATCTGGCCACCGGAACTTCTAGAGAAGAAGTAAAGTCTAAAATTTACTTTATGTCACCCAGTTTGTAGTACTTTGTCACAGCAGCCCTAGGAAACTAATACAGATGGGTTCTGTAGACTTGAAGCCAGATACAAAGCAGTATTAGCCAGAATAAAGTATTTCTAGTTTAAGAGGAAGGAGGCATCTGTATGCAGTAGCCCTAATTTATGTAAGGACACCCTATACCCATGAGTGGGTATCTGTCACTCAGCTCCACAGAGTTGCCATAGAAGCAGATGTGGAGACCAATCCTCAGATTTCCCAAAAGGACACTCTGCCATTAGCTTACCACTGAGGATCTGAGCTCTTATTTAATTCAGGGTCATTCCCTACCATATGACACAGCCTGACTCTTACTATTGAAGATGAGTATGCCAGTGCTCACTTTCCCAGCCTCACTTACCTCTAGACCACTAGTAGATGACTTGGTTCTGCCAGTTTAACCTTGAATTAAAAGTTAGTGGTATGTCAAAGAAGAGGCCTGTGGAACCCACTCTGGTGAGGACAGGGTATCAGTGGCAGATTCATCCAGATTCCATAGGCAGGAGCACTGGTGCTTCTCATGAAGAATCCATTATCCACTACTGGTGGCACTGGTGGAGCCAGCCCCCATGTCTCTGTCCTGGGAACAGGGCTGTGGGTCTTTATGGACAGGGTCTTAGGCACTGTTTCTGGCTGCACGTCCTTCCAGCCTGGTTCTAGAGCCCTCCTAGAGAGTCGATGAGCTACCTGATATGACATCCCCTTAATGGAGCAACAAACAAATGAACAAATAAATGGATTCCTTTTCTACTTAGATCAGCTAAATTCAATTTCTACTGCTAGAGAATTGGAATTGACATAGCTCCTCTCTCTATCTGATGGTCTGTCTTCCAAATGACCTTATTGATTGCATGGCCTAGACTTCCGAGGACATAAATGGTTTTAAGTGTACTATTTTAAAGTCTTACGAACACATGCATATTTAGTGAAATCTGTTATAATTCTTATTCAGAAAGTGTGATTATTGAGCCCAATGAGAGATGCTTTTCATACTTTTAAGGTGCCACATATGAGGATGGGCTGAAGTCATCAGGGATGCACTGAGCCCGCTCCCATGTTGCCATAATGATATCCCCATCTGATCCTGACTCAGCTTTCCTCCTCACTTAGAGTTGGTTGTGCCCCTGACACTTGACCACATATATCTTGTTCTACTTTGGGATTTTGGTTTTGTGGCTTCTTCCTTGGAACAGCTTTCCCCACATCTTCTTGTGCAAACTGCAGCTGTTGACTCAGATTTACCCCAAGAATTGCCAGCTAAGCCTGGCACCAATGGCATGCACCTGTTATTGTCCCAACCTGTCTCCAGAGGCTTATTTTGCCAAGACCCATGGCTCTGTATGATGTCTGTAGAGGAGATGTGGGGATTATTGAGGTTGAATGTTCTCTGTTGGTGAGTTTTAGGAATGCTCAAGATCAACCTTCCGGTTTTCCAACTCTTTTGATTATATATAAGTAGGTTTCCTTATCTCCTCTTGGGACTCTGACCCATTTCCTGTTATTATTTCTTAAACTGGGTCAATTGTAATTCTTTTTCTTCTAAGTGTAGCTGGCAACCTGGACATGTAGGTGGAAACAGCATACTTATGTTTACTGTTTGAAATTTTTGTTGGAGCCCTGAACAACTGGGCAGGATTTGCTTGGTCTTTTGTCTATTTCAGCCTTTCTATGCTAGTTTTCCCCCCTTTTCTGCTCCCTGGTCTACCTGGGGAAGCCCTGGACTTGGTAAGTCTCTGTGTCTGTCCTACTCAAATCACTTGTGGGCTCTGTCCCCAGGACAGAGTGTAGTTCCCAAGAAAGATTGCCACTCTAGGAACTCAGGCTGCCATAGAATTGAGCATTTGCTTCCACTGGGCACAACATGGCAACCTGGGTCACCTAGACGCTCAGCTGGTAGTAGGCAATTCCATCAGTCTGGTTGAGGCAGAAGTCTCAGAGAGTTTGAGGAAGTCTGCACAGGATTCTGAGTGTCCTGATGACACACCTCAGCTGTGGACCCTGTACCTGAATGCCTGTGGTAATGGCTTGAGCTAGCGAATGAAGGAGTGGTCCTCAGACCCCCGGGAAAAGGGTGCCTGGGTCTACTCTCGAAGTTTTGCTGGCCACCCCAGCCCTCACCATTCCTTATTCTTCAAAAAGAATGAAAAGGCATTTTGTCCACATACTTCCTTTGGCACTTCTGTATACATCAAACTACCTCATAGGTTCTATTTAAATCAACTGTATCTTTTAAGTGGCTAAGGCAAAATGCATGTTAGTTATTATTCTCCCCATCAAACTTCATGGCAAGTAAGTTGAGAGGTCTACATTCATTCTTTCATATCCTGAATGTACCAAATAGTGATGCGTTGTCTGGCTCAGGGTTTTGCATACAGTTAAAATGTGTAGAACAGTTGAGCTGTACTCAGAGAGAGAAAGGATCACAACTTGCCTTCTTATCTTTATGATCCAGGATTCTGCCTGTCTTTTCATGGCTTAACTTTGAGAAGTCTGTGAATTGTGATGAAGACACTGTATTCTTATTTTTCACACAGCCAACTGAAATCTAGTATTCCTGTCAATTATGATGAAAGTAACAAACCACAACAGTATTAGCAGTGCCTGAGGCTTTGTCACCAACTGAAATCATAGGTATTTTTGTATCACATTAGTTATTGAAAATACTTAGAAATGCCATTTGTATTCATCAGCACTTCAAAATGACTATAGCTAATTAGACTTGTTGCTAGATCTTGTTATTTAATTTAGTGCATTAATAAAAATGCATATACTATGTAAACATTTATGTATTTTAGAACTACTTAAATGTAATTGGTTTCTGTTGTAAACTTATTCATTTTATCTTATGCCTTTAAAAACACTTTGAGAAGAGGTCCACAGGCTTCACCAGACTGCCAAAGGGAGTCACTGCACACATGGTCAAGATCCCTGGTTCCGCTGCGCTTCCTGCAGTCTTGGTGTTTGGTTGGTGTTCGGCGGAGCGGGGCGCTACCTAGAGCAGGTTTGGAAGAACGTGGAGTGACCTGAAGCCTTTTTAAAGTTTCAGAAGGCCTCTGATTAAGACTATACGTTCAGGGATCATTTTTATAGTTTGCTACCGGAGAAGTTTTCTCTGAATGTGTAACCTGATACCCAGAGGAGGAACCATCTCTGGCTAGCAGGGGTGGGGGAAGCCTTTGATGATGCGAAGTGAAGTGCTGCTTACTAGTGGTTGGAAGGTAGAACTGTGAGACTGGTAGTTTCTTGGTACTTGGGTCTGAAATTAGAGAATAAAGGCAATAGTTGTTTTTACCCCTGCCTACAGCCCCGGCCTTATCGCTTGAAAATCTCTTTTTTTCTGCGCTCCAGCCATTTTCTCTTTCAGTGTCCGGAAGCTTCTTCCTTCTAGGGTGTTAATAGATGCTATTATCTCTGCTGGACTGCCTCTCCCATCTGCTCGTTGGGATAACTACACTCTCCCTCCATATCTGGGTTTCTGTCCCTGGATCTCCAATCTAGGTCAGGCCTCTCAATAATCCTCTTGTAGCTCTGTGCTCACAAGTCATTCTCCTAGGGGTAATATTTTTTGTTGGTAATGTTTATTGTTTATCACTGCACTAGACTGTAAAACCTTCAAGGGCAGGGGCTATTTGCTTTTGTTCTCTGAAGTATCCCCAGTGCACTCGGTATATACTAATTAATGAAGAATGAATTTGCATCAGAAAATTCATAAAGAGACTGTGAATGTGAGCAGAATGGATTTAGGTCCGGGGAAAATAAAGGCAGATGGCCTCTCTCCACTATGACACCCCCAATTGCTGCCAAGTCTCTCCATACTCCTAGAAGTCCTACTTACACCAGTAACACAGGGCCCTTCAGGATCCCACAGTAGAAACAGTATAGCAAGACTGACAGGCCCGGGAGACAGATGGCCTGGGGTCAGTGGCATTCTCAGCTTCTTTGTGCCTCAGTTACCTCATCTGTAAAATAATGAAAAATAATAGGACCTCTGGCATAGAATGATGAGGAATGCTAATGAAGTTGCATAAGGAAAGCACCTAGCACATAGTAAGTACTGATCAAATGGTACCTAAAGAAAAAGAGCCAATTGAGCCTAAGGGGTTGTGAGTCCACTCTTGCTACCCTCTTGAGAAGCACTGGATATGGGAAAGAGGGCAGCCTTGCGGCAGGGCTGGGCTGGGCTCCCATTCTCCCCCCGCTCTGTCATGGTTGGGATGTTCATGGGAGCCACTGAGAAGCACAAATTTGAGGCAGAGAATCCTTCCTTGTAGCTCGGCTGGATCCCTGGCTGTGTGTTCATGTCTTCCCCTCCCTCGGGATGTGCTGAACACGCTGTCCTTGCAGAGAGGCCTATGCTTAAAGCCATGATTTCCCTCTGATCCCCACCTAATTCTTGCTCCAGAGATTTATGATCAAATTAGTTTACTCTGGCTTCAGATGGAGTTACAACATTTGTAACATACTTGGCACAGAATTTCACAGAATATATTAGTGCTTAATAAATAAGTTATTTCCCTATTAGAAAACAGTGGATTGTCCTGAAAATGCAACCCTAGTCTGCCCTCTTAACTTTATAACGTTTGCTAAGCACCTAGCAAAACATCTGGCGCTTAAAGGCTTTTAAGAAGTGTGCGTGGAGAGGATGAGGGAAGGATTGGCTAGGCACAGGAATGCTTGTTTTCCTCTTCCAGGCACAACTGGACTTTGCAGTACTCAACTGTCTCCAGTTCTGCACAGTTGTCACTAGAGGGCAGGAGAGATTAAGACAACAATACTTGACCAGTGAGACCCAGAATTACTGGGTTGACAAAGGAGGATGGTGGAAGAAGAAAAATGTTAGAATGATTGAAAAAGGTCAGTTGTTCTTTATCTGTTGGGGACCAAATGGAAGGAAATATGTAGCTTGAGGGATTGAAGTTAGACTTCCAGAAGAACTTCCAGTGCAGAGAGTATGCTAACTACAGATTTTGCACCAGTGATTTTTTTATAGAGAGATAATTTGTTAACCCCTTAGCTACATCTTCCCAAGAATAGATGAAGCGAGTTCTTCCTGTCTGAGACCTATATGACCCGACAAGTTCCCCTTGAAGTGTCTGCCTTCAATGACTCCATTTTTACAGATGCAATCGTAAAATGCCTTTATTGGTCAGGTTAGCCACCACTCATGCTTTTCCTGTAACAAGGATCCTTTATAGAGGCATGATGGTGTTCACATGCAAATGCTTTCTGAGGAGCCCTGGGGCAGGAGGCAGCCTTGCCCCTCATATCAGAGCTACTTTGTTGAAATGAGCTGGTTTGGCTTTTGTAGATTTCAGGGTCCGGAGCCATGAACACAGTCCAAGGATTCCCCCTTTCACTTATCGAGGGAGCTGCTTTAAAATACACAGAGTATCAGGGACATAATGGCATCTGGGCAGGGGCCAGGGTAGGGCTATCTCTGTTTCAGCAGTTCCTGCCCTGGGCTGCCCAGATGGCTTCATCCTGATGGTGCCTCAAAGAGAAGAGGGTTTGGCCCCAGGCAACATTACTTTTCAGAAATGGGAAGAATGTAATGCTTTCCAACCAAGCTGTAAAGCAACAGCCATCTTCAGTAATGAGGGTGTAGCTCAGAGATGCGAAAGCAGAGGCAAGAGTTGGCTACCTGGCCTGGGCTTCACAGACCCAGGAAGCACCTTCAGCCAGAGCTGGTACTACAGAACAGTGGCCTTAAGGACAAATCAATCAACACAGGTGAGCCACTGCCTCCTCTTTGGGCTAGCAGGTAAATGCAGGGCTGGTGGGAGCCTGTCTCTCCCATCAGGATGTAGGCCTTCCTGCTTGGATAAGAGGAAAGGACGAACTATCTCATGCTTTGAGAGCTACATGGTTTTCCCTTTGAGAATAAAGACCCAAGTTAGGAGGTGCTGGTAATGCAGACGGTGTGGGGCAAGAGTAGAACTACTGCGGAGACTCCTCAGCCCAGCCAATTCAGTCTGATCTTTCCTCTTTTGAAGTCCGACCTACCTTCAAAGAACTGCCTGATTGCTATATAGCCCAATACACTTATCTAAGTCAAGGGTTGGTTGTCTCTTCTCACTTCAGGCCATGAATATTGTCAGCATACTGGTGACCTCCAGTTTGGTGGCTTTCAAGGAGTGAGGTTAGGGATGCCCAGAAGTGACTCTTGGTGTCCTTCCAATTTCAGACACAGGTGTGGGTTCTCTGGCAGGCAGATGCCCGAGTGCCTTGGGGTCTTTCCTGCCTCTGCCTAAGGTGTAGAAGAACTGTCTGTGGACCAAGTTGAGTGGATGAGTGGGGGTTAGGAGGAGGCAACTGGATGAGAGGTACATTCTGAGGAGCAACCAGTGCCCGCTCAGAGGGGCAGCATGACCAGCCCTGCGGGTGGGGGAGCTGTCAAGCGCTGCTCACAAAATCAGGAATTGTTGGAGAAGCAGGTTATGTATTACACCCCAGCATCATGAGATCAGATCATTGGGAAGAACTTAAGGGTAGTGAGATTTCTGACGTTGGCATTGTCAGGGATTACTCCCTCTGATGCCATTTCTGTCCTGGAAAAGAGTCTGGGCCATGTACCTCAGCAAAAAAGCTTCCTGTCCTCCCATCCCACCTGACCCTGACTACAGGGGAGAAGACTACAAGGGGAGCCCGTGGAATTCTGTCACATGATCTGACCTAGACCTTCCAACAAAAGCCAAACCAAACCATCAAGCCAAATGCAGTGGGGCGTGGGGGTTCTGGGCCCCCCGCCCAATGCGAGGGCTGCTCAGATCTCGATGAGGCTGGCCAGGCGCAGGCAGAGGGGCGCGTCCTCAGGCATTGCGTTGCGCTGGATCTCGTTACCGTCCAGGCGCAGCACCTGCAGCTTTGAGAAGTTCATGACGTCCACCACGGTGCAGAAGCTGCTGATGGAGAACTCTGTGGGGACAAGAGGGGCGGAAGTGGGTGGGAGAAGGCCAGATCAGCGACCCGGATCCACAGCGAAGCCACACAGCCTGTAAGGCTGGAACTTGGCTGGGTGGCCCAAGCTTTTTACAGGATTAGAGTCATACCGACTCTCACCACTGGGAGGCAAAACTAGGGATTGAGAGGGACCTCTGCTGCATCTGCCGCTCTGCCTCCTACCAACCCCGAGCCTGGACAATACTCTGAACACCCTGGAACGCCCTTGAGTGTTTTTCCAGTAGTGTACAGTAGGACCTCATCTCTTTCCATCTGTGTACAGTAGGAGGGAGCAGAAGGAAATCAAAGGTCAACCCTAGGAGCTTTGAAGTACAGATAGCTTTTCAGAGGGCTTTGCTAAATTGCTTTGGGATGGAAGACTAGGGAAATGGAATAAACCCTGCCACTTTGTGGATAAAGAAAGTGGCAGGAAATTAAAGCAAGAAATCCTGGGCAGAGAGGCAAATATCTATGCGTGCCAGAGCTTTGAGGCAGAGCTCCATTCTGATCACTGCCGGAGTAGTGAGCAAGTCTCTGTAGTTCACGGAGACAAAAATCCACAAATAAGGCTGCTATGAACTTCAAAAGTAAGGTACACAATTCCCCTGCCTCCTGCATTTCATATGATTATGGTTTATCTGCTATTTAAAAATCTCAAAAGAATTTCCCCCTTTTGAAGCTTTCCCCACAAACATGTAAACCTAATAGGCACAATAGTTCTGTTTGGTTTTAACAAATTCTGCTGCTACCTTTTACCCACTTATCCCTCTAGTTGTCTTCTTAGACAAATCAACCACCTCTCTCTAGAGTCTACTAGGTCAAGAACTTGAAAGAAGAAATCCCAAGAACTCAGTTAAAAATCCAGCACGGACAACAACAGTCACCACTGAAAGCTCTGAGGCCTCTTTGGTTCCTTCACTGTGGTGTGTGAGAGCTTCAGGAATATCGCTGTGTAAGTGGTAGTTCCAATAGATCTGGTCTTAAGGGCAGGATCCAGACGGTACACCTCAAGGGCTGTAACAGGCAGGCTGCCCAGAGCAGGGCCTTGCTTTTGCATCCACCAGAGGCACTCCTCAGCTTGAAGCAGTGGTCAGGAACTGTGCAGCCTAAAGCTAGGCAGCAGGAGTGGGAGGAAGGCTATCTGACTCCCTTCCCGGGGCGGGCGGGATGGTGGAGGACATTGTGGAGGAAGGGTTTATGAGGATGAAGATGAAGGTTGCAAGGAAGACAGTACAGAGAATGTATAGATTGATGAAGAACATGTTTTTAAATTAGCACATTCGATTGTTTTCAGACTCTGTTAAAAACAGACCAAGAGGAGACGGGGTGAGGCTGCAGCCAATTAACTTGTACTGCAAAGGTCCAGCCCACAAGAATAATGAGACGCTGGGCATAGTGGGGCGATGAGAAATACCCCTCTCTGGAGAGTAATGAGAGAAAATCTGAAATGCTTTTGTTTGTTTCCTTTCTGGTGCTGGGGAATGGATCAAGTGGCCTCTGAGTGAGCAGTTTGGGGGCAGAGCAAGGGCTAGGGGCTGGGTCTATCGTGTCTGCACAGAGGGAGTGGAGTGGGGTAGACTGGGGAGAAGCAAAGTGGCCCAGCTTAAGTATTTCCAGCCCTATTTGGGACTATGCTGGAGGTCCTAGGATAGATTCTCTACCCTTGCTTGGAGCCCTCACACCATCTGTTCAAATCCTGGATCCCAACTCTGCATATGTAAATATGAGGGTCTTTAGGGGCTGTTGGACACACAGTGTATATAGATTCTACTCACATGTTGGGCACTGTGAGCCCCCCATGTGTCTTCCCCAAACTCATGTATAGGACACGGGTCTTGTACTTGGAGACTCTGAAGACACTTTCCAGCCCAGATTAAAACTGACATAAGTCTTTCCAGATTCCTCCTTCAGTACCAGCCCTGCTTCCTGGATTCCCAAAGCTACTAAATAACAGTCCATGCTGTGTTCACTTGCTTTTGCCAGGCTGGAAAAACTGAGGAAGATGCTAGTGGAAGAAGGAAGAGGAAAGAGAGGACAGGGCTTTTTCCCTGTACACCGTTTAGTTTCTGCCCTTTTGGATGCTGCCTCAGAGCTCCCTGACCCCTGGTCCCTGACTTCCTGTGCAAGGCAACAATCTTTTCTGCTGGTGATCTGAATTAGAGAGATACTCGCCACATTCTCATCCAGAGACACCTGGCTCCAGGTCCTTGGACAATAAAAGCAGGGATTCAGGATCTATCCTACATAGTCTGGGTGACCTGGAGAGACTGTGTTTCCTTCTCTGTGTCTCAGTTTCCCCATCTTTGCAATCAGAAAGTAAAACAAAACAAAATTATGCCTGTTAACTTCAAAGTGGTAATAAGAAGCAAAGTTAACAATAATAGTAATTGTGCATTGCTTTTTCAATTATGTGCCAGACCATGCACCAAGCACTTTCCATTTATTAATTCACTAATTGAGAAAAATAAGATATTGGTGTTTTTTGCCTATAGAGAAGACTAGGAGAGAGACTAATAACTAGACAAAGAAGATTTGGCTTTTGGGGTAGACAATGAAAATTTTTAGGTTGTTTGACTTAAGGGAGAACTTTTTTGCAAAACTTGGGACACTTTAGTAAAGTAATTTTATCTTCATCAGAGCTTTTGGAAAGAGTGGCCTACCTAATATTTGAGCAGCAGATGTAGTTCTGCATGAGGGCAGAGTGGTGACTGATGCAGTGATGGAGCCATTTCCACACCAAGCTTCTCTGATTGCACGGTTAGGGAATAACGAACAGGTTCTCTACCATGACAGCTGTTTTTTGCTGTCACATTTTCAGAGCCAAACTCTGATTAAGCACCACATATAATATGACATTTCTGATGTGACAATCCTCCTGGATTCAGAACGGGTGGCAGGTAAGTAGTGGTGACTTCTGGGTGGGATTATGTAGAATTCATGGAATGATGGACAGCTACCGGTAAATGTCAGACACTTTGTGGCATGAAACATCTTAGAGACACCTTAGAGCACCATCTCCCTTGGAATGAGAGAATCCCCCAAAGAAAGAGAAACTTTAAAGGCAAAACAGTTGCAGTGCACATGATGGTGTCTTGCACTTCAAACTAAAGGACCAGACACCTCGTTACCTATTCTGGCCCCACTGTGGTCCTCTAGGACTGATGGCTCTCTCACTCAGAGGGCTATCCAGTTCATTAACATCTTGCCAAATGACTGATCTGTTCCCTGAGCACAGGGGGAAGAAAGGTCGAGAGAAACAGAGTGACACAATCCCTATCTGTGCTGTTCTCTCAGCAGGCTCTACTTCGAAATCCTTTGTTAGTGATCATCAATGAGTCATTCTTTCCCCTGAGAAAGAGGAAATTTTCTGACAGAGTAAGGAAGGTTAAATACTGGTTCAGGACCTTCCAGCTAGGATTAAGATATCAGAGGCCCTGGAGTAAGGTAAGGTAAATACAAGATTCTTAGTAAGACCTGAAAAGCAACTGAATAATCCAATCTGAAATAAGTACTTCAGTTCTTAGAGGCAGAGAGGAAGCTTTTTTGGTTCCTTTAGGCACCTACAAGGAAGTACTTGGAAAACAAGAAGCTCAGTTTCCTTACCCCTTACTCCAGGGCTTTGTGATATTCAGTCAAGCTCATGTTATGTTAGGGAGACCTCTACCGTACTTCCAGGGGCTCCTTGAACTCCAGAGAGAATTGACCAGAACAAGTACTGCATTTAGCTCTGAGAGGCTGCATAGTCTTGTCCACCAGCTGTTATGTTTGAAAAACAAACACCTAAATGCAAGACCAGGCTGGAGAGGCAAGAGTAGATTGGGTGGAAACAAAAAGTTCATCCTCTTCTGGGTCAGAGAGTAGTTACAGATACGCCGTGGTTTCTTAGCCCACTTCCTTCTAGGGTGGATTCTTGAAGTTCAACTCAAATCCCTTCTCTCTATGAACTGCCACTCCCAAACATTTCCAGAATCATATCTCACTGCTCCTCAATACATGAGTCCTTCCTCTCAGACACATGAATTTCCTGGCTGTCTCCTACAGACAACATGTTCAATGATTGGGTTCCTTTGTTAGGGGCTATGTGTCTTCCCAGAATGGCTTTGTCCTGAGTTCCTCTAGCCCATGCCCACTTGTATCTCAAGACCTAGACTGAAACTTACCTCTTCTGGGAAGTCCTCTTACCAATCCACTCCCCACTGAATTTTATTAATATTGCCGTTCAGTTTAAGTGTAAGGCTTGGTTTTTAGGTTGCCTCATTTTGTTCTCTAGTTACCCCACTGCTATTTCTTTTGTGTTGCTACTAGCACTCAGAATAGGGTATTTTCAAAGAAATAGACAGCCACTCCCCATGCCCCTTTGCCAAGGTCTTACCATTGATCCTATTGCCTTGGAGGTAGAGGTTCTCCAGATTGGTGTTGACTGGGGGGATCTTCTGCAGCTGGTTGTAGGAGAGGTCGAGCTCAAGGATGCTGCTGGAATTGAAGGTGTTGGAGGCCAGGCCATTGTTGGTGAGACTATTGTGGGATAACCGCACATACAGCAGTTTTGGTGACCCCCGGAAGTAGCTGTCAGGGACAGAATAAACATTATTGTGCTCCAGATACAGCTGCTCAAGGGCTGAGGGCAGTCCATCAGGCACCCTCCGAAGGTGGTTGTAACTCAGGTCCAGCAAGATCAATGACCGGAGGCCCCTCATTGCACTTCCCACTTCCTGAATCTCATTGTGTTGAAGGTACAAGGCTGTGAGGTTCTCAAGCCCCTCCAGAGCATTGTTGGGAACCCGTGAGATCTGGTTGTGGTCGAGATGGAGTTCCCTCAGGGATCGAGGCAGTGGGCCAGGCATTCGGGTCAGGTTGTTGTGGTCCAGGTACAGCCTCTCCAGGTGCCTCAGCTTAGAAAAGACCTTCCTGCCCACCTTATCACTGGTGATCTGGTTGCCATGAAGAGCGATCCAGAGTAGCCCAGTGGAATTGTCAAAGACGCTTTCCTGGATGGAGGAGATCTGATTGTTCTGGAAGTAGACATATTTCATGCGGGAGGGGACAAAAGGCAGATACTTGAGGTTGCGGTTGTCACAGTACATGGCCGTAGGGAAGTTGGGTGGGCAGTCACACTCCTGGGGGCAGTCTCGAGGATCTGGTGGGGATGGAGAGCCATAGGTATAGGCTGGACCTTCCTCCACCCCATAGGGGTAAGGCTCATAAGGCTCATAGGGGTAAGGGTCATAGGGATCATAGTAGGTGGACTGCTGGCTTCGGAGGTAGTGGAACCACCAGTGGGGATCTTCATCATACTGAGCCCAGGAGAGGGAGCAGAGCCCTGCCAATAGCAGGACAGAGGCCCACTGCATTTTGTCTCTCTGCAAGAAGGGAAAGAGAACAGAGCAAGCAGGCATGAGTGAGACTTTAGGGAGGCAGAATGGGTGAGCCTTAGGCTTTGAGCAGATCTGATATAGTGCCAAACATCTGAGAACAGGAGCTTGCACTTACTTTCTCCATGCCTTTTCCCAGGGCTGGCTCTGCACACTGGGTCCAGCAGGAACTTGCTACCTGAGGAGACCTAGGTGCATGTTCCTCTGCTCATAGAGTCACAGAGGTAGAGTCTTTGAGATTAGAAAAAAAGTTGAATAGGGGGTGCTGCATTTTTTTTGGAGGGACAGATTCATTGCAACCTGAAGCTTTTCTTGGGGCAGCTGGAGAGCCCATGGCAATCCCTGTGCAGTGGGGTGGGAATGTCTTTTAGGCCTGAATTCATGTCCATGTCCAACTTGGACTCCCCAGGGAAATAATATTTTTCAAGAAACCAAGGAAAAAGCCCTGTGGCTTTTTCCATGTCTCAGGAAACCTCCACCAGTAGCTTGAGACCTCAAAGGGAAAGATTTGAACTACTTTGGAAAGATCTTCTGGTCTCTTGGGAAGTCTGAGAGTCTGCTTTTGAGTCTTTGTGAAGGGGTGTAGTCCTTCTACAGCCACTGTGAGACGGGCTACCCTCTAAAGTGCCAATATCTAGGACATTCTGCTGGGTGAAAAAACTCTTGGGTAAGCAGTTTGTGGCTACATATGCAACTTAGCAGGCACAGGGTTTTCATATAACAGTTATAGCTTCCCTCCAGACTGGAGACACTGGCACCCAAGAATGGCATTTGTCTTCTAGAGTGGCTGAGTACATGGAGTCTGAGTCAGCCCACTTGGCTGTCTTTTGTGGTATCTAGTAAAGTGTCAGCACTGTTCATACTGCACCATGGACATTATGCAAGAGCTACATGAGGCCATGAATTGAGGAACACTAAAAAAAGGACTAGGAATTGAAGAATCTCATGTATGCCCAAGGGAATGGGATTCTGGCATTCTCCCTCCCATCCCAAGCTCCTTGTGATGACATCTGAATTACAAGGTTCCATATTGAGACCCCTATACTGGCATCAGCCTTTGAACTTGCATGCATGCTAGTGAAATGAGAACAGGATGTCCTAGAGAGAAATATAGGCTTAGTGTCATCTGAGAGGGAAGCTGAAGGTATAGAAGATGAGGGGCCATGGGGTGACATATCAGACCTGAGCATCCTGCTCTGAATACCTACAGCCAAAGCACTGCATAGTCGTATGAGCAATGGGCACCTCCTAGAGGTGTGAGTGTCACCCTTGGATGGCAAACCTCAGAACCTTTCTTGGTCCTGGAAAAGTCACATATATCTCTCACATTGCTGTTTAGGCCTCGCTGGGGTTGGCAACTGTGAACAGGGTAAAGAAAGGTATCTAAAAGCCACCATCAAATCCAAAGAACTAATGGGAAGGACCTTGGCTATGACAATACAGTTACTTTGTGGCCAGCACCCTTCCCAGATCTCTCTGTCCCCTGAAAGCAGTTCCTTTAAGCCTGCTTCATCCCATCAGCCTCTGGGCTACAGAGGAGAGGCACCCTGGCTCATTCTCAAGCAGCCTGAGGCCTCAGACAAAGAACCCACAGTGTTTTAGAAAGTCGACCCAATTGCCCACTGCCTGGGCTTGCTGACTGTGCCCGGGTTCTGGCCAGGAGAGTAGACGGATGAAGTGGCCCACTGCCAGCAGCGCATTTTTCCATGCACAGCTCTGGGCTGCTGCAGGACCAAGGTGGCTGTCTGAAGGCTGGCACAGTGAGCCTCTGTCTCCATTTCTCCTTCCAGACTGAGTACCTTGGCAGACAAGAGCCACCTTCCTCTTCAAGACTCAGCTTTCCAGGGGCGTGCATCCTTCCCATTTTGGAGCCTCTCCTTAGGAGCCCTGACTTCTGACACAGTTTGGTGGAGACCTTGTGCCTCTTCTTGCCCCAACTCCATCTCTTAGCAATATTGCACAAGGATTGTCTACTTTTAAATTATCCCCTAATGCTAGAGACCCTCCTGTGCTCAGAGTTTTGTGAGGTGGAAGGTTCCTAGGACAGGCACTCTGTGAGGTGGGAGAGCTCACTCAGGGGTTACTGCTTTCTTTCATTACTTCACTCTAGCGAACCATCTCTCCCTCCTGTCAGAGTGGAGGAAGTCAAATCAGAATCCACCCCCTTCCTGGACTGGACCCACACTTCACAGCTCCCTAGACATGATCAACTCTCAAAACTTCTCTTTCCCTTTCACCCCAGCAACACACACACACACACACACACCACATACTCAGACACAATACACAAACCTCCCCTCTTCCATAGCAGTGTTTAGTTCACACAGCCCTTTATATGAAAGACAGCAGGGACATGGGGCTAAGCTGACAGCATTTATGAGTAGTAGTAGGGCAGAGCTCGCTTCCCTTTGCTTTAGTGGCTGAAAACTGGAGCCTCCTTCCCTCCCCACACCCAAAATCAGAAAGGAGCTGCAGGAAAAGGGTAGTATTTGGAACTCCCTTCTTTTTACTTCCTCTTTGCTCTCTCCAGCGTCCTGGGGTCATCGCCCACAGAAAATGAGGAATGAGTCCTCCCTCTTCCTACTCCCCAGCAACCCCATTTCTTTATTTTCTTTGTTGAACTACAAGACGTGAAAACAAGTAAAATGACTACACTTACCTGGAGCTGAACCTTTCAGAGAGTGACCACGTCTCTCTGTCTGTGAACTCCTTGGGTTGGAGAAAGTATGTATGAGAGAGAGAAGGAGTGAGAGTGTCTACTGAGAGTGTCCGTGTCTGTGCCAGGCCAGGGTCCCGCCCCCAAATTCCTAATCAAATATTGTGAAGAGAGGGGCTGAGGAGCCAGGATCCTGGCTTTTTCAGCTCTGCCTCAGGGGTGGAGCCCACACTCAACTACGCAAATCCTGCCCGCCTGGCGCTATAAAAACCACCTTCTTTCCACTCACTATCTTCCCTGAAGCATTGGCAGCTCTGGGTTTCTTTCTGCTCAATCAGTTAGTGGCAACCTAGAAGTTATTTGTACAGGCTCTTACGAAGTGCCTGGGTTTCTCATTAAACCCACAAGGGCAGATGCTGGGATGGGGAGGACCAGGATTTGGGAAGAGGCAACTTAATTAACTCTTTCTGCAACCTGTGACTCCCCCTCCCTGCTCCAGAGCTAGTACTCACTCTTCTGGCTCCAGCTTGCTGTGTACTAGCATCATACACTTTCATTTAATCTTAGGGTTCTTAACACTTACTTTGTTAGGTTGAAGCAGGACAATATGAGATGCTGTGTGTAAGGTGCCTGTCTTAGCATACAGCTGGCATTCACAATGTGGGAGAGATGATTGCTATACCCATTTTACAGGTGTGGACACCCTGTGCAAGGGGAAGATGAGGTCAGAGAAGCAAGCAGGAGCTAGATCAGGAAGGGAGTTTTAGGCCATGGAATGGATTTAGTTTTTGTTCTAAAGGGGAAAGTCATCTTTTGAACTACTCAGGAGGAGCAACAGGATCTGATTCACATTTTTAAAGGCACACAGGAGAGACTGTGTGGGGGGAAAGGGAGTCAGGGGGAAAGCAGGAGGCGCCAGTGCTGCCTCGTGGAGAGGTGATGGCAGATTGGCCCAGTGCGGTGGAAGAAAGCTAATGAATGTATTTTTAAACAGGGAAGTGACAAGTCCTGAAGATGAACCTGATACGGGGAGTTAGGGAAGTGAAGGATGCATCGTAGATTTTCAGTTTGAGCAACCGGATGAGTGGTATCTCCATTTCCTGGTGTTGGAAAGATGGGGAGGAACAGACTTGTGTGGAAAACCAATGTATGCTTTGGATGCCTTAAGTTAGGTATGTCTGTTAGGCATTCCAGGGGAGATGTACACAGGCAGGTGTCTGAGTATGAGTTTGTAGTTTGGGGGTTGGAAGAAAACATTTGGGAGCCTCAGAATTTAGATCACGTCCTAAATGCTCTCTTCAACTAAAAGCTTCCCTCAATATCCAGGAAACAAACCCCCCTTTGTAAAAATTTTTGTAAAGTGCTTATAAACACAAAATTTACTCCCTTAACCATTTTAAGTGTACACACAAGAAGTGTTCAGTATATTTACATTGTTGTGCTACCGGTCTCCAGAGCTCTTCATTTTTCAAAACCCAAACTGTATATTCATTAAACAAAAATTCCCCATTTCTCCACTCCCCTTCCACTCCCCACCCCTTGGCAACCAGCATTCTACTTTCTGTTTCTATAAATTTGACTACTTTAAATATCTCATATAGGTTCAATCATACAGTATTTACCTTTTTGTGTCTTTTTAATTTCACTTAGCATGATGCTCTGAAGTTTCATCCATGTTATAGCTTGTGTCAAAATTTTCTTCCTACTTTATCCTATTGCATAAGTTGACCTAATTTATTAAATTTATTTATCCACTGATGGACATTAGTGTTGTTTTTACCTCTTTGCTATTGTGAATAATGCTGCAATGAACATGGGTGTATAAATATCTCTTTGAGACTCTGCTTTTAATTATTTTGGATATATGCTCAGAAGTAGAATTCAGCAATCCTATTTAGAATTGAAAAATTCTAGAACTCTAATATTCCATCATTCTATTTTTAATTTTTTAAACCACCATACTGTTTTCCATAGGAGATGCACCATTTTACATTTCTACTAACAGTGCACATGGTTCAAATTTGAAGCACTCCTTATTAAAACAACAACTGAGAAAGGCTTGAATTTGAACTTGAAGAATTTAGAGGAGTCAGGCAAATGGCACTTTTGCTTGCTCCAATAGGTTTGAGCTGTGTGGGCTGTTAGAAAAGTCTTTGTTAGGGACCCAATCTTCTCAGGATTTAGAAAGAGTTTTTAAGAGATTAAACAATGAACAGGCCTTTGCTGACCACTTACAATATATGAGGTGGTTTACTTATGTTATCTCATTTAATGATCACTGTAGGTACTGTGCATTGTAAATAGGGGCTCAGAGATGTAAAGTGATTAGCTAGAAAGTAGTAAAACAAGAATTTGAATTTTGAGCTACACGACTCCAAAGCCCTTGCACTTTCCTACAACAAAAGGTCAGAGGGCTGGTGAAGAGGAGGGGGTGGTAAACACTTCGCTGTCAGGGCCAGACTAATATGGAGGCAGTATGCTTGCAACTGGGGACAGGGGAGTGTAAAGATGAGAGGAGGATGGGATACAGGGCTTCTCTTCCTGACCCCACACATATTTCATTTCAATTTAATAAATATGAGTATCTACACTGTACCTAGCATGGCTTTTAGTGTTGAGGACACAAAGAAAGCTTCAATCCAATGGCTGCTCAAAATATAAAGCAGCTGTATATGCAGCAGACTCTAATCTCACAAGTGAGGCAGAGTGACTTTAACATAAAGATGATTGTAATAATGAAGATGATTGTCAAAAATGAAGAACAGATAACTTCCTCTTCACTTTTGAGTTGAGAAAGCAGTCACTTTTCAACAGAAAACAACAGTTCTGGCAACTGAGTCTGACACTTCTTAGATGGGCCTAGATAGCCTGGCAAATCCAACCATTTGGTACAGATGTTTTGTTGTTTAAATTCCAGCATGCCGAATAATACTGCATTCACTAACAATGAAATCCAGTAGAGTCTGTTCAGAAGACTAAACATTGAATGTGATTCTTTCCAGCTGAGCTCCACCAAAAAAGACAATATCTCCATGTGGTTTGTTGACCATTTCTAAAGCAATGTGATTTGCACCATGCCTGCACTCATCTGTCCTATTTCAAGGTAAGCTTTTGAGTTAGAAGGGAAAGAAGAGATGACTGGGATCAGGTCAGCAGTCAGAGTTCCAGGGAACCATTCACTGTTTAAACATTCTTTCATGTTGCATACTGTTGCTCCCTTTTCCTGCTTCCTGAATCTAGACCCTGAGAGCTTGGTTTCCATGAAACCAAGTAGGGGATACTGATGTTTCCCAGGTTTACAAAGGAGACCACATATGAAGGAGGTTCATCTGGGACACTGGTGCTTTCTGGGAGTGGTCAAGTCAGCTCTATCAAGTCATTAGACTGCAAGCAAATTAAAAAGAGAGGCTATATTATTCATATCTGGAGCCTCTATCCCTAGCTGGGCATAATTCTAGGTGCTTAGTAGGTAAGCAGTAAAGAGCTATGAAGTGTTTGAAAGTCTACTGCTTTATGGTGAAGGTGTTTTTCATTTGTTCATTGTTTTTGTTATTTGTGATCATGCTCTCTTTTAATGCAGGCATAAACTTTCCACTCTTGAACAAAGCAGCTGCTTTTTAAAAGCAGTAATTGCTTCTTTACCTTTTATTTATTTTGTAAATGAAGATTTTCTTTAAGAATGTGCCTTTAAAGTGTTGTCTATTTGCATAAAACAGTTGACACTCACTTATTGTAAACATTGTTTTACTGCATGTGAAGTGGACCATGCAGATTTCCATATGTTCTCAGTATGCATAAATAGATAATAAAGTCCTTTGTGAACAAGAAAAAAAAGAGTGATGAAGTGAATTATATTTTTGGCTCCCTACAGAGTGTGTTTGTACTCAGAACCCAATGCTGGGTAGAACCTCCATCAACCAAGCCAGGAAAGCACTCCAGCCTTCAGGCCAGTTAGATTTTTCAGGGGTTCAGGGTGCTGCTATTTTCTCTACACCCAGAAAAGTACTTGTCAAAGTTGATTGTCTCTGACATTGGACCCATCCTGTGTGGAAGCAACTAAGTGCCTTCTGACTCCAATTTCTACCAGCAAAGACATAGTGATGCTCTTGTAGCACCAGCCCTTTCCTCTTCACCCCCACAAATAACCAACAACTAGCCTCTAATCCCAAACAACCAGAGGATGGAGGGTTGGAGTAAAAATCCATCTAAACTGGTTTCTTTTTAAAAAATATATTTTATTGATTATGTTATTACAGTTTTCCCATCCCCCACACTTTATTCCCCTCCACCACCCTAGCACTAGCACTCTCCCACTTAATTCATGTCCATGGGTCATACATGTAAGTTCTTTGGCTTCTACATTTCCCCATACTATTCTTAACCTTCCCCTGTCTATTTTCTACCTACCATTTATGCTGGTTATTCCCTGTACTTTTCCCCCATTCTCCCATCACCCCATTCCTAATGATAACCCTCCATGTGATCTCCATTTCTGTGATTCTGTTCCTGTTCTAGTTGTTTGCTTAGTTTTTTTTTTTTTTTTTTTTCGGGGGAGGCATTGTTTTTTTTTAGGTTCAGTCATTGATAGTTGTGAGTTTGTTGTCATTTTACTGTTCATATTTTTTATAATCTTTTTCATAGGTAAGTCCCTTTAACATTTCTTATAATAAGGGCTTGGTGATGATGAATTCCTTTAACTTTACCTTATCTGGGGAGCCTATATTTCTAAATGATAGTTTTGCTGGATAGAGTCATCTTGGATGTAGGTCCTTGCCTTTCTTGACTTTGAATACTTCTTTCTAGCCCCTTCCTGACTGCAAGTTTTCTTTTCAGAAATCAGCTGATAGCCTTATGGGAACTCCTTTGTAGGTAACTCTCCTTTCCTCTTGCTGCTTTTAAGATTACCTACTTATTGAGAGTTCATTGTAGAGACCCACAAGGTCCTAGAACACACACAAACCCAACGACCTGGGAACCAGCACCAGAAGGGCCCAATTTGATTGTGAGTAGCAGGAGAAGTGACTGAAAACCTGTAGAGAGCGGAGCAAGTGGCATTGTTCCCTCTCAGACACTGCCCCCTAATACAGCATCACAATGCTGTATTGGCAAATACCTAAGGCTTCACCCCTTACTACATAAAAGGTGCACCAAGACAACAAAATGGCCCAAATGAAAGAACGGATCAAAGCTCCAGAAAAAATGCAACTGAGTGACAAAGACACAGCCAACCTATCAGATGCAGAGTTCAAAACACTGGTAATCAGGATACTCACAGAATTGGTTGAATATGGTCACAAATTAGATTAAAAAAATGAAGGCTATGCTAAGTGAAATAAAGGAAAATGTATAGGGAACCAAGAGTGGTGGGAAGGAAACTGGGACTCTAAGCAACAGTTTGGACCAGAAGGAAGAAAGAAACATCCAACCAGAAAAGAATGAAGAAACAAGAATTCAAAAAAATGAGGAGAGGCTTAGGAACCTCCAGGACATCTTTAAATGTTCCAACATCCAAATTATAGGGGTACCAGAAGGACAAGAGGAAGAGCAACAAGTGGAAACATTATTTGAACAAATAATAAAGGAGAACTTCCCCAATCTGGCAAAGGAAATAGACTTCCAGGAAGTCCAGGAAGCTCAGAGAATCCCAAAGAAGTTGGACCCAAGGAGGAACACACCAAGGCACATCATAATTACATTAGCCAAGGTAAAAATGAAGGAGAGAATCCTAGAAGCAGCAAGAGAAAAGGAGACAGTAACCTTCAAAGGAGTTCCCATCAGACTGTCAGCTGATTTCTCAAAAGAGACCTTACAGGCAAGAAGGGGCTGGAAAGAAGTATTCCAAGTCATGAAAGGCAAGGACTTACATTCCAGATTGCTCTATCCAGCAAAGCTTTCATTTAGAATGGAAGGGCAGATAAAGTGCTTCTCAGATAAGGTCAAGCTAAAGGAGTTCATCATCACCAAGCCCTTATTATATGAAATGTTAAAGGGACATATCTAAGAAGAAGAAGATAAAAATATGAATAGTAAAATGACAGCACACTCACAATCATTAACAACCACACCTAAAACAAAACAAAATCAAACTAAGCAAACAACTAGAACAGGAACAGAAACACAGAAATGGAGATCACAAGGAGGGTTATGAACAGGTAAATGGGAGGCAGAGAGAGGGGGGAAAGATACAGAGAATAAGTAGCATAGATGGTAGGTAGAAAATAGAAAAGGGGAGGCTAAGAATAGTACAGGAAATGTAGAAGCCAAAGAACTTATATGTATGACCCATGGACATGAACTAAAGGGGGGGAATGTGGGTGGGGGATTTGCAGGGTAGAGAGTAATAAAGGGTGGGGGGAATGGGACAACTGTAATAGCATAATCAATGAAATATATTTTAAAAAGAAGATTCTCTCCTTATCTTCAATCTTGGCTAATGTAATTACACTCTGCCTTGGTGTGTGCTTCCTTGGGTCCAACTTCTTTGGGACTCACTGAGCTTCCCGGACTTCCTGGAAGTCTATTTCCTTTTCCAGACTAGGGAAGTTTTCCTTCATTATTTGTTCAAATAAGTTTTCATTGTCTTGCTCTTTCTCTTCTCCTTCTGGCACCCCTATGTTTTGGATGTTAGAATGTTTAAAGTTGCACTGGAGGTTCCTAAGACTTCTTCATTTTTTGAATTCTTGTTTCTTCATTCTGTTCTGGTTGAATGTTTATCTCTTCCTTCTAGTCCAAACTGTTGATTTGAGTCCTGGTTTCCTTCCCATCTTTCTTGGTTCCCTATATATTTTCCTTTATTTCACTTTTCATAGCCTTCACTTTTTCCTCTATTTTGTGACCATACCCAGCCATTTCTGTGAGCATCCTGAGTACCAGTGTTTTGAACTATGCATCTAAGTGGTTGGCTATGTCTTCATCGCTCAGTTGCATTTTTTCTGGAGCTTTGATCTGTTCTTTCATTTGGGCCATTTTGTTGTCTTGGTGCACCTTTTATATAGTAAGGGGTGCAGCCTTAGGTGTTTGCCAGGGAAGGGCAACCCACATCGCTGCCTTTGGTGCTGTATGTGGGGTAGGGGTATGAGAGGGAACAATGCCATTTGCTCATCTCTCCACCAGCTTTCAGCCACTTCCCCTGCTACCCACAAGCAAATTAGGGCCTTCTGGTGCTGATTTTCAGGTCAGTGGTTTTGTGTGCATTCTAGAAACCTGTGGGTCTCTTCAATGATCTCTCCTGTGAGGCTGGGAGTTTTTCCTGCCACCTTAACCCCCATAGGTTTTTTCAGTCAGAGGTTTTGAGGTTTTATTTCCCCATGCTGGAATCCTGGGTTGTGTCATCTGTCTTGCTCCCTAGTTGTTTCTCCTGGTTTATACGTACACAAATGTAGGAGTGCCTGCTCTGCCAGCTGCCTTCCCACCCCAGTCCTTCAGCCACTGCCTTGCTTTGAGTCCTCTCCACCCCAGCTGCCCATCTCTGTCCCTCCTGCTGGTCTTGGTAAATGTTTCTTCTTTAACTCCTTGGTTGTTCAGCTTCCATATAGTTCAATTTTCTGGCAGTTCTTGTTTTTTGTTTTTAAATTTGTTGTTGTCCTTCTTTTGGTTGTGCAAGGAGGTACAGTGTTATCTACTTATGCTTCCATCTAGGCTGGAAGTCCTCAGAAGAGTCCCAAACAGATTTCTTGGTTAAATATTAAGAGGTCAGTAGAAAGATGGTTGTGGTGATACAACCCAGGTCCCACTGCTGGCCTATCCTGAAAATTCTTGATGCCAGAGAGGAATTTTTTTTTACTAATCTGATGGTTTTTTATTTATATTTATTAATTTTAGAAAGAGAGAAGAAGGGAGAGAGAAATGAGGGAGTGAGGGAGGGGGAGAGAGAGGAGGGAAAGGAGGAGAGGGAGGGAGAGAGAGAAAGATTTGTTTTTCCACTTATTTATGCATTCATTCATTGATTCTTATATGTATTCTGATTAGAGATGGAACCTGCAACCCTGGTGTATGAGGACAATGCTCTAACCAACTCAGCTACCCAGCCAGGGCCTAGTAAGATATTTTGATGGAAAGTCTTGGCTGCACTGGCACCCAACAAAGGTGTCCCAGATTTTCCAAAGGAGATGTTTTCCTTATTTCCTTGGCATGGAAGGGTCATTAGAAATCCTCACCATAGTTTTCTTTTTCCAGAAGGATGAGAAAAAGATATTGGAGCTAGGGTAAAGACTTCTTTTCTTTCAAATGCAATAGGGGGAAGTTCCAAGTTCTGGGAGATGCATTAAGGGCTTCAGAATTTTCTTCAAATAAGAATAAGACAGAGAAGAAACCCTCTCTTTTAGTGAATAGTTTCTCTCTCATTTTTTACTGTGTGTTTACTGCATGCTTGGTATTGTTAACATGACACTGTCATGATGGATTTCAGAAGATCACCATCTAGAAAGTAAAGCATGACTATATTTAAGTTGGTTCAGGAAAATATACCTAAATGAGAAATAAGGCAGTAGATGTAACCTGAAATCTGAAACACAAAAGGTTTCATCATCCAGGAACTCAGCAGATGATACCCACCTTTGTTCTGCAAATAAGCTAAGGACTAAGGTGTCCATCAGACTATGCTGGAGGCTGTTGCCAAAAAATCGTGTAAGATAGAATAGTTCCCAGGTGCTGGCACCTGCTACAAATCTTACCCAGCTGTCAGTGAAACCAGGCCTAAATATTAGTCTAAAATACCAGATACCATTTCTGAGATTCTTACCAGCATCTATGAGATAGGTATTTTCATATTTTTTTAAACTCTCACTTGAGGGTATATTTTATTGATTTTTAAAGAGAAGAAGGGCGAGAGAGGAAGACACACATGCATGCGTGCATGCGCGCGTGCGGGCGCACACACACACACACACACACACACAGATGCAAAAGAAACATTGATTGGTTGTCTTCCATACTTGCCCTGACCAGGGATTGAACCTGCAATCTTTTGGTGTATGGGATAATGTTCCAACCAACTGAGTCACTTGACCAGGGCCATATTTTACTTTTAAAGATTAGAAATCAAAGTTCAGAAAAGCTAATTAACTTGTTTGAGATTGCATCGCAATTCAGTGTCAGAGCTGGGATTCTAAATTTAGGTATGTCTGCTTCTAGAGTCTGTTTTTAACCACTATGCTATATAAAATCTCCAGCATACAGACAAAAGCATGGCTATAGAACACAGATGTATGCTTACACTCCAGCTCTACCACTGTTGTCTCCATGACTTTGGGCTAATAATAAGCATCAGTAAGACTCAGCATCCTTATTTGTAAAAGGCGAGCAAGAACACTGACCTCACAAGATGTTGGGAGGACTAAATGAGTTATAGAATATAGCCTTCTAGTAGGGAGCTGGCCACATGGTGGGTGGCTCTTCAGTAAATGACATCCCCCTTTGGTCATTTAGGAGAGTGTAATCTCCTTGAGGAAAGGCAATATCATTATGTCTCTATTAGTTAGCACAATGCTGGCCAAGTGCTTGGCATGAATTAAGCTTTTCCTAAACATTAGTTGAATAAATGAAAGGTGAAAAAGTTGACATGACTAAAGGGTAGTAATTTACCTTGGTAACTTAAACCAATCAGAGATAAGCTAGTCCAGGGTAGAGGCGGGACTTCCATTCCCCACAAGAGAGTGCAAAAGATGTGACTTCAAGGTCAGTGTTGAATCCTCTACAGGCATGGAAAATATTTGGGGGTGGGGTATAAATAGGGAAATACCTTATTTACCCAGAGAGTCATGGAAAAGGTCAGGATCTAAGAGCATTGTACAAAGCAGCCCATAAGAGAAGGTGCTCCTGCTCCTTGTCAGATAGGATTTAAGAACAGACTATCATCCAACCAGTAGTACCCCGGGTTGAGGAGAGAAGTTAGCTCCTATCTGAGAATGGTCAAGGCTGATTCTTCAAAGTGAGAACTAGTGGCAGGCTCCATGGGTCATCCAAAGATCTAAGCACTAGGCTCTATTTCTGGTAGACTTCAGAGATGATAGGTCCCAGTAATGTGTGAGATGTTTTACACTCAAGTTCATTCTGGTGTCTACTCAAAGCTCTCTAGAGAGCTATGGTCCCTGTAGTAAAGCAATAGTTTAACAATTAAATAAAAAATAAATAAGAAAAAGCTCTTTAAAAAGGTGGTGGGGTTAAAAAGGCAATGTATTGTAATGGGTGGCCTGGAAAGGGTCTGGATTTTGAATGAGACAGAATGACTTTGAATCCCAGAAATCTAGAGCATGTTTCTTGATTTCCTTGGCTCTCAGATTTCTCATCTGTAGAATGAGATAGTTAACACCAAATTGGGTGGCTTTAAGGCATTTGTAAGTATCTAGCGTAACACCTGGCAAATGGGAGACACTTAAAAATGTCACTTTCTTTCCTCACCTTTGGATGTTTATTCAAGAACCAGTTGGTGGGGTAGAAAAGAAGACTGTATGTCCTAATCTATGGGAAGGTCAGAGGGAAGATGATTTTAGTGGGAATATGGGTGCTGGCAGGCAGCTTGGAAAAAACCGGCTAACTACCTGACACTCATAGAAAAAAAAACAGATCTGGGGTTAGTGGACCCAAAGTGTCTAGAACTCTGGCAGTATAGTCCCACATTTAAGAGGAGTGGTTCTCAGCCTTGCCTGCACATGAGAGCCACTGGGAAAGCACCCAGGCCCAGGCCCCACCTCAGAAAAATGAAATCAAATCTCAGCTGAGGGGGCCTGGCATCTTTTTACTATTGACTGGTGATTTTAGTGTGTAGCCTGGTTTGAGAGTGCTATCTAAAGGTGGGGGAATGGACATGGTGACCTTTAAAATAGAGATCATCACTTAAATATCTAGCTCCAAAAAGAGGGGTTTTTCAAACTTTTCTTACTTTTCTTTTTCCTTTTCTTTCCTTTTTTTAGTCAGGACACACTGCTTCCTGCACCAGCAGAAACTTAGTCTGCAAGGGTTTTTTTAAAAATATTTTATTTATTTATTTTTAGAGAGAGGGGAATCAAGGGAGAAAGAGAGAGAGAGAAACACCCATGTGAGAGAGAAACAGATCACTTGCCTGGATTGGGGACCAAACCCCCAATCGAGGCATGTGCCCTGATAGAATTGAACGGCAGCCTTTCACTTAGCGGAACACCTCCCAACCAACTGAGCCACATCAACCAGGGCTCAAACTTTTCTTTATGAAGTACCCAGAAAAGGAAAGAACAATGAAAGTGTACCTTTCAGGGATCAAGGAACAGAATCCAAAGCCGCCCACTCAAGCTTAAATCTCACATTTGATGTTTAAATATTATGTGAATTTTGCATTTTATTCTATAAAACATTCATATTTATTTCAATAAAAATCCACTAGCCTACACTCCCCTTCCCCAAAAAAGCTCCTTGCCTGACAGTGGTGATCCAGATACACCATACTTCTCTAGGGGCTTTGTGAACCCCTGACATACCAACTGGAACAGCACAGTTGTAAGCCATTCACCTTGGCTGGTAAGCCTCTCTGTCAGTGGAGGGACATCTGGGGGAGTCACCTCTGTGCATCTCAGGATGCACCCTCATACCCTTGCTGTGGGGTCATCCAGGGCAGGAACCCACAGACCCAGTCCCCTATGTCTGTTGCTGTAGCATTGGTTGGGGGGGCACTTTCTACAACTTTCCTGATGGAGAAAACTACCAAATGGCTCCCAGCAAGCTGCTTAGTAAGCTTTATGAAGAAATCAATTCCTTTTCCAATCCCCATGAGGTTGTTTCTAAGGGAATTTGAAAGTATAGAAATTATGTTGACCTTCCACCAAGATGCAGAAAGATTCATTCCCTCCCCCTACCTTCCACTTCTTAGATCCCCAACACTTTAAGAAGCACACCCTTTTGGGAGAATTTGCTTCTTCTCCCACCTACCTGTCAGCAGCCAGCTTCATAAGAAGTTCTCAAACTTTACTCCTGAGGTATTTCTGTCTGGCTACATTCAAACCTGCCCCCTTCTCATAATCCATTGCTTCATCTTCCTCCAGCTTCCCATTTCACCGGCTTCAACAAAACAGCATCTTCCAGAAGCACATGTATTCTGGTTTGAGGAGATTGCTGGACTGTGGGGCACAGGATTACAAGAGGAGGAGGGGTTTCTTTATGAAGAATTGGAAGAAAACAAAAGGGAAACAACATTTTTTAAAAGCTCTGGGCTAGGTCCTCTACAAACATCATTTTATTTAAGCTTCATAAAATCTGAAGCACATGTTAAATTGCCTCCATTTAACACATAAGAAACTGAGGCTTAAATAGGTGAGCTAAGTTTTAAACTTCTATGGTCTATCTGACATAGAGTATAAATGAATGGATGGATGGATGGATGGATGGATGAATAGATGAACAAAGGAACAAATGAACCAAAAATTGAATGAAGTAAACTGAAAACCAAAGTCAGGGCTCTTTCAGCTGCACCACCTGTCCAAGAGTCACCTGGAGTCATGGTGGTCAGTGATCCCCTTTAGGGGAATACAATGAAGGTAGTTTCCCAGGCTTCTCACAGGCAGCACTAACCCCTCATGATTCACATTTCTCTTGTTGCTGAGGATCCCCCGTCATCGGTGGCAGAAGAGGGCAGCACCAGAAACACTCAGCATTGCTCTGAGACCTATATTATAACCTCAAGTTGTCCAAAGGAGTCACCTGGAAATGTTAGCTGGAAAAAAGCTCTCCCCAAAAGCCTCAACGCATACAATCTGCTTCTGAGTCTCCACCTAGAGTCTGGGACTGTGGGATGTCATCTGACCTGCTGCCCAGGCCTGAATTCCCTTGTCTCTTCTTCCTTAGAACCAGCTTCCATGAGCACCCGGCTTGAAAAAGACAGAGGTGAATGTGTCCTTTTATTATTTCTCTTTTTCTGTATTTTTGCCTAGTTCTCTCTGACTTTGGCCTTGGTTTATGCTGACATTGCTGAAGGAACAATTTCCACAGCTCAGCACCCATGCCTTGGGCATTGTGGGTATTCCATTAAAGGTGTCATCAATTACATCAAGTTGATGGCTTCCAGACACACCTCCTTTATCTTGTCTCAGCAGAAAGGAAGAGAGCCCCAGACACAATGAGGAAGAGAGGAGTAGAGGAACCATTGTGGTGGTGGGGAAGTAGGAAGGAACCTCTGAGTTAGGGAGCCTTGGTCCTTGGTTGGCTACTGTGGGTTTGTTGAAGGAGAGAAGCCAGTGTCACCAATTAGTGGAATTTGACATGAACGAGTGCCATTAGCTGAAAGAAAATGAAGAATTCCTAAGCTAGTAGCTGAGAGATGGTCTTGCCTAGTTGTGCTGCTGTTCTTAGAGACCTGTGTCAGCAGCCAGGACAGGGACTGCCTGGAGGCTCTGAGCCATGTGTGTATGTCATCAAGGAAAAGTGACTGGGGTTCAGGCACAAAACTGATGCCCTAATTAGCATCCTCCCTCTGCTGTGTGAGACCGCCTTCTAATTTAATGTAGCAGTGGGGGTGGGAAAGGAGCACTGGATGGTTGGGGGCAAAGGAAAGTCAGATTTGTTTCTCTTTTCCTTTTTAAGCTGGATGCTTCTAAAGCTACAGAGGTCCTACTTCTGACAAACCCCCTCCTCCCTTCTGAGTATTCACCCCCTTTTGTTGAGTATTGGTATTTTGCCTCTTACAGATGTGAGTGTGTATGCATGTGTGCACATTACACATTGGGGAGGGCTATGGGTGCAGGAGGTTTGTCCAGCTTATGCTGGGCTCCTCTCCCTTCCCACAAACCCTCATTCGGACTGTTGTCTGTGCCCCAATGAAGGGCCAACCATATGGCAGCCATGTGTTAGGAACAGTCCTTAGGGCTGTCAGCAGCTTCTCCTGAAGTCCCAGGACTGGGGGAAATGCAAGGAAATTCTTAGGAGCCATTACCTAAGGCCTCTGGCATTGGGAGTTGAGTGGGCTTGGCCACCAGGTAGTGGGAACCTTGGGTACAACTGTAGCTGACAGGGACCCTGGCAACATGTAGGGTAACTGCTGTGCCGACCCACCCAGGACAGTGAAGCCCAGAGGCATGAGCTCACTTCTTTAAGATTTGCTATTTAGAGAGTTCATCTGGCTGCACTCATCTGGGGTCATTATGTATGTGGCCTCAGGGGCAGCAAGGTTGCTCATCTGAGGTTGGCAACCATAGGCTTGCTATACTTCTGTGTGTTCTGGAGGTTAGACCAGGGGGTGGATGGAGAAGAGCTGGTGGACCTTTCCACTATTGGCAGTCTAAGATGGTAGCGTTTTCTGGGTGAGCTCACAGCATCCAAGGCTGTTCTCTCCCCATCCCCCACACACTTCCATGTCCATCAGCCTACTGGGATCTTCATGCAAAGTAATACACCCAGGCCAAGCAGCGAGAAAGGCCTGAGTACCAACCTCGAGTGCCAGAGCAGTAACAATTCAGCCACCCCTTCCCTTCCCCATGGTGTACATCCAGCCCCAAAGGCTTTCACTCCCCTCCTGGCCCCTGCCTGTCCAAGGGCCCTCTCCAAGGAAAGTAATACCCTAAATTTAAGTGCTTGGAAATCAGTGTGGGAGGAGGCACTGGATGAGTATGGAGCATCACTCATTAGCTAAAAGGAAATCCTGACTGCACATTGCATTACAGCAGCTGGCCTGCTTGCTCTGACCTCCAGAGCCCATCTCACCTTTGTGTGAGCCTTGATGGGCACTGCTATGCATGAAAAGGCTCAATGCTAATAGGAATGTGTGTTATTTCATGATTATTCCCAGAGATGGGTAAATTAGGAGCTCTCTGTACTCAATGCAGAGGGGTGGTGCTCCATGTGGGAATGGTGTCCCACGGCCTGTAAGACATCAGTATATGCAAGGAGAACATATGTAGCAGCATTGACCAAGAGGCTGAATCCAACTGTATGTGTGGAGAATGGCTGTGATAAACTTTAGAGGAAAGTTAAGGCAAGCTGCCCTTGTCCCTACTCATTTTAGTGTAGTAAACTACACACTAGTCATGTACACAAATGATTTTACACATCACAAAGACATATATATATATATATATATATATATATATATATATAACTATATATATAATTTATTGAGATGAAATTCACATAGTATACAATTACCATTTAAAAAGAGTACAATCAACATCCAGCCAATATGGAGAAGTAGGTAGATACATTTTACTTCCTAGCACAACCAAGAGAAAGACAACAACGGATTTAAAAACAAAAAAGCAACCAGAACATCCAGAAAATTAAACTGTATGGAAGTATGACAACCAAAGAGTTAAAGAAGAAACATTCATCCAGACTGGTAGGAGGGGCAGAAACAGGCAGCTGGGGTGGAGAGGACATGCAGCAAGGTGACAGACCAAGTAAGTGTGAACCTGGTGGTCCCACATTCGCATGTAGATAAACTGGGAGGAACAACTGGGAAGCAAAACAGACTGTGCAACCCAGGGTTCCAGCATGGGGAAATAAAGCCTCAGACCCTCTGGCTATAAAAACCTGTGGTGATTGTGGCAGTGGGAGAAACTCCCAATCTCACACGAGAGTCCATTGGAGGAAACCATGGGGTGCTAGACTGTACAGAAACCCACCCACCCATGAGTCAGCACTAGAAGGACCTAATTCACTTGAGGGTAGTGGGGGAAATGATTGAAAGCAGGGTGAGAGCTGAGCAAGAAGCATTGTTCTCTCTCTGACCCTTCTCTCACATATCTCACCACAATGCAGCAAAGTGGGTTGTCCCACCCTGGCAAATATCTAAGGCTCCACCCCTTACAGTGTAACAGGTGTACTGAGACAATGAAATATGGCCCAAATGAAAGAAGAGATCAGAACTCCAAAAAAAGAACTGAGCAACAAGGAGATAGCCAGCCTGTCAGATGCAGACCTCAAAACACTGATAATCAGGATGCTCACCAACATGATTGAGTACAGATACAAAATAAAGGAAGAAGTGAGGGTTATACAAGTGAAATAAAGAAAAATATACTGGAAACCAGTACTCAAGTCAATGATTTGAAACAGGAGGAGAAAATAAACATTCAAACTGGAACAGAATGAAGAAACAAAAATTCAAAAAAGAAGGAGAGGCTTAGGAACCTTTGGGACACCTTTCCACATTCCAACATCTGAATTATAGGAGTGCCAGAAGGAGAAGAGGAAGAGCAAGACATTGAAAACATTTGAAAAAATAATGAAGGAAAACTTCCCCAACTTGATGAAAGAAATAGACATGCAAGATGAGGAAGCTCAGAGAGTCCCAAAGAAGTTAGACCAAAGGAGGAACACACCAAGGCACAGCATAATTACATTAGCCAAGATTAAAGATATACAGAGAATCTTAAAAACAGCAAGAGAAAAGGAGGCAGTTACCTACAAAGGAGTTCCCATGAGACCATCCGCTGATTTCTCAAAAGAAACCTCTCAGGGAAGAAAGGGCTGGAAAGGATTCAGTCATGAAAGGCAAGAACCTACCTCCAAGGTTACTCTATCCAGCAGAACTATCATATAGAATAGAAGGGCAGAGAAAGTGCTTCTCAGATGAGGTCAAGTTAAAGGAGTTCATCATCCCCAAGCCCTTATTATATGAAATGTTAAAGGAACTTATCTAAGAAAAAGAACTATGATCAAAACTATGGATAGTAAAATGACAACAAACTCACAACTATCAACCAACAACTGAACCTAAAAAGCAAAATCAAAAAGTAACTAAGCAAACAACTAGAACAGGAACAGAGTCACAGAAATGGAGATCACTTGAAGGGTTATCAGCAGGGAGGGAGATAATAGTGGGGAAATGTACAAGGAATAAGAAGCATAATTAGTAGGTACAAAATAGGTAGGAGGCAGTTAAGAATGGTATGGGGAAATGGAGAAGCCAAAAAACTTATATGTACAACCCATGGACATGAACTAAGGGCAGGGCAGAATGCTGGATAGACGGGGATGCATGGCAGAGGGGGATAATTGGGACAATTGTAATAGCATAATCAATAAAATATACTTAAAAAAGAAGAACAGAGACAGAATCATGGATACAGAGAGCATTTTGATGGTTGCCAGATGGGAGGGGTGAGGGGGAGAGTGGATGAAGAGGTGAAGGGCTTAAGAAGTACAAATAGATAGCTACAGAATAGCCATAGGGATGTAAAGTACAGTATAGAAAATGGGGTAGCCAAAGAACTTATACGCATAACCCATGGACATGAACAATGGTGTAGGGATTGCCTGAGGGAGTAGGGGATGCTGGGTGGAGGGGGTTCAAATGGGGAAAAATAGGAAAACTTTAATAGCATAATCAACAGAATATAATTAAAAGAAAATAAAGAGTACAGTCAGTGTCTCCTAGTGCATTCACATTGTTGTGTAGCCACCATCATTCACTGGTTTCAGAAGATCTTTGTCACCCCAGAGAATACCCCTCATGCATTAATCATTATCTATTCTTCAATCTTCCCAATCCTGGCTACCATTAATCTGCTTTCTATCTCTATGGATTTGCCTATTCTGAATATTTCATATAAAAGCAATCATACAATATGAGTCTGTTCTGTTTAGCTTCTTTTGCTTATCGTACTGTTTTCATGCTTCATCCAAACTGTAGCATGTATCAAGACTTCATTTATAGCTTTTTATGGCTAAAGACTTTTTATGGCTAAATAATATCCCATTGTATGTATAGACCAATGGATGTTTATCCATTCATCCACTGATAGAAATCTGGGTTGTTTCCACCTTTTGACTATTGTGAATCATGTTGCTGTAAACATTTATGAACAAATATTTGAATACCTATTTTTAATTCTTTTGGGTTTATACCTAGGAGTGGAATTGCTGGGTCATATGGTAATTCTATATTTAACTTTTTGAGGAAATGCATTTTTTATTTGATCCTCACAGCACCCCCGTGAGGTAGACAGGAAAGATACTAGATAGAACACATATTTAAAAAAATTATGTTATTGTTGTTCAATTGCAGTTGTCTGAATTTTCCCCCCACCACTCCCCACCACCCAAGCAAAACCCACCTTCTTCCCTTGCTTCCACTCTCCCCCTTGGTTTTGTCCATGTGTCTTCTACAGTAGTTCCTGAAAACCCTTCTCCCTACTATCCCCTCCTACCTCCCCTCTGGTTACTGTCAGATTGTTCTTAATTTCAATGTCTCTGGTTATATTTTGCTTGCTTGTATGTTTTATTGATTAGGTTCCACTTAAAGGTGAGATATTATGGTATTTGTTTTTCACTGCGTGGCTTATTTCACTTAGCATAATGCTCTCCAGTTACATCCATACTGTTGCAAAGGGTAGGAGCTTCTTTCCCTCTGCTGCATAGTATTTCATTGTGTAAATGTTCCATAGTTTTCTTTTTCTTTCTTTCTTTCTTTTTTTTTTTTATCCATTCATTTACTGATGGGAACCTAGGTTGCTTCCAGCACTTGGCTATTGTAAATTGTGCTGCTATGAGCATTGGGGTGCATAGGTTCTTTTGGATTGGTGTTTCAGGGTTCTTAGGATATAATCTCAGCAGTGGAATTGCTGGGTCAAAGGCAATTCCATTTTTAGTTTTCTGAGGAAATGCCATACTATTTTCCACAGTGGCTGCACCAGTCTGCATTCCCACCAACAGTGAACTAGGGTTCCCTTTTCTCCACAACCTCTCCAACTCTTGTTTGTTGCTTTGTTTATGATGGCCATTCTGACTGGTGCGAAGTGGTGTCTCATTGTGGTTTTAATTTGCATCTCTCTGATAGTTAATGATGCTGAGCATCATTTCATATGTCTCTGGGCCCTCCATACGTCCTCCTTGGAGAAGTGTCTGTTCAAGTCCTTTGCCCATTTTTCAGTTGGGTTGTTTGTCTTTTTGGAGTGGAGTCATATGAGTTCTTTATATATTTTGGAGATCAAACCCTTGTCCAGGGTATCATTGGAAAATATGTTTCCAATATAGTTGGTTCTCTTTTCATTTTAATGCTGTTTTTTTTTATCCATGCAGAAGCTTTTTAATTTGATGAGATCTCCTGTGTTTATTCTTTCCTTTATGTCCCTTGCTTTAGGGGACATATCAGTGAAGATGTTCTGCATGGAATGTTTGAGATTTTCCTGTCAATGTTTTCCTTTAGGACTTTTATGGTGTCATGACTTATATTTAAGTCTTTTATCCATCTTGAATTTATTTTTCTGTATGGTGTAAGTTGGTGTTCTAGTTTCATGTTTTTGCACGTAGCTGCCCAGATCTCCTAACACAATTTGTTGAAGAGATTATTTTTACTCCATTTTATGCTTCTTCCCCCTTTGTCAAATATAAATTCACCATAGAGACTTGGGTTTATTTCTCGACTCTCTGTCCTGTTCTTGGTCTATGTGTTTGTTCTAATGCCAGTACCAGGCTGTTTTGATTACAAAGGCCTTGTAATACAGTTTGATATCAGGTATTTTGATCCCCCCTACTTTGTTCTTCTTCCTTAAAATTGCTGAAGCTATGCGGGGTCATGTATAGTTCCATGTACATTTCTGAAACGTTTGTTCTATATCTGTGAAATATGTCATTGGTACTTGAATAAGGATTGCATTGAATCTATAAATTGCTTTGGATAGTATGGACATTTTGATGATGTTAATTCTTGTAATACACGAGCATGGTAGATGCTTCCATTTGTTTGTGTCTTCCTTAATTTCTTTCTTCAGTGTTGTGTAGTTTTCTGAGTACAGGTCTTTTACAGCCTTGGCTAGGTTTATTCCTAGGTACTTTATTTTCCTTGCTGCTATATCAAATGGGATATTTTTCCTGATTTCTATTTCTGATATTTCATTGTTGGTATACAAAAATGCCTTTGATTTCTGAATATTGACTTTGTATCCCACTGTTTTGCCAAATTCACTTATTAGGTCTAGTAGTTTTTTGGTGGAG
This sequence comes from Tonatia bakeri, assembly GCA_004024845.1. NCBI lineage: Eukaryota > Metazoa > Chordata > Mammalia > Chiroptera > Phyllostomidae > Tonatia > Tonatia bakeri. Next base: position 183,365 of record PVIA01002542.1, read on the forward strand.
TCTATAGGATTTTCTATGTACACTATCATATCATCTGCAAACAATGACAGTTTTACTTCCTCCTTTCCAATTTAGATGCCTTTTATTTCTTTTTCTTGTCTGATTGCTGTGACTAGGACTTCCAACACCATATTGAATAGGAGTGGTGAAAGTGGGCATCCTTGTCTTGCTCTTGATCTTAGTGTAAAACCTCTAAGTTTTTGCCCATTGAGTATGACGTTGGCTCTAAGACTCTCATATATGGCCTTTATTATGTTGAGGAATTCTTCCTCTATTCCCACTTTACTAAGTGTTTTTATAATAAATGGGTGCTGTACCTTATCAAATGCTTTTTCTGCATCTATTGATATGATCATGTGATTTTTGTCATTCGTTTTGTTTATGTGATATATTACATTATTGATTTGTGAATATTGTACCATCCTTGCATCTGTGGGATGAATCCCACTAGATCATGGTGTATGATCTTTTTGACATATTGCTACATGTGGTTTGCCAATATTTTGTTGAGGATTTTAGTGTTGATGTTCATCAGCAATATTGGCCTGAAGTTTTCTTTCTCTGTTTTGTCTTTATCTGCTTTTGGGATTAGGATGATGCTGACTTCATAAGAAGAATTTGGGAGTCTTCCATCTTCTTGAAATTTTTGGAATAATCTCTGAAGTATAGGGGTTAGCTCTTCCTTAAACGCTTTGTAGAATTCTCCTGTGAAACTGTCTGGTCCAGGACTTCTGTGTGTTGGCAGTTTTTTTATTACTGCTTCAATTTCATTTGCTGTTATTGGTCTGTTCAGGCTTTCTGCTTCTTCTTCATTGAGTTTTGGAAGATTATATTTTTCTAGAAATTTGTCCATTTCACCTAGGTTTTCAAATTTCCTGGCATACAGTTCTTCGTAGTATTTTCTTAAAATCTTTCATATTTCTGTGGTATCACTTATAATCTCTCCTCTTTCATTTCTGATTATGTTTATTTGGGCCCTCTCTCTTTTTTTCTTGATGAGCCTGCTTTGAGGCTTGTCAATTTTGTTTATATTTTCAAAGAACCAGTTTCTGGATTTATTGATCCTTAGAATTTTGCTTTTAGTCTCCATATCATTTAATTCTGCTCTGATCTTGATTATTTCCTTCCTTCTACTTGCTCTGGGTAGTCTTTGTTGTTGTTCCTCAAGTTTTTGTAGGCATAGGGTTAGGTTTCTTATTTGAAATGTTTCTATCTTTTTTTAGATAGGCCTGTATCACTATGAAATTCCTTCTCAGGACTGCCATTCCTGTGTTCCATAAGTTTTGGGTTATTGTGAGTTCATTTTCATTTGTTTTCAGAAACTTTTTGACTTCTTCCTTGATATCATTCTTAACCCATTCACTGTTTAATAGCATGCTATTCAATTTCCAAGAGTTTGAAAGTTTTTGAGTTTTTTCCTTCAAGTTGGTTTCTAGTTTCAGTCCCTTGTGGTCAGAGAAAATACTTGATATGATTTCAATTTTTTTTTAATTCAGTGAAGCTTGTTTTGTGTCCTACCATGTGGTCTATCTTTGAAAATGTTCCATGTGCATTTGAAAAGAATGTGTATTTAGCCTCTTTGGGATGAAAGGCTCTCTCTATATATCAGTTAAGTCCATTTGATCTAGGACATTGTTCAATGCCACAATATCTTCATTGATGTTTTGTTTGGAAGATCTATCCACTTTTTACAGTGGGGCATTGAAATCCTCTACTATAATTGTGTTGTGGTCAATATTTTTCTTTCAGTCCTCCAAGATTTTCTTTATGTATTTGTGTGCTCCTCTATTGGGTGTATATATATTTACAATGTTTATGTCTTCTTTTTAAAATTTATTTATTTTTAGAGAGAGGGGAAGGGAAGCAGAGAGGGCAAGAAACATTAATGTGTGGTTGCATTAATGTGTGGGAACTGGGCTGGAAACTGGGCTGCAACCTAGGCATGTGCCATGACTGGGAATCTAACAAATGACGATTTGGTTTCCAGGCTGGCACACAATCCACTGAGCCACACCAGCCAGGGCACAATGTTTATGTCTCCTTGATGGATTCTTCCCTTGTGTATTATGAAGTGACCTGGGTCTCTTTTTATGGCTCTTTTTTTGAAGTCTACTTTGTCAGATATGAGTATTGATACCCTGGCTTTTTTTCCCTGTCCGTTTGCTTGGAATATTTGTTTCCAGCCCCTCACTTTCAGTTTGTGTAGGTCCTTTGTTCTGAGGTGGGTCTCTTGTAGACAGCATATGTGTGGGTCATACTTTCTTATCCATTGAGGCATTCTATGTATTTTGATTGGGGCATTTAATCCATTTACATTTAAGGTTATTATTGAGAGGTAGTTATTCATGGACATTGTTTTGTACCTATGTTCCTCTCTCTCTCACTGTTTTTCTTCCTGTTCTTAAAGTAGACCCTTTAGCATCTCTTGCAGAGCTGGTTAGAAGGAAATATATTCTTTGAGGCTTCTTTTGTCCAGGAAGCCCTTTATTTGGTCTTTCTTTTTAATTTGGCACCTTGCTGGATAGAGTAGTCTTGTTTGAAGTCCTTTGGCTTTCATTACTTGAAATATTTCTTGCTATTCTCTTCTGGTTTTGAGTGTTTCCATGGAGAAGTCAGAGTCCTTTAGGGGCTCCCTTGTATGTTACTTCCTATTTCTCCCTTGCTGTCTTAAAATTCTCTCCTTGTCTTGGAATTTTGCCATTTTAATTATGATGTGTCTTGAGGTGGGCGTCTTTGGGCTCCTCTTGATCGGGATTCTCTGTGTTTCCTGGATTTGTGTGACTTTTTCTTTAATCAGATTAGGGGAGTTTTCCATCATTACTTTTTCAAACAGGTTTTCTAGCCCTTGCTCTTCTTCTTTTCCTTCTGGTATCCCTATTAGGTGGATATTATTATGTTTCATGTTGTCCTGCATTTCCCTTAACCCCTTTTCATTCTTTCTGAGCCTCTTTTCCCATTTTTTGCTCTTTCTGGGTGTTTTTTCAACTTTTTCCTCCAGCTCACTGATCTGATCCTCTGCTTCATTGAGTCTACTTTTGATTCTTTCTACTGTGTTCTTCAGTTCAGATATTGTATTCTTCTTTTCCTCCTGACCCTTGTTGATAATTTCCTCTTTCATGTTGATATAGTTTGCAGTGAGTTCATTGTAGTTTCCCTGTAGTTTTTGGTAATTCTCTGTGAGCTCATTGAGCTTCCTGATAACCATTGCTTTGAACTCGATGTCTGATAGTTGACTTGCCTCTATTTCATTTAGCATTCTTTCTGAGTTTTCTCCTTTCCTTTCATTTGGGGATTTTTTTGTCTTCCCATTGTTTGTGAGACTCTTCTTGTTAGCCTCTGATTTTTAAATTGATCTATTCTGACTCCCTAGGTTTATGGTGTGAACTTCTATGGTAGAATACCTGTGAGATTTAGTGGTACAGTATCCTTGATCTCCTGAGCTTGCTGGTGTTGGGGTGTCAGTTAAGTTGGCTATCTGTATGTTTTTGGGTTTTGATTGTTGTTGGGTCTTTCTTTGGTGGGTCCTTCCCTCCAGTGAGTTAACTGAGGGTCACTCCATTCACCCCATCTTGTATTCTGTTGTGCAGGTGTTGGCAAGTTGTGCTGATGCAGATTCTTCTGTGTGTTCAAGGTTTTGAGGATTCTCTCTTGCTCTTGTTCAGTTGTATTTCCAGATAGGTCCTGGATTGAGTTAGTTTGGCTTCCACTCTCTCCTTCACCTTCTTCTGTTGTTATCTGTTGGTGTTTCATTGTTGGTGGGTTTTCTCTTCCAGCAGGTATACTGGTGTTCACAGCTCCCACCTACTCTTTTTTGTGATTAGTGGAGGGGGAAGGCAAAATGGTTTAAAACAGCAGGAGTGTATTCTATGGTATTTAAAGTACCAACCCATAGAGAAGAGATAGGAGATCCTTTGGATATGTGTAGTTTTATTGGTGATATTTCACCCAACTAGTCACTTTTTAGAAAGGGTGGGAAAAAATTAAGACTCTTGTTTTGGGGAGGAGAAGAAGGAAAAAAGGAGGAAGGAATAAAAGAAAAAGCCTCCTGCTGGCTTTAAACAAGCCAAGCCAGTTCTGCTGGCCTTCCTGGCTGCAGCAGGCTGAGGGGGAATTGGTTTCATTTTTCTCTCTTCCTTTGGTTTTGCGGGGATGGGGGCCAAATCTGAGCATCACTTTTCACAGTTGTCCAACCTCCAGTCCAGTTCCTCAGTTCGCTTCTGGGCCCCCAGTGCACTTCTGTGCCTGGCCTATGCCTCCTCAGTCCACCAGTTGTGCTGCCCTTAAGGTGCACCAGTTAGGGACAACTCATACACCACCTTCTAGCTCTTTGCTGTCCTAGATGTTAGGGACTCTCAGAGTCTCTTCAGGGTAGTTCAGCCCCTGCGCTGAGTTAAGTCTTTCTTGGGATTGCTGACTCCCTGAGCCCTGCTGCTCTCCTCTGCTAGAGGCTCCTCTGCCTTCCTCTTAGCAAGCCAGCCTGGCCCTGCAGGACAGGAGCAACACTGCCTTGGCTGCCACAGAGGATGTTGGCCCATGCCTCCTCTGCTGCTGCACCCAGGGTGGTGGGGTTGGGCACAGGGTACCTCTGGACAGTGGGGTCAGGCAAACTCAGTGCCTGGGGCTGCAGGTGTGAGTGCTTGGCCTCTGCTGATGGGGCGGGATGGGAAGCTGCTGGGCCGCAGGGGTCAGGTGTGCACCTAGATAGAACACATATTAAGCAGCTAGCTCATTACCTAGCACATAATATGTGCTCAATAAATTAAAAATATTATTATCAGATGCAGAAACTGAGTCTCAAAGAGTGGAAGTGACTTTCTCAAGCACACTATAAGTATATAATCAGAACTAAATTGAGGGTTTCCTATTTCTAGTACTAAAGTCAGTCTCCTTGGAACAGGTTTCAGGAACTCTGGCTATACGTTTTCCCCAGAAAAAAACTCCAATAGTGTGAATTTCCCCTTGGGCTCAGGGACCTGTGCTGCCTTGGTCCAAAATAAAGAGACAGGACATCTGAGCAGAGAGCCCTTCCATTCTGCTCTCCCAACCCTCTGCACTGTCCTGCCTTCTCCCAAGGCCTTGGCCACAGAGCAGCAGCCCTGACAGAAGGTAGAGTGGTGAAGATTGTAATTGACAGCTGGCTGAGCTGTCACTCCCTCTGACTTCCTGTTGTCTGTCCACAGCCTTGCTGCCCACCTGCAGAAGTAGCTGCACTGACCCTCAGGGCATGTGTGTAATCCAAGGGCACCCCATGAGGGAATGATATATCTGTGGTCTCTTTCACTTAGGAGCCCAAGTGAGCATCTGATGCCTGAATCAGTGTTAACTCACCATCACCTCACAGGATCTTGACTCATGCCCTTGCTTCAGCAGGCTGGAGCCATAACCCAGAGAAGGTAAGTGACTTTCCAGAAGTTGGGCAGTAAGAGACAGCTGAAATTCCTAACTGGAGTTTTCCGAGTAGCCCCTGTTCTCTTACTCTCTCCTATAATACCAAGGTCAGGAACACAGACTCCTGGAGAAGAGAGGGCCAACAAACTTGGACTGGAAGGATTCAAGAAGCTATGTGGTTTCTTGAGCATGACTTTGGCCAGTTTAGCAGAGGTATCTCTGATTGGAGGATGGAAGAGAAGTAACAGACAGGCCGTTCTGGGGGACCTGGTGATTGTTGCTTTGTTTCTTTAACTCATTCATGATTCCAGCCCTTAAGACTATCCTTCTGCCCTCCTCTGCTCCCTCCCTTCCTGTTATAAGTCTGTGGTTTTCCTGATTCAGAAAAATGACTGCCACTCCTAGTTTTTATGGTTCTGAAAATGTCAAGACCAGTGGGAGATGTATTTTTTTTTTCTAAAGGGAAGAATGGAGAAGAGCCCTAGAGAGGTCTAGCTTTAGAGAACTCCTAAGTCTTAGGAAAAAAAGTCCAGAGACTTCTTAGTACACAGGTTTCTGTCTTTTTACTGAAGCCTACATTGTTTGGGGTTTTTTTTTGAAGAATTATGTTATCAATTATGATATTATAGTTGTTTCAATTTTTCCTTTTTTACTTCCCTCTACTCAGCACCCCCCATTCCCTTCAGCAATCCCCCCATCATTGCTCATGTCCATGGGTCAAGTGTAGGTTCTTTGGCTACTCCACTTCCTACACTGTATTTTATATCCCCATGGCTATTCTATAACTACCTATTTGTACTTCTTAATCCCCTCACTTCTTCACTCAGTCCCCCATTACTGACAACCACCAAAATGTTCTCTGTATGCATGATTCTCTCTCTGTTCTTGTTTGCTTAGTTTGTTTTATAAATTTGCTTGTTGATAGATATGTATTTATTGCCATTTTATCATTCACAGTTTGGATCAACCTTTTCTTAACTAAGTCCCTTTAACATTTCATATAATAATGGTTTGGTGATGACGAAATCCTTAGTTTTCTCTTGTCTGGGAAGCTCTTTATCTGCCCTTTGATTCTAAATAATAGCTTTGCTAAGTAGAGCAATCTTGGCTTTTCATGACTTTGAATATTTCTTGCCAATCTTTCAAGCCTGCAAAGTTTCTTTTGAGAAATCAGCTGACAGTCTTACGGGAACTCCCCTGTAGGTCTAACCACTTTTCCCTTGCTGTTTTGAATATTCTCTCTTTATATTTAACCTTTGGGATTTTAATTATGATGTGTCTTGGAGTGGGCCACTTTGCATTCATCTTGTGTGGAACTTTCTGTGCTTCTTGGACTTGTATGTCTATTTCCTTCACCAAAGTAGGGAAGTTTTCTTTCACTATTTTTTCAAATAGATTTCCAATTTCTTGCTTTATCTTCTCCTTCTGGCACCTCATGATGCGAATGTTGGACTTCTTGAAATTGTCCCAGAGGCTGCTTAAACTATCCTCATTATTTTTGGATTCTTTTCCTTCTTCTTGTTCTGATTGGTTGTTTTTTGCTTCCTTATGTTCCAAATCAATTATTTGATTCTAAGCTTCATCAACTGCACTGTTGTTTCTCTGTAAATTGTTCTTTATTTTAATTAGAGTATCTTTCCTTTCTGACTAGATATTTTTTATGCTGTTGACATCCTCACTGAGTTTCTTGAGCATCTTTATAACCAGTATTTTGAGCTCTGAATCTCATAGATTGCTTACCTCCATTTTGTTTAGTTCTTTTTCTGGAGTTTTGATCTGTTCTTTCCACTGGGCTATGTTTCTTTGTCTCCTCAATTTGGAAGCTTCCTTGTGTTTGTTTCTATGTATTAGGTAGAGCTGCTATGACTCCTTGTCTTGGTAGCATGGCTTAATGTTGTATGCTTCCTGTAGGGTCCAGTGGCATAGCCTCCCCTATCACCAAAGCTGGGTACTCAAGGTGTATGTTTTGTGTGGGCTGAGTACACCCTCCTTTTGTAGTTGCTTTTGGCAAGTCAATAGGAAGGACTTATGCAGGCCACTCAGCTGCAAGGACTGGCTGTGACCACTGACCACCAACTTCTGCCCTCTGTGAAGGGTCAGCTGTGCAGGGGCAGGTTGGTGGTTCTCTGATGTGGTCTGTAACTGTCTACTGGGTCTGTTGGCCCTGGAGTATCCAGGGTGGTGCAGGCCATGGTCATCTCCCATCTGCATTTCATCCAGGGCACCCTTCCTGAACTATAAAGTAATCTGACATGGCTGCTACTTGTGCTGGGCTTGGAGATTCCCAGGCAAAGCTAAACTGTGAATCTAGGTTGGTTGATGCTAGTGCTGGGTCTGGGGCTCCTTAGCCAGAGGTATGGAGGGCTGGGGCTGGCTGCTGCTTGTTTGAGAGGATTTAGAAAGTTGTGAAGCATGAACCAAGACCAGTTGTTCATATGAAAATGCAACTTGGGTAGGCCCATAATTTGGGTGGAACTGAATCTCTGGGGATCTCCAGGGCAGAGCAAACAGTGTTAGGCAGGCTGATGAAGTCTCAGATATGGCACCAGCCTGCTGGCTCTATGGATCTCTGTGGCTTTTTGTGGGGAAGGCTCATAAAAGGGACAATAGCCTCTGTCCACCTTTCTGTCTGGAGAAAAACTATTCCCCAGCTCCTGTCTTGATTCCAAACACTTCAGTTTCTCCCTGTATGCTATTGTGCCGTTCAAGCTGCTACCCTGGTGATGGATCTCAGAGGCAGTGAGTGTTAGTGCATGTATGGGTTGCTTTTTCTTTTAAGATTTTATTTATTTATTTTTAAAGAGAGGAGAAGGAAGGGAGAAAAAAAGGGAAAGAAACATAAGTGTGGTTGCCTATCATGCGCACCCTACTGGGAACCTAGTCCACAACCCAGGCATGTACCATGACTGGGAATCGAACCAGTGACCCTTTGGTTTGCAGGCCAGTATTAAATCCACTGAGCCACACCAGGCAGGGCCATGTGTGTGTTCTTTAAGAGGAACTACTTGGGACTTCAGAAGTTTCTTCCACCAACTTAATCATCACTGGTTTTTGCAGCCAAAAGTTATGGGGACTTATCTTCCTGGTCCCGGAACCCTGGGCTGGTGGCCTGGTGCAGGGCTGGGACTCTTCAATCCCAAGATAGCCCTCCCAAATTTTTATCCACCACACATGGGTGTGGGACCAGGCCATTCCACATCTCTACCCCTCCTATCAGTCTGGATGGATGTCATTTCTTTAATTTTGTGGTTGTCTGACTCCATTTAACTCAATTTCTGACTGTTCTGAGTGATAGTCGTCCCATGTTTTAGTTATAATTTTGATGTGGTTGTGTGAGCAGGAAAGCCATGTGTACCTATGCTGCCACCTTGACCAGAAGTCCAATCCACTGACTCTTAATGACACAAAGATCAGAATGGAATTAGTGATCTGGTGAAACAAGCACAGGTCTGGAAAAGGACAGTGTCACTTTGGGGTAAAGGGAAAGGGTGAGTGATTGGGAGGGGGTTACCTGGGCAGTAGGCATTGTGCATCATGGTGGTTATATGGGTATTGCTTTCCTTGAGGTATATATTTCTATTTGTGCATTTTAATGTATATGTGTTATTATATTTCATAATAAAAATATAAATAAAAGGAATCCTGGCTTAAGGGTCAAAATATTTGAATTCAGTTTTGGCTCTTCCACTATTTTTCATGAGATATAGAATAATCAGTTTAATCTCTCTAGTCCTTAGTTTCCACATCTATAAACTGGGGTGTACTAAACTTTAAACTTTCAGGGTGGTTGTGAGGACTGCATGAAAATTTGAATGTTGTTGATGCCCTTTAAGCTACAAAGGCTGATCCACATGTAAAATGTTACTTTATGTTAGGGAGAGCTGGAGAAAGGTGGAGATCAGCAAGAGGGCAGCGGCTGCTGATGGGAACCAGCCCAGCTAAACAAAGGTCAACAGCCATACTCTGGGTTTGGGGGAGGATAGTAATATGAATTTCTTAAGGCTGTTGGAACAAATTACCACAAACTAGGTGGTTTGAAACAACAGAAATGTGTTCTCCCACAATTGTAGAGTCTAGAAGTCCATAATCAAGGTATTGGCAGGGCCACACTTCCTGTGAAGGATCCAGGGAAGAATGCTTCCTACTTCTTCCTACATCCTTTGGCTCCCAGCAGTCCTCAGGATTTCTTGGCTTATTTTTGTATCATGGCCATTTCTGCCTCTGTCTTTGCATGACCTTCTCCCTGTGTGTCTCTGTATCTCAGCCTTCTCCTTTCTTTATAAAAGTATCAATTATTGGATTTATGGTTCACTCTACCTAATATGATTTTATTTTAACTTCATTACATTTGAAAATAAGGTCACATTCATAGGTACTGGAGATTTGGACTTAAACATCTTTTGGGGGAACACAATTCAACTCACTACAGTGTAATTCTGGGTGGAGAGACAGAGACTTCCAGCTCAGGTCCTACTTCGATCATTTTGTAGCCCTAGGCATGGGCTTCTCCAGCCTAAAGTAGGAAGCAAGTAAAAAAAAAATTAGACTTTGTTATAATATAAAGGAAGGACATTATGAGGTTGACAGTGTCATCTTATTTTGCAAATATGGAGATTAAGGCTGGGAAAGAGCATGAAGGTGACCTAATCACACTACTGATAAGAATGGCTTCCTGAAACATAAGTGGTGATGGAGTGTATGTTGACCCTTTTGGAGTTCAAATTCAGCCCAATCAAAGCCTTATGATTTCATAAAATACCAAAGGGTTGATTCCTGGTGCCAGAATTAATCAAAGGCTATGGGAATAAGAAAATAAACTATAGTTGAAACTAGAAAGCAGGACTTGCGCTGCCTTGTGGAAATGACTAAAAGAGCTAGGCCTCTGATATAGGATACACAGCTATGTAATTCTCTCTGTGAAGTGGCCAGAGCACTGCTTTGGTCATATTATGTGAGCCATGAAGGATAGAACAGATTCAGACCTCTACTCTGTCTGGTTTCTCCACAGCTCTAGCCCCAAAGTGTCCTGACTGAGCTATGATATAAGTTCACACCTTGGTTTTAATGTTGCTGTTAGATTATCTGTGGGTGGTCATCCTGGTCATGTGTCTTCCTCAGACAGAGAAACCTCCAGAGACCATCTGGTGAATATTCAGCACAGCCCACCATTCAGACATCTTCTAAATGTAAACACTGTGCTAGGAAGACAGACAAGGTATTGGTTTTCCCGCTTCAATAAATTGGTCTATTTCCAGGAGACATTCCCTATTTTGAACCCAATGGCCATTTCCTTCCCAGAGGTCCAGCACCCCAGCAGGTGGGGATTACTCTTTAGCCCCAAAGACTTCCTGGGGCCACAGCCACAGCTACCAACAGTTCTGGTCAAAACTCCAGGTGCAGGAGGGGAAAAAAAGCAGTGGTGTTTGCTCATCTAATGACTTTGAATAGATCCTTTCAGAAGCAATTTTGGCTGGCTGAGCAGAAACTGCTGCCACATATAGCAACAGTTTGTGAAGTTTTCTATTCCAGCCCCTCCCTTTCAACAGACTAGTCCCCTGAAGAAGACAAAAGATGTCCAGTGTTAGCTCCCACCGCTTGAGCTGCACTGGATGTGCCCAAAGGAGCCACAGTGAGATTTAGTATTGTGGAAGTACCCTTGGAACAATGCCTCCCAAACCTGAATCTATCTCACAATCACCTAGTTCTCAAACTTCTGTTCGCATCAGAATCAGCTGGAGGGTTGTCAAAACATAGATTTCTGGGCCCTATCTCCAGAATGTTGAATTCAGTTAGTCTAGGGTAGAGAGAGAGGATTTGCATTAATAAGAATTTCCCAGGAATCCGGTCCAAGATGGTGGCGCAGGAAGACCTTGAACTCACCTCCTCCCATGAACATTTCGAATGTACACCTATAGTCAGAAAAAAATCCCCCTGAAGAAGAACTACAGGCTGACTGAACAGCTTCTGCACAAGAAACAAGAGAGTGAGAGTGGGAGTGAGAGTGAGAGTGACCACACAGAAATGAATAGGACAGATGGAAATATGGTACCATGAGAACCCCACCCACCCACACCAACCTGGGGATCCCTGAAGAGCCTGTAAGCAGACTTGCCTGCCCTATAGCACAGCAAAAATAGTAGTGGTTTAAAGGGCATCTAGACTATAGGGGAAGGAAACCCATTTGCTAACCCTGCAGCATCCACCCCATGGGAAGGGAACAATGGGAACTCTCTCTGGTGTCAGAGGCACTAGATAGCACCATTTGTTGTGCTCCACTTCCACCTTGGACTCATAGGTAGGAGCACAATCTAGGTGCTTTAGCCAGCTGGCCAGGGTCATCCCAGTGCACCCCAGGCCCCAGACCCACACCAGTTCTGCAGCTTGCTCCTAGGATTCACTGTGGCCCACACACTCCCCAGCCACAGCTTCCAGCATCAGTGTAGCTTGCCCCTGATACTCTCCTTGGCCTGAGCCCCTTCCAGCTACATTTCCAACTAGCCTGCCAAGATGGCCTCAGTACAGCTTGCCCTGGGTCTTCCTGTGGCCCACACCCACTCAAGCTCCAGCTCCAGGTGACCTGCCAAAGGCATCCAGCACATGCAATCTGCAAAGCGGAAGCTCCTACACAGGCCACTCCTTTGATACTGGGAGAGGTTGCTGTTTTGCCTAATTCATAAAAACAGACACAGAGAAGCAGCCAAAATGAGGAGACAGAGAAATATGTTCCAAATGAAACAACAGGACAAAACACAGAAAAGAACTAAGTGAAATGAAAATAACCAATCTATCTACTAAATTAAGAGTTCAAAACAATGACTATAAAGATGTTTAACAAACTCAGGAGAATAGATGAACTCAGTGAGAAGTTTAACAAAGAGAAAATATTTAAAAGGTAAAATTGCTGGGTCATAAAGCGGTTCTGTTTTTATTTTTTTGAGGAACCTCCACACTGTTTTCCATAATGGCCACACCAGTCTGCATTCCCATCAACAGTGCACAAGGATTCCCTTTTCCCCACATCCTTTCCAACATTTGTTGTCTGTTGATTTATTAATGTTAGCCATTCTGACAGGTATGTGATAATATCTCATTGTGGTTTTAATTTGTATTTCTCATATGTTTATTGGATATCTGTACATCCTCTTTGAAGAATTATACACAAAGAAACCCAAAACACTAATTCAAAAGAATACATGCATCATATGCTCATTGCAGTATTATTTACAATAGCTGAGATAGAGAAGCAACCTAAGTGCCCATTAACAGACAAGTGGATAAAATAGTCATGGTACATATTTACAATGGAATATTATTCACCCATAAAAAAGTATAAAGTCTTACCATTTGTGATAGCATGGATGTACCTACAAGGTATTATGCTGGATGAAATAAGTCAGAGAAAGACAAATGCCAGATGATTTCACTTATATGTGGAATCTAAAGAAGAAAACAAACAAAATAGAAACAGACTCATGGTTGCCAGGGGGAGGGGATTGGGGAATTGGGTGAAAAAGGTAAAGGAATTAAGAAGTACATTTTGATAGTTACAAAACAGTCATGGGGATATAAAGTACAGCATAGAGAATATGGTCAATAATATAATAATTATGCATGGTGTCAGATGGTACTTGAAATATGGAGGGGAACACTTTGTAAAGTATATGATTGTCTAACCACTATGCTATACACCTAAAAAAATACAAATAATATTGAATATAAACTAATTAAAAAATAAAATTATCCCTAGCTGGTGTGGTTCAGTTCATTGGAGCATCATCTCTTAAGCCAAAAGGTCATTGGTTTAATTCCCAGTCAGAACACATACCTAGGTTGTGGGTTTGGTTCCCCATTGGGGTGTATAAGAAAGACAACCAATTGATGGTGTTTCACTCATATCAATGTTTCTCCCTTTCCCTCTCTCCCCTTCTTCCTCTCTCTGGAATCATTGGTTATTTCCTTGGGTGAGGACTAAAAAAAAAAAAAAAAATGAAGCTGGAAACTGCTACTCGAGAAAGCATTTTTCTCAGGTGTATCCTCTGTTTGATACAAATAAATTCTTATAAAAATTCATGTATATAAAAATATAAAATTATATATATTTGAATATATAAAGAACTAATCATAACTGAAGGATACAATAACTGAAATGAAAAATATAGAGAGAATCAACAGCAGAATAGGTGATACAGAAGAATGAGTTAACTGGAAAACAAGGTAATGGAAACACACAATCAAAACAGCAAGAAGAAAAAATAATTTAAAAAATTAGGATAGTTTAAGGGGGCTCTGGGACAACATCAAGCATACCAACATTCACATCATAGGGGACCAGAAGGAGAAGAGAGAGGGAAGGGAACAGAAATCCTGTTTGAAGAAATAATGGCTAAAAGCTTTCCTAACTTGGTGAAGGAAACAGATGTCCAATTTTAGAAATTACAGAGTCCCAAGAAAGATGAACCCAAAGAAGTGTACACCAATACACATCATAATTAAAATGTCAAAAGTTAAAGATAAAGGGCAAAATCCTAAAAGCAGCAAGAGAAAAACAGATAGTTGTGTATAAGAAATTTCCTCATAAGACTGTCAGCTCATTTTTAAGCAGAAACTTTGCAGGCTAGAAGGCAATGGCTCAGTATATTCAAAGTATTGAAAGAGAAAACCTACAACCAAGAATATTCCACACAGGTGATTATTCAGAATTGAAGGAGAGAAAAAGAGTTTCCCAGACAAGCAAAAACTAAAGATTCATCACCACTAAACTGGTATTACAAGAAATATTAAAGAGACTTCTTTAAGTGGAAAAAAGGTCAAAATTAAAAATAAGAAAATATAGGAAAGAAAAAATTCTCACTGATAAAAGCAAACATTTAGTAATGGACTAATTGTAAAGCTAGTATGAAGGTTAAAGGCAAAAGTAGTAAGAACACATGTAACTCCAGTACTAAATTAAGGGACACACACAAAAGATATAAAATATGATGTCAAAGACGTAAATGTGGGAGAGGTGAGTAAAGAAATGTAGTGACTTAGAATGTGTTCAAACTTAAGTAACCATCAACTCAAAATAGATTAAATACAGTTTCTTATATATGAATCTCATTGTAACCACAAGTCAAAACAAATCACAAAAGAAATACAGTGGAATCTTGGTTCCCAAACTTAATTTGTTCTAGAAGGCTGTTTGATGATGTGATTTGTTTGAAAATCGAATCAATTTTTCCCATTAGAAGTAATGTAAATTGAATCAACTCATTCCAGACTCCCAAATTATTCCATTTTAACCATTTTTTTTCTTTTTTAATACATTTTACTGATTATGCTATTACAGTTGTCCCATTTCCCCCCTTTTATTTCCCTCCACCCTGCACACCCCCTCCCACCCACATTCCCCCCCTTTAGTTCATGTCCATGGGTCATACATATAAGTTCTTTGGCTTCTACATTTCCTATACTATTCTTAACCTACCCCTGTCTATTTTGTATCTACCATTTATGCTTATTATTCCCTGTACTTTTCCCCTCATTCTCTCCTCTCCCACTCCCTGCTGATAACCCTCCATGTGATCTCCATTTCTGTGATTCTGTTCCTGTTCTAGTTATTTGCTTAGGTTTTTTTTGTTTTGTTTTGTTTTAGGTGTGGTTGTTAATAACTGTGACTTTGCCGTCATTTTACTGTATATTTTTATCTTCTTTTTCTTAGATAAGTCCCTTTGACATTTCCTATAATAAGGGCTTGGTGATGATAAACTCCTTCAACTGGAACTTATCTGAGAAGCACTTTATCTGCTCTTCCATTCTAAATGATAGCTTTGTGGGATAGAGTAATCTTGGATGTAGGTCCTTGCCTTTCATGACTTTAAATACTTCTTTCCAGCCCCTTCTTGCCTGCAAGGTTTCTTTTGAGAAACCAGCTGATAGTCTTATGGGAACTCCTTTGTAGGTAACTGTCTTCTTTTTTCTTGCTGCGTTTAAGATTCATCTTTCATCTTGGCTAATGTAATTAAGATGTGCCTTGGTGTGAGCTTCCTTGGGTCCAAGTTCTTGGGGACTCTCTGAGCTTCCTGGACTTCCTGGAAGTCTTTTTCCTTCACTAGATTGGGGAAGTTTTCCTTCATTATTTGTTCAAATAAGTTTTCAATTTCTTGCTCTTCCTCTTCTCCTTCTGGTACCCCTATGAGTTGAATGTTGGAATGTTTAAAGATGTCCTGGATTCCTAAGCATCACCTCATTGTTTTTTGAATTCTTGCTTCTTCATTCTTTTGTAATTGGATGTTTCTTTCTTTCTTCTGCTCCACACCATTGACTTGAGTCCCAGTTTCCCTCTCATCACTGTTGTTTCCCTGTACATTTTCCTTTATTTCACTTAGCATAGCCTTGACATTTTCCCTCTATATTGGGACCATATTCAGCCAATTCTGTGAGTATCCTGATTATCAGTGTTTTGAACTGTGCATCTGATAGGTTGGCTATCTCTTTGTCACTTAGTTGCATTTTTTCTGGAGCTTTGATCTGTTCTTTCATTTGGGCCATTTTTTTTTTTTTATCTTGGTGCACCTATGATGTAGTAAGGGGTGGAACCTTAGGTATTCACCAGGGCGGGCAACCCACGTTGCTGTGTTGTGATGCTGTATGTGGGGGGGAGGGGTCAAAAAGCACAATTCTAAAGATCAATGAATCCAGGAGCTGGTTCTTTGAAAATATAAACAAAATCGACAAGCCTCTAAGCAGGCTCCTCCAGAAAAAAAGAGAGGGAGCCCAAATAAACTCAATCAGAAATGAAAGAGGAGAGGTTACAACTGGTATCACAGAAATACAAAAGATAGTAAGAAATTACTACAAAGAACTGTATGTCAAGAAATTTGAAAACCTAGGTGAAATAGACAAATTTCTAGAAAAACATAATCTTCCAAAACTCAATGAAGAAGCAGAAAGCCTGAACAGACCAATAACAGCAGATGAAATTGAAGCAGTAATAAAAAAAAACTCCCAACACACAAAAGCCCTGGCCCAGATGGTTTCATGGGAGAATTCTACAAAGCATTTAAGGAAGAGCTAACCCCTATCCTTCACAGACTATTCCAAAAAATCCAAAAAGTTGGAAGACTCCCAAACTCTTTATGAAGCCTGCATCATCCTAATCCCCAAAACAGATAAAGGCACAACAAAGAAAAAAAGCTTCAGGCCAGTATCGATGAACATCGACGCTAAAATCCTCAACAAAATATTGGCAAATTGCATCCAACAATACATTAAAAAGATCAGAAGATTTCCGGCCAAGATGGAGGCACAGGTAGACACACTGTGCCTCCTCGCACAACCAGAAGAAGAAGAACAACAATTTAAAAACAAAAAACAACCAGAACTGGTAGAAAATTGAACTGTATGGAAGTTCAAAAACCAGGGGATAAAGAAGATACATTCATCCAGACCCGTAGGAGGGGCGGGATCAGGCAGCCAGGGGAAAGAGGGCTTGGGGCAAAGGCAAGGCTGGCAGATGTAGCAAGGCAGAAGATTGTGGACCGAGGTGTGGTGCACAGTGCAGCTGGCAGACCAGGTAGTCCTGCATTTGCATGCAGATAAACCAGGCAAAACTGTGTAGTGGGACAGACCACACTACCCAGGGTCCAAGCACAGGAAAATAAAGCCTGAAACCACTGCCTGAACACGCCTGTGGGTTTGAGGTGCCAGGAGAAGCCTCACAGGAGAGATCATTGGAGAGACTCACAGGGTCCTAGAATGCACACAAGCCAACCCACACAGGCATCACTACCAGAAGGGCTCAATTTCCTTGTGGGAAGTAGGGGAAGTGACTGAAATCTGGCAGAGAGTGGAAAAGCGCCATTGTTCCCTCAGGGACCCCTCCCCTATATACACTGTCCCAAGCCAGCAACCTGGGTTACCCCACCCTGGTAAACACCTGAGGCCACCCCTCACTATGTAACAGGTGCATCAAGACAAAAAAAAATGGCCCAAACAAAAGAACAGATCAAAGCACCAGAAAAAAACACAACTCAGAGACAGGGAGGTAACCAACCTATCAGATGCACAATTCAAAACACTGGTAATCAGGATGCTCACAGAATTGGTTGAATTTGGTTGCAAATTAGATGAAAAAATGAAAGCTATGCTAAGTGAAATAAAGGAAAATGTACAGGGAACCAAGAATGGTGGGAAGAAAACTGGGACTCTAAGCAACAGTTTGGACCAGAAGGAAGAAAGAAACATCCAACCAGAAAAGAATGAAGAAACAAGAATTCAAAAAAATGAGGAGAGGCTTAGGAACCTCCAGGACATCTTTAAATGTTCCAACATCCAAATTATAGGGGTACCAAAAGGATAAGAGGAAGAGCAAGAAATTGAAAACTTATTTGAATAAATAATGAAGGAAAAAATTCCCCAATCTGGCAAAGGAAATAGACTTCCAGGAAGTCCAGGAAGCTCAGAGAGTCCCAAAGAAGTTAGACCCAAGGAGGAACACCCCAAGGCACATCATAATTACATTAGCCAAGGTAAAAATGAAGGAGAGAATCCTAGAAGCAGCAAGAGACAAGGAGACAGTTACCTACAAAGGAGTTCCCATCAGACTGTCAGCTGATTTCTCAAAAGAGACCTTACAGGCAAGAAGGGGCTGGAAAGAAGTATTCCAAGTCATGAAAAGCAAGGACCTCCATCCAAGATTGCTCTATCCAGCAAAGCTATCATTTAGAATGGAAGGACAGATAAAGTGATTCTCAGATAAGGTCAAGTTAAACGAGCTCACCACCACCAAGCCCTTATTATATGAAATGTTAAAGGGACTTATCTAAGAAAAAGAAGATAAAAAATATGTACAGTAAAATGATGGCAAACTCACAATCATTAGCAACCACACCTAAAACAAAACAAAAACAAACTAAGCAAGCAAGTAGAACAGGAACAGAAACACAGAAATGGAGATCATATGGAAGGTTATTGACAGGGGAGTGGGAAGTGGAGAGAGGGGGAAAAGGTACAGAGAATAAGTAGCATATATAGTAGGTAGAAAATAGACAGGGGAGGGTAAGAATATTACAGGAAATGTAGAAGCCAAAGAACTTATATGTATGACCCATGAACATGAACTAAAGGGGGAGACTGTAGGTAGGAGGGGGTGTGAAGGGTGGAGGGGAGTGAAGGGGAGGAATGGGACAACTGTAATAGCATAATCAATAAAATGTATTAAAGAAAAATGTCATACACCATGACCAAATGGGATTCATCCCAGGGATGCAAGGGTGGTACAATATTCACAAATCAATAAATGTAATACATCACGTAAACCAAAGCAAAGACAAAAATCACATGATCATATCAATAGATGCAGAAATGACATTTGATAAGGTACAACACCCATTTATGATAAAAACACTCAGCAAAGTGGGAATACAGGGAGCATTCCTCAACATAATAAAGTCATATATGAGAAACCAACAGTGAACATCATACTCAACAGGCAAAAACTAAAACCTTTCCCACTATACCAGGAACAAGACAAGGTTCTCCAGTTTCACCACTTCTATTCAACATAGTATTGGAAGTTTTAGGCACAGCAATCAGACAAGAAAAAGAAATAAAAGGCATCCAAATTGGAAAGGAGGAAAAAAAACTGTCATTGGTTGCAGATGACATGATAGTGTACATAGAAAATGCTATAGACTCAGCCAAAAAACAGCTCAACCTAATAAATGAATTTGGCAAAGCAGTGGAATACAAAGTCAATATCCAGAAATCAAAGGCATTTTTGCATACTAACAATGAAACAGCAGAAGGAAAAATCAAGAAAAAAAATCCCATTTGATAAAGCAAAATGAAAGAAAAAATACCTAGAAATAAACCTAATGGAGGAGGTAAAAGACCTGTACTCAGAAAACTGCACAACACTGAAGAAAGAAATCAAGGAAGACACAAACAAATAGAAACATATACTGTGTTCATTGATCAGAAGAATTAACATCATCAGAATGTTCATACTACCCAAAGCAATTTATATATTCAATGCAATACTTATTAAAGTGCCAATGGCATATTACACAGATATAGAACAAACACTTCAAAAATTTGTATGTAACCATAAATGACCCCAAATAACTGCTACAATTTTGAGAAAGAAAAGCAAAGTAGGAGGGATCACAATACCTGATATCGAATTGTATTACAAGGTCACTGTAATCAAAACAGCCTGATACTGTCATGAAAACAGACACATGGACCAATGGAACAGAACAAAGAGCTCAGAAATAAACCCAAGTTTCTATGGTCAATTAATATTTGACAAAGGGGGCAGCAACATAAAATGGAGTAAAAATAGCCTCTTCAACAAATGGTGTTGGGAGAACTGGACAGCTACATGCAAAAAGTGAAACTCGAGCACCAAATTACACCTTACGCAAAAATAAACTCAAGGTGGATAAAAGATTTAAATATAAGTTGTGACACCATTAAAGTCCTAGAGGAGAACATTGGCAGGAAAATCTCAGATATTACATGCAGCACTGTTTTCACTGATATATCCCCTAGAGCAAGGGGCATAAAGGAAAGAATAAACAAATGGGATTCCATCAAAATAAAAAGCTTCTGCATGACTAAAAAAAAATGGTATTAAAATAAAAAGAGAACCAACTGTATGGAAAAACATATTTGCTAATGACACCTCAGACAAGGGTTTGATCTCAAAAATATATAAAGAACTCACATGACTCCACTCTAATAAGACAAGCAACCCAATTAAAAAATGGGCAAAGGACTTGAACAGACACTTCTCCAAGGAGAACATACAGAGGGTCCAGAGACACATGAAAAGATACTCAATATCGCTAGCTATCAGAGAGATGCAAATTAATACCACAACGTGATACCACCTCACACCAGTCATAATGGCCATTATAAACAAAGCAACAAACAACAAGTGTTGGAGAGGTTGTGGAGAAAAAGGAACCCTAGTGCACTGCTGGTGGGACTACAGACTGGTACAACCACTACAGAAAACAGTATAGAATTTCCTCAGAAAACTAGAAATGGAACTGCCTTTTGACCCACTGCTAGGATTATATCCTAAGAACCCTGAAACACCAATCCAAAAGAACCTACACACTCCAATGTTCATAGCAGCACAATTTACAATAGCCAAGTGCTGGAAGCAACTTAGGTGCCCATCAGTAAATGAATGGATCCAAAAACTATGGTACATTTACACAATGGAATTCTATGCAGCAGAAAGAAAGAAGGAGCTCCTACCCTTTGCAACATCATGGATGCAACTGGAAAGCATTATGCTAAGCGAAATAAGCCAGGCAGTGAAAGATAAATACCATATGATTTCACCTTTAACAGGAACCTAAACAACAAAACAAAGAAAGAAGCAGGGTATAGT
>PVIA01002543.1:0-203794 GCA_004024845.1 Tonatia bakeri
GGGGGGGGGGGCGCCTATCCTCTCAGCCTGTTAACACCTGTGTTCCTTCCTGGCTGTTCCACAGAATGGAACACACAGCCCTATCCTATGAGCTGCGAGGCCAGAGACAAAGCAAAGAATCCTGAGGATTACAACTTTCCTTTCAATCTTAGACTAGCCGCCCAAAGAGGTGGCTAGCAAACATTTTATTCTCTTTTATCTGCTGCCACCTAGTGTAGATATGAAATTGTTTACCTGTGAAAAATACCATCTGGTTTTACCACTTGAAATTGGAACTGCTCAAGAATCTAAGTAACATGGAAATAAATGCTCAGCAACTCTCACTGAAAAATTCTTGAGCTTCTACAAGTTGGGAAACCGTTGCTGTAATAGTACTTTTTAAAAATATATATTTTGTTGATTATGCTATTACAGTTGTCCCATTTTTTTCTTCCCTTTATTCTCCTCTGCCCTGACCCCCTCCCACCTACATTCCCCTACCTTAGTTCATGTCCATGGGTTGTACATATAATTTCTTTGGCTTCTCCATTTCCCGTACTATTCTTAATCACCCCCACCCCGCATCTATTTTCTACCTACCAATTACACTTCTTATTCCCTGTACCTTTTCCCCCACTCTTCCCCTTCCCCCTTCCTACTGATAACCCTCCAATGTGATCTCCATTTCTGTGAATCTGTTCCTGTTTTCCTTGTTTGCTTAGTTTGTTTTTGTTTTTTTAAGTTTGGTTGCTGATAGTTTTGAGTTTGATGTCATTTTACTGTTTATGTTTTTTATCTTTTTAAAGATTTTATTTATTTAGTTTTAGAGAGAAGGAAAGAGTGGGAGAAAGCAAGGGATAGAAACACTGATGTGAGACAGAAACATTGGTCAGTTGCCTCTTGTATGTGCCCCAACCTGGGACAGAACCCACAACCCTAGTATGTGTTTTGAAACAAGCTGCTCTTACATACATTAAATAGAGCAGGAAATTCTTACCAAGTAAAAGTTTACAGCTTCTCCATGAAGAAAATATGCTGGGGATGGGGGCAGGAGTGACATGGTTAAGTTCTTTGCTGGCTAACTTCCAGAAATACTAACAGTACCTGCTAGCTTCCCGTTCTTATTAAAGGGAAGAAACCTTTAATAATTAGTTGCCTCAAAATGAAGTGGGCTGCCTTATAAGAGGCTGAGTTCTCCGTCCCTGAAGAGGGCGTATAATCGAGGGATTCGTGCATGAGGGAGAGGTTAGTCTGTATGACCTCACAGGAACCACCCCCCTCTGAAGTTCTCTGTATCCATCACACTTAGGAGTTCATGAACACAAACACTGCTACTAACCAATTCTGAAGGGCAAGGCATCTGCCCATTTTGTTCTGTTACATACCCTAAAGCTAGTGCAGTGTCCAGCACTTAGATACTTAATATATTAACAGGATGAAATTTAATTTTGATTACACTGAAGCATTACATCAAAATGGTTAAAAGTACAGAATAGAACCAGAGTGCCTGGGATGAAATGCTGGTGTTCCCACTTACTAGCTTTATGATTTAACTGTAGGTGACTCAGGTTCTAATGGGATAAAAATGGTACTACCTCACAGAGTTTTCAGAAAGATTAAATGACTTTATGTAAAGTAATTCAAATAATGTTGTATGTGTTAGACAGTATTATTAGTACTATTATCACCATGTAAAGTCTGAAGAATAATTACTGAGGCCCAAAATAGTATAGTCATATACCACAGCCAGAACTAAAATACAAAACTGGTAGATAAGTGGTCATTTTTTATCATAAACTATAATGTTTTCAATCTTTATAAAATATTGAGATAAAACCCAATCTCAGACTTGAAGACTTATATTGATCACTTATAGTTTTCAATGAGTCATGGCCAGATTATTATACAAATATTTGGTTAAGTTAAAAGAAATTTTCCTTCTTAGTAAATATCATACAGGATTTCCAATCCAATTTATAGGTTAAGATGATCTTAAATAGCCATTTTAAAATTAAAAGCCATTAGAGCAATTATTTTACTATTAAATTCTATTAAAGTAATTAACCATGATCCCTTCCTACAATAGTCTTCTATTCCCCTGAAATAACTATTTTGATGCCTTGCTGTCACCAAGATCTAGCACCATCCCCCAGAACAACTCTATTGTCCTCCTATCAAAACACACTCGAGTGGGGGCTGCTCAGGATAAAGTGCCCCCTACTCACAATCAAGCCTCTCCTCCAAGACGGAAGTTTGCTTGTGTTTGGGGCAGGGCGGTGCAGTTCAGCTCACAGAAGTGCGAAGGTGAAGTCAGCGTGACCTAGCGATGTGCCACAGCACACTGTGGGGAGGGCCAAGACAATTATTTAGAAATTAGGCTTCTTTCCCACCAGAAACAAAACAAAACAAAACAAAACAAAACAAAACAAAGAGAGAAAGTAGTAGTTCTGATGTTTTTAGTGAAGATGGCATGCCGAGGCCAGGAGTGTCGCAGGGATCTGCAGTTGCATCGATGGAAAGGACACAGGAGGGTCTCTTTCACACAGCTGGGGAGGGATTTTCTGCTTTATACCTTTTTTCAGGAGACTTCCTTCTGTCATCTGTTGTGAAAGCAACCTGCTGTCACCCTGTCTGCCCTTGTGGGAAGGAGTCATTTACATATTTAGTCAGCTGGTGTCCCAGGTCTAAGGCTCTGCAGGATCTCCCACCTTCAAACAAGTGAAGCACCTAAGGCTTTAGCAAAAGGCCAAACAATCTCACCCAGAAGACTGAAATTACACAACTGCAATGAGCTTCACAGAAAGCACAATAAAATGCAAATCACAGAAATGCTATGTTGCTTCAAACTCAGAAATGAAACACTCATGGTTACTACAAAAAGAGAAAGTTTGTAAAATTAACTAGGTCACAGATACCATTTATTCCACATCTTCTCATAATACATTTTTGTTCTTTTAATCATGAATTCCAACTTCAAAATAATTTTTTGGTAATTTTCAGACATTTCCAAAGTAACATATGTAAGGTAATTTTGCCTAAAGCTTTGAAAAATAATTCAATTTACAAAATTTAGTATTTCAAAGTAAAATTTACTTAATCTAAATGAGCACACAGTACAAGAGTTAATCTGACTTATAATATTATATTCTGGGTTATATTTGAAGTTTTAAAAAATAGTTTGATAGTTAATAATTATTTACAATAATATCAAATGTTCTTTGTCCAGAAAACTTACTTTATTATGAGAAATTGTTAAGAAAAATAAATAAAAAATTGGTTGTTCATATGCAGAATCCTACCACTTCTCTGAAATTTTATATTATAGGATATGAAGGTATTTTACAAATGTGCCACACTGTGTACTTATTATAAGCAACAAGGAGTACTTACAGGTAATTTAACCTAGGTACACTCAGGCTGACTTTCTTAAGGCCACAAACTTAATGCAGTCACAATGCTCAACATTCTGAGCAGTATAACTGAACTCTAGGATGAAAAGTCCGTTTTTTTGAGGATATCTGGGAAAAATACAGTTGGGAATGCACTTCGCATGGCCTGGGTCACCCTGACACAGCCATACAAAGTAGCTCCAGCTCACTGCTTTCTGGCTGCGGTCACAACAGAGCTACCTGGACAACTTGTTGATGTTTTAAAGAAAGCTCATCACTCTTAAATGGGCTGGGGCTGACAAAAAGCCACAGAGAAAATGGCCTGAACTGCAGCTCAGCTTCCTGTCCCTGTGGAAAGGTGGCTGAGCAGATGGCGGGGCAGCAACAGCACTGATGGTTAAGCTTGGCCACCCCACAGTAACGCTAGAATGAAAAACACCGAGAGAGTTGGTAAAACCAGCTTGGGGCTAAACAAGGAAAAGAAACTCAAAATGTAGTTCACATATATGTGATCAAAAAGTACACCTATCATTGTATAAAATGAAACATATGTGATGAACCACAAACACATTACATTCTTTATTTTTTCAAAGAAATAAGGAGGGGGGTGGAAATGATATAAGGAGAATGAAGGAAGCAGTAAAGCATAATGGTAAATGCTTTATTGAGAAGAACTGGAAAGATGGTCAAAGTTTTAAAGAACCAATTTATGGCAAAGAACTGAAAATAAACATTACCAAAGAAAAACTAACTAGAAATCCCAAAATGTGGCTATATTAAATAAAATATAGGAAAGAGTCCAACAAAACTTAAAAGTTTTAAAAACTTGAACTTACACACACACATTCACACAATCTGAGACTAACAGAAACAGCTGAGATCACAGAAAGACCGAGTCTGAGGAAACCGACATTACAGACACGACCACGCTGGGGTCGGTACGGGGCCACACAGAGACCGCAGAAGGGGCATGGGAGCACAGCTGTGCGCTGCCACTCAGGAATAAGTCTTAGGGACTCAAAATACCTCCTCTACAAGCAAAGAAAGGCTCTGCCCATGGTTAAAAATACTCAGACGAACCTGGAGGAAATAATGATTTCACATTAACTCTTGAAAGAGGAGAGGTTGATTAAGGAGAGTCATGAAAAATGCAAAGGATACGGCAAAGTTTTAGTTTTTGTTTTTGAAGAGAGTAGAACATTTAAATCTATAGGATCTAAAGAAACTTATCAACAAAAGCCTACAGTTAAACAGATAATTATATACTTGAAAATGCATGTAAGCAAACAGTAAAATGGTCTCAATTATTAGGTTTAATGCCCAAATCTCTTCTTTTTATCATCCATAAGATTTTCTTCTTTGCTATTAAAGGATTCCAAAACCCTTATTTCAGGAACTTATGAAAGTGCTTTCCCTTCAGCCCTGGTTCCATGACAGCCATCACATGAACTCATCGCATTTTTTCGGACTATAAGACGCACCCCCCAAATTTGGGAGGAAAAGGGGGGTGTATCTTATAGTCCAAATGGAGCTTACTTGGCTCCCTGTGAAGGTGGGAGGGCACAGCAGCCTATGTTATTTGTTATTAAAAATCTTACCACACTTTTTGCTTCAAAAATTTTTTTTCCTAATTTCCTCCTCTAAAACCTCGGTGTGTCTTACAGTCTGAAAAATTCAGTACTTCCTAAACACATCAGAGTTTGAGGCTTGCTCAGACTTCACAGTCACCAAAGACCTTAAATCTCTCCTCCATTGCATTACTATTAACACAATTTTTTTTCTAAGCCTTCAAGAAATAAATATGACAGGCTTTATAACTATAACATACTACCATAAAGTTTCATTAGTGAAAATAATTATTTCTCAAAGTGCTACTGTTTTAAGACAGAACTGGGTTTTATATAATTAAGTATAATTTCAATCATCTAGTTGACCAGTAGCCCCAAAATGTACACTTACAAACAGTAGGACAGCTATGTACAAAGTACTTACTTCAACAGTCTCAATTTTTTCCTCATGGGTGTGTGGTATTCTTGGATGGATGTCTAAAAGATGTGGTGGTGAATCAAGATGTAATCTTTTGAGATTTCTTTTAATAACATCTTTGCAATTCAGTTCATCAAAGTTGGTCCTCCATAATAAAACCTGTTAATTAATCATATTGACAATTACTGACTTGCATATATAAGCAATAGAACTGACTTTTTAAAAAATGAATATATAGAATTGTCCCTCAAAATAGGAAGACTAGATATATATTTCAACAATATTACTACACGTCAATACTTTTTTAAGAGTGGAAAGAAGAGATTTAGTCTTTTGAATTGCCTTCATGTCCAGTTTAAAAGTCATATTAAGAAAATAACTTATTACCTTAAAATCCTTTTTTTCCCCAAAGCCCAAAACCATGTTTTCTACCATGAATAAATCTGGTTATGAATGACTTTTGGCTATTTCAAGTAAATGAAAAATTGCTGCATAAACAGTTCACATTTACCATCCTCAGGAATCTTAACATTTGAAATATAAGACATAAAAATATTAGGCAACAATTCAAGTGAAAGTGCCACACCAATACTAGACATACAGTGAGTGTCAGTTACATGTATATTTAAGTGTAAAGATGAGCAAAGAAAGTAACTGCTGTTAGAGTTCCAAAAATTATCAGAACTGGCACAATTCCGGTAGGAAATAACAGACTTCCTGGCATTAAGTTAAAATATGAACTCATTAAGACTCATCTTAACAGATACAAACTACCTGGTTGTAAAAATCTCTGCTGAGGTCTTGGATTCCTTCCTCTAAATTAATCAGAGGGAACTTACAAACCTGTGCATCTGCACCTCCTGATGAAAACAGCTCTCCACCTTTTGAAAATGAAACGGTAAAAACAGGACCCTAAGAAATAAATGGAGATAAAAGAAAAAGTACGTGGTGATGTTTTCTCATGGCCAAGAGTACTCGGAATATTAATTTTTCTCTTCTTAATTTATGTAGACTGTACAGCATGTCTGAGAGAACACAGCCAATTGCTAGCAGCTAATGTAGGCAGAGTACACGTAATGCTAATCAAAGAACCAACCCAATTATATTAAACACATATAAATGATATTAAAAGAAATTCTAATAAAAATTTTAAAATACACTTTTTTCCTTTAAAGAAAAGTTTGTACATGTGTGAATCAATAAGAATTTCTGTTAAGATTTTCTGGCTTTGGATTCCTCATTCAACAAATTACAAGCAGAAACTGAATGGTAACTCAGAATGATGAGCATAAAACTACATGAACAAAGGCCATTTTCTGACTACAATGCCCTTCATGTGGCAACAGTAAGCCAGTAATAATTTTAAAAGCAGGAGACAGGAGGAGAGCTGTGGTGAAAATTGGTGTCACAAACACTTTGTAAAGTATATGACTGTCTAAACTCTCTGCTGTACACCTGAAACTAATACAAAGTAATATTGAATAAAAATTGGTATCACAATTGTGAGAATGATGACTTGAAGTAAGAATGAATAGCTGGAGGCCAGTTAGGAG
This sequence comes from Tonatia bakeri, assembly GCA_004024845.1. NCBI lineage: Eukaryota > Metazoa > Chordata > Mammalia > Chiroptera > Phyllostomidae > Tonatia > Tonatia bakeri. The sequence continues at coordinate 6,908 of PVIA01002543.1, forward strand.
GTTACTGTAATCCTCTGGGCGAGAGGTAATGAGAACTTGAAGTTGAGCAACGACTGTGAAGCTGAATAAGACTACGTTACACTTGGCACAGTTACAACTGGCACAGCCTCTAGGTCAATTTTTCAATCCAGATAAGAGTAATCACTTCTCATTTCAAAAATATCATTATATTCTGTTTTGTTAATGTGTCCTTAATCTATACAAGAAACTTCTGGGGAAAAATACCTTATATTTTTTAAATAGACCATCCACAGATTTAGGTTACTGTAACCTCATAAACATCTCCTCCACAATGTGAAAAATTCCATCTCTGTGTATAAATTTTTCTCCTAAATACTGTGTTTATCTTTCTTTTCTATTAGTCTATTTCCATGGATATTTTGATCCTTGGCTACTTTTATTGCTGTTTCTTCAGCTTCACTCTAACACAGCTGCAGAACAAATGACAAGCGAAGCAGGAAGCTGGGCAGGATACATGAAGGTATAAAAAGCACCTTCTCCCCAAACCACAAAGCCCATCCTATTTCTGGGCATAAACTGCTTACGCTTGGTAAAAAGGAAGTATCTAGTAGTTAAAAAAAGAGGATACATCCTAAAAAATTTAGAGAAGTTTGAATATTTACCTTGAAAGGAAGAATAGTCTACATACTTAATAAAGTTTTCTTTTAGCGTGTTATATGCCAGGACGTGTACGTGTGTGTATGACTGAACAGGCTTAATAAACAGGACCACTCTTCCCCACTGAGTTCTAAACTAACTGAGAAATAAGACAAAGAAATAAGGCATATGAAAGCCAAAATATCATCTTTCTTACTGATAGAGGCTTGTAAAGGAAGAATGTGGCTTTATCTGTGGGCAAATGGACATTTTAGAACTGAATCCCGGAATGAGTCAGATTCGAGGGCGTAGTCACAGGCACGACTGGAGAGGGCAAGCCTCCCCACCAGCAGTTTCAGAGAAGTGAAGGCATGCTCACTTCCAAGAGTAGAAGGCATTGGACTCTACTTGTTAAATTTCTCCTTTGAATCACACCGGACTAGTGAAACAAGTACCTGAGGGGTGTGAGAGGCTAAGAGTGTCAGAGTTAGTGGGACGGCCTCCACATGAGAAGAAAGATGAGAAGTAGGGAAAAAAATTTATCTACCACCGCTTAAGCAATTAAACCTAAACTACAACCTGATGAAGATAGTAATGGGTTAATTTAATAGCTAATAAAAGATACACATTGATATTGACAAAAACTACAATAAATAATACTTCTAAGAGTTGCTTGCAGAAGACAAAAACATTGCCTTGGAAGCAAAAATATTTCTTATGATAGCAGTAATGTGTTCTACACTTGGAAACATAATAAAGGCATATAACGAAATGGATCACAACCTTAAATATATGTAATTATAAAAAACAAAAATCTTAGTGCTAGTACCGTATGTCCTTGGAGTGTATATATGAGCCTTCCTTCTAGTAAGTCCAGAATCTTAAGTGTAGCATCTGAAGAAGCAGTGATGAGATAGTTACCCGAAGGATGGAATGATACACAATTAACTCCACAGCTGTGAACTGATTTGTAGAAAATAAAGCAAAAATTTTAGAGAACAATTCTTAATTCTAAAGATACCACTCTGCCCTATTAGCAATACTACGTTGAAAATAAGAATCAGTTAGAGGTAATATTTCTACAACACGAAAACAAATAAATAGTTGGGTAGCACACAGCTAATGAAAGAGAATAGTTTTCCAAGTGAAAATATGTCACGGAAAGATAATCTTGTTCACCATGTAACTAAAAAGTCTTTGGATACACTGCCAATATAGCCAATAGTTGATTACCACCAACTCACATACAGTATACAACCTAGTTTAAGCTAAATTTAATAATCAATTAGTGGCTTGGTGCTAAGGGGTAAAGAGTGTGAACATGTATTTGGAGGCCACAGTCTCGCCAGTCTGAGAATTCATTTCTGGACACCATCCTACCAATAGGAGGCAGTATAACACAGTAATGGAAAGTTTGTAAACAGACCCAAGACAGTTCTGTCAATTCTTTTTAGCAAGTCACTTATCTTCTTTAAACCTCAAATTCCTTATCTTTAAAATGGGGGTAATAATAATGCCCCCTCTTAGGGCTTTTGTGAAGATTTAGCAGTGTCAGTTACATGGTTAATATCACAGTTATTAACAGAAAGGTAGATTTAACATAAATCCAATATAAACCAAGAAATTGATTCATTTCTCTTGTAACTTCAAAGTATAGGCACAGTAGGTTGTTGTTTTCTACCAGTTATAACAAGTATTTGTGCCAATTTCTATCCCAAATAACCAGAGTTTAAAAATCTCACAGTAATTACTTTCCTTTTTTTCCCTTTCACTTTTTACAGCTCTGGCATCATGTTTAAGGTCCTTCCACCTTCCTCTCCATTCTGGCTTCTACCCCAGCTTCTCAGACCATGTCGTTGATGGAAGCTAACTGTTCTTTAGTCAGTTCAAAGGTAGCCCATGACTCTTATTAAGAGGGCCAAACCACACTGAGAAGGACAGTCTATCAGTTCAAGAATTTCCCGGAGGAGTCCACTCTACAACTGAATCCTTCTGTCATAAAATTGTACCTTGATAATGCTGGAGTAATTTGTTCACTCTTATATCCCAGATTTTCACAGTATGATCGGAACCTGCTGAAGCTATGCAAGTACCATTAGGGTTAAAATCCACAAAATTTGCAAACCTAGGAGGAAAAATTAAGATAGTCTCATATTTTGATTTATTTAAACTGTAATAATTAAATGTATCCTTAACAAACTACCTCATACAAATGCACAGATAGAATGGACTTACCCTACAGAATCTGTGAAGTTACTCACACACTGCTTACTTGTGGTATCCCAAATTTTAATAGTTTTATCCTCACTACATGATACAATTAGTCTTCCATCAGGTGAAAATCTGGAAATCACAAGAAAGATTGTTTTTGTGAAAGGCACCTGATAATCATAATAATAGTTCCCCAACACAAGTCAGGCCAAGCATTTAAGTACCAGAGATCACTGCTACCACACCATGCAGCAAAGTCACAGACTGCAACCAATATCTTTTCAACTAAAAGATAAGCACAACAAATGACATTGACAGGCCATCAAAAGATCAAAATACACTATGTATATTAACTGTCTTCTTCCTTTTATTCTTTTATTTAAATAACTTAGTTTTATGGTATCTGTTTTAGGTCTTTGATGCATCTCTGCACTTCTTCCAAGCCAAGTACCTTGCTTTTTTTTAGTATATTTTATTGATTATGCTATTATAGTTGTCCCATTTCTTCCTTCCCCTTATCCCCTTCCACCTAGTACCCCCATTCCCTCCAACATTCCCCCCTTTAGTTCATGTCCATGGGTCATACATATAAGCCCTTTGGCTTCTACATTTCCTGTGCAATTCTTCCCCTCCCCCCATCTATTTTGTACTGACCATTTATGCTTCTTATTCTCTGTACCTTTTCCCCAATTCTCCTCCCTCCCCCTCCCCGCTAATTAGCCTCCATATGATCTCCATTTCTGTGATTTTGTTCCTGTTCTGGTTGTTTGCTTAGTTTGCTTTTGTTTTTAGGTTCAGTTGTTGATAGTTGTGAGTTTGTTGTCCTTTTACTGTTCATAGTTGTGCTCTTCTTCTTTTTCTTAGGTAAGTCCCTTTAACATTTCATATAATAAGGGCTTGGTGATGATGAACTCCTTCAACTTGACCTTATCTGGGAAGCACTCCAGCCGCCTTTCCATTCTAAATGAAAGTTCTGCTGGATAGAATAATCTTGGATGTAGGTCCTTGCCTTTCATAATTTGGAATACTTCTTTCCAGCCCCTTCTTGCCTGCAAGGCTTCTTTTGAGAAATCAGCTGATAGTCTTATGAGGACTCCTTTGTAGGTAACTTTCTTCTTTTCTCTTGCTGCTTTTAAGATTCTCTCCTTATCTTTCATCTTTGGCCATTTAATTGTGATGTCTTGGTGTGTTCCTCTTTGGGTCCAACTTATTTGGAATTCTCTGAGCTTCCTGGACTTGTGTGTCTACTTCCTTCACCAGCTTTTTAAAAAGTACTCTTTATTATCTTAATTTAAATAAGCCAGTCAGAGAAAGACAAATGCCATATGACCTTACTCTCACTCATCTAACGGAATCTAATAAACAAACTAACAAATAAGATAGAAACAGAGGCAAGGATACGGGGAACAGGCAGACAGATCTCAAAGGGGAGGGGGTGGGGAGTGGCTGATGGAAGAAGGTGTAGGGAGCCAAGGAACATTATTCATAGCCCACGGACACAGACAGCAGTGTGGTGAAGGCCAGGGGGAAAGGGCAGCGTAGAAGTGGGCAAAGAAGGGCAAATGGGGGACATGTGTAATAGTGTCAACAATAAAATAAATAAATAAATAAACAAGATAAGAAAGAAAAACATACTCTATTTCTTTTTTCTACACCTGTCATTTTCTGGTGTTATTACCCATATGACCCCCAAAAGCCTTTGTTATTCATACCAACCATATATTTAGCTTTTTGGAAAAAAAAATGACTTGTGTGTTTAGAATTAAAATGAAATGACATCACCAACATAAGAACGAACTCCCAAACCTGGAAGTTCCTGGGCATGGGGAGGCCAGAGAGCTCCAATGGACTGAAAGTAGGTCAAGTCATTCACACAGAACAGAAGTTCCCTCCTGGACACACCCATCATCCACATGCCCCATTAAAAACAAATGACAAAATTCTCAGACAACTTGTCTACTGTTTTTATGATCTCTTTTCATTTTAGGATCCTAAGGTTCTTTTCCCCCCTAAGTGCCTTTTTAGGACAGAAAAGCAGAAGGAAAAAAGAAAAATTTTAGACTACTAGAAAACTATGAATAGTATTTCTATTATTAATATTTTAGTGAAAACAAAAAACAAAGGCAAAATTAGATCATAGACTGATTATGCTTCAAATTTATTTGTATTTCCCTCTATGCACAGATTACTATAAAAGTAATCAATTATGTGGGTGTAGTATAATTGAAGGCTTTTATTTTTATTCTCTCTTACTTTCTCTTTTCCTCCCTCTCTGTTCTTAATACTGATCTAAAAATAATTCTTCCTGACAGAAACTCTGAATCTGGCATTTATGGATTCACCATATTAAAAAAAGGAAGGGACAGAGAAGTACAATTAATTTATACATAAACTAATCTAAAAATTCAAGAAAATAACCTTGCAAGAAAATCTCTTTCATGATGATAGTTCGGTGTGATTTTGTAATAACATATCCCTTTCACCAGAAAATGTGATGAAGATTCAAATATGAAGAACAGTCTTATAGAAATGCTCCAAATATAAGAAATTTATTTTACACAGACCATGGGGATTAAAAACCTACTTAGTGTCCCCATGAAAATAAACTTTACACAATAATGGAAACAACTAATGCAATGAATCAAATTGTATCTCTTACTAAGCTACTATATTTTGCCATGTATAATGAGCACTTTTTTGCCTAAATTTTTGAGGGGGAAATAAGAATGCGCATTATACATGGGTATAATGACTACGTACCATGGGTAGAATAATCCCATGTACAATGCGCACAAAAGCATGGGTGTGCATTACACACGACAAAATACAGTACCTTTTTAAAAAGCAATGGTGAAAAAATAATAAAATAGAATGATCAGATTAAAAACAAAGTATAAAAATACTCACCCTACAACATTATCGATGAAATCCTACCCACCACCCTCATCACCACTATCCTGCTAACTCTAGAGAAACTCATTTAATCTTTTAAAAAAAATTTATTTATTTTTAGGGGTTTTTTTTTGTTTGTTTGTTTTATAGAGAGGGGAAGGGAAGGATAGAAGGAGAGTAACATCAATGTGTGGCTGTGTCTCACACATCGCCTACTGGGGATCTGGCCCACAACCCGGGCATGTGCCCTGACTGGAAACCGAACCAGCAACCTTTTGGTTTGGAGGCCTGTGCTCAATCCACTGAGCTACACCAGCCAGGGCTTAATCCTTAATCAAGCCTATAATGAAGGTGCTACTGCTAGCCTCCATGAACAGATGCATAAACTGGGGCACATAAAAGATCGTTAAATGCCTGTGCCATAGAACCAGAGAGATTTGAACCAGACACTTGGCTCTATAGCTAAATCTCTCAGTCACTCAGCTAAGTCTCTGACAGAAAGGAAAGTTTCCTCTACTGGCCAAAGTACTTAGAGCACAGAAAGTTCTGTGTGGCTTCTGTGTAACCACAGCAAATTCTAAAGTGGAAAACCACAGGTAGTGCTCTTCAGATGCTAGGGGACGGGGCTCTGACTGACAGGCTAACCATCAGACTATCATTTAACAAAAATCTGCAGGCAATACCATACACTGTCAGTGTTCTAGAGGAGTTTATGAGAAGGATATTCATTCTTTCATTCATTCAATCAATCAAATATTCATTGAGTACCTGCCAGAACCAGGAACTGGGCACTGTCCTGGGTAACAGGAATATAGTGGCATATGCGACTAAGATCCCTGTCCTCATGATGCTTTCGGTTTAGGGAGGAGGAAGGAGGGGAGGGCACACAAATAATAGAGTTTTAGGCAATGGTAAGACAAAAGGTACCAATTTATCATTAGACGCTCCATAGAAGAAACATGATTTTAAAGAAACTTCTGAATAAGGAAAAGGAGGCATACTGGCCAGATGGAATTCGCCCTGAGCAGGAGGGGCTATAGAATAAGAGAAATATTTCATGCTAGAAATTTACCTTGAACAGGAGGGGTTTAGTCTGAGAGAAGCTTCCCTACGGTAAAGAAAGGAAGGGAATGGAAACATCAGATAAATAGAGAATGGAGGAGGTGGCTAGGAAGAAGCTGGCACCAGAGAAGAGGTGGTTTCTACCTCCAACTCCACGTGACTAAAGAGGAATTCAGGGTTAAGGCCCTGCCCCTCCTCTGGACTCTACATTATAATCCCTGCATATGCTGGCGCTCTCTCTCTCTCTCTCTCTCTCTACACACACACACTCTTTTTCCTTTGAAAGGGTTGAAAATGAAGATGGTGGTTTGTATCTTCTTGTCTCCCTTTTATTTTTAACTACATATAGCAAAAATAATTAGCACCAATAAAACAGCTTTTCTTTGTCCTGACTTTGATTAGGAGAGAAAAGTTCTTTTTTTGTCAGGGCTCACATAACATCTAACTGTGTTATTAATTTTAAGAATGTTGAGAAATACAATTTCTACAGACACAATAATAAATTCCTAATTCTCTAATTCAGTACCACTAACCAGCTTTTTTAAATCTCTAGAGACTGTGTCACCAAGATGGACATTACATTAGTCCTCAGTGACTAATAGATCAGCAGGTGTGAACTGTCTATGAGGCATATGGGAAGTTAACTGAACTACCAGTCAATCCTTCAAAATGTATTGGTATTCATTTGAGAGAATGAGGAAATATTGGAACACTTTCCAGAAAACCTGGTTCACATATCTTTGAAAGTGGCCTAAGAGTTATATATAATAGGAGATCTTTAACTTGGAACCTATGGAGTTCTCAAATTATATGTACAACTTTATGTCTATATGCATAGAAATAGTTATTCATTTATTAGAGAGCCAAATGGGTCCATGAACCATGAGAAGTTTTAAAGTGCTTTCATAAGAAATACAAATTTTCATTGGGATATTTCTTATTATTAGAATGAATATTCTACAAAAACAATCTGCTAGACCTCAGGGCTCTGAGACCAAAGTGGGCACTGTCTATGGCCTTTAAGAAACAAATCATTACTAAGAGGTACTCTGAAGTCCGCAGTATTCAATGTGGGAAAAAGGGGAGCAGAGAAAGCAGTGAAAATAAGACTACTTAGTCTGTACAGAGACCTAAATTGTACGGTCAATTTTGCAATTGCCCAGCTCTGTAACCTTGTGAAAATCATAAACCCCCTGGCCACCATTTTCTGTTTCAATAATGTGACAGCTTAGATTGCATTCAGACCTAAAACTTTCACAGACTCATTTAAAAGAAGAAAAAAAAAAGCAGTCTCAATATTTACTTTGATGGGATTTTGTTTTACATACTGAAGGTGAAATTCAAGACAATAAGCAAAACATTTATGTTATTTGAAGTGTTGGTCAGCATTGGAAGAGAAACTGTTGACTGCAGTAACAGGATTCATTCCTGCAACTGCTGAGACAAAAAGCAGATGAAAGAGGTATAAAAGACTTAAGTATGATAATTATTTCTTGGGTCATCTACCATTTTTGTGCCCAGACTTCTCTCCTGGAATCTCCACCCTTCAAGACAACTGTCTCTGGGGCGTCTCCTCTTGGACAACCTGCAGCCAGCTCTCACTCTGAACTTGTCCAAATCGGAATTCACCTTCTTCCTCAAACAGCTCTTTCTCCAGTGTTCCTTTTCTCAGTACGTGATTTCTAAAGTCAGAAACCTAGTGGTCATGCCCGGTTCCTTTCTCCTCCACTCCCGACATTCCAATCCCCCCACCCACAGGCCCACAACGGGCCCTGCCATCTTCCATTCTCCACATGCAACACATGTGCTCTTTAAATTGTATATCAAATTTTTCAGATTAAAACCCTTTGGTGTTTTCATATTTCCCTTGGGAAAAAGTCTGACAATCTTACCACTGCCTACCAGGTCCTCCAGAATCCGCCCTCCTGTGTCTTCATCTTCATCAGCCTCCTCTTTCTGACACCTCTTCTCTCAGGTCCTTGCTCCTGCCTCAGGTGTTTCCTCACAAGTTTGTTCCCTGTGCCTCAAACACTGTCCCCTACTCTACCTGGTTTAAGTTACCAAAATAATCTTACTCATCCTTTAGATTTCTGCTCTCCTACTCCAGGAAAACCTTTCTGAACTTCCCTGTCCTGCAGGTTAGCCTCCCAGGAGGAATCTTAACATAGCTCATATTCACTCACACACTGCCCTGACACCCATGTGTTGTTTACCGCCCTAACGGAAAGCAAGCTCCGAGAAGAGACAAACCACATCTGCCTTAGTCATACTTCTGACCCCAGACACAGTGCCTGGTACTGAGCAGGTCCTCAGGAAACATTCAGGTCATAAGGAAAAAAACTTTTTAGGGGAATTGGGACTAACTTAATATTATAGACAATAAGAGCTTTGCTTAAAATCTTTGCAATCTGTCACTCAACATGAACACATTTAGTGAGAATGAGCTATACAGTTGAAGTGGTAAATTTTATATTATATATATATTAGCACAGTAAGAAAAATCTTTACAATTTAGATGGTCAAAGATCTCATGTAACACTACCAACAACTAAAAATTAAAGGCAGCCCTAGCTGGTGTGGCTCAGTGGACTGAGCGCTGGCCTGAGAACCAATGGGTCACCAGTTCGATTCCTAGTCAGGGCACATGCCTGGGTTGCAGGTCAGGTCTGCCATAGGGGGTGCATGAAAAGCAACCACACAATGATGTTTCTCTCCCTCTCATTCTCCTTCCCTTTTCCTCCAAAAATAAATAAATAAAATCTTAAAAAAAATTAAAGGCAGATATTCCCCCTAAAAATTAATGCTGTAAAAGCTGTAACATTGGTAAAGTCTCATTAGCCTCTCATTATTTTTGACTTAGGATGCCATAAAGGAACAGAAGTTATCTCAAAGTATACATTATTTTTAAAAACACAGGCTACAATAATTCTAACTTTTAGAAGAATTCTTTTGCCACTAAAATAGATATTTCTCACCTACAAATATGTATTTCAAATGATAAATGTTTTCATTACTCATTAAAGAAAAATTACTTGTATTAAGAAAACTAGGAAATATAGTAAGTTAAAAAATTCATAGACCCATTACCCAAACAAAATCACACTTAATATTTTTGGTGCAATGGGTACTTTATATTTTGTTCTCATATAGGCATTTTTGTTATAATCATGAGTTCTGAATTTTGTCCTCCCTCTCCTCAGCATAAACATGTTTTCACATAACTACTTGCATATATTCCCCTTTTAATGGCTACATAATCATCTAACTTTCCTTAACTGGTTTTTTTAATTTAGAAAAACTGCTTGTTTCCAAAGTTTCACCATTACAAATTGTACTGAAAGCAATATCTTGGAGTATAAAGCTTTTTTCCTTTGAACACAAAAGAACATTTATTTAGAATAAATAAATTTTCAGTTATGCACATTGATTTCTAATAGACTACACTAGTTCCTATTTTAAAAGCATTAATATATTTCCCAGTAGCTGGCATATCTTAAAAATATTTTTATAAATCAAGATGCAGTCATAAACAATGGTTAGGCCACAGAACACAACAATTCATCTCTTTTTATACTAATGGGCACCATCTTTGTGTCCCATTGAGGAAGTCTGGGCCTCAGGAATAAGCTCTTAAGTACTGGGCACATAGAAAGATACCGAATATTAATTACTTAAGTCCATGGCATATATTTAAAATTCAAAGACTAAGGGGAGAAACAATTGTTTACTGAGCCTCTATATTCATTTAAATATACTATCCATGCATTTGGAGGAAGAACTTGGACTGTTTTTAATATTAAATTGTTCAATTCATCTACAATATTTATAAATGTATGCTGTACAATAAATGTCCAACTTTACATTTTTTGCAAGTAGAAATTCAATTGTCTTAATTACATTATTATATAGTCTATCCACTTCCCCACCAACTGGAAATGCCATTTTTATCATAAAATATATATATGGGTCTGCTTCTGACCTTTCTATAACCTGTTTTCCTAATCCTATACCATTTACCACAATATTTTAATTTCTAGTTTTATCCTGTGTTCTAAGAGCTAACTGGACAAGTTCCTTCTAATTTTTTCTTGTCATTTTTTCCCTTGGCTATTCTTGCACATTTAACTCATCCATATGAATTTTGAATTAGCTTTCCACTAATTCTTCTGGCAAAACTTCCCGTTCTGGACAGGGGAGTAATGGTATCCCACCTATCCCTACCACAGACAATCATACAATGGGGAAAATATATAAATCTACTGTTTTTAGACACTGTGCAAAAACAGCACAGGGTTGTGAATCCTGACAGATAGAAACAAATGAGAGGAGCACCAAATCCAAACCAATTTCCACCTGGGAGCTATTTTCAGACCACGGCACAAGGACACAATGCCCAAGGAGACAGCAGCTATGGTTCTGGGCAATGGAAACAGAAATTAGAATTCAAAGCTGGTAAGAGGCTAGAATTTTGAGGACATGGAGTAAGAGAGAAATGGTGAAAAGCAGAATCCCCCTTTAAAATCTGCCTGTGAGTCCCACTGAGTCTTTGGTCAAATACAAAAAAAACCTGCTTATATACAGGAAACAAGGTTTGACAGAGAACACTTACAGGAGACTGTGAGCTGAACTAAGATTACAGAGGTTACACAGTACTGGGAGATGTTCAAGTTCTCAGCAGACTTTGCTGGACACCGCAGGCATCTGGCTGAGAGCCTAGAAAGGCCACCGTTGCCGTAGCGTAAGAGTAAAGGCTGCTCTAGATCCACCCTACAAAGACTGATCTAAGCCCCAACAGACTCTAGCTGGGACGGCAGTAAGGTAATTGCTTACCAGAACAAAATTCAACTCCTTTTAGATGATGATAGAGTAATTAGTAATCTCACTTAGCAATGATTGGGCATACAATAAAAAAAATGAGACATGTAAAGAAGCAAAAATAAATTGACCCAGATACGACACAGATGTTGGAATTAGCAGATAAAGACTTTAAAGCAGTTACAGTAAATATGCCCAAGGAAATGATGAGCATAATGAGCAAACAAATGGGGAGCCTCATCAGAGAAATGGATAAGCTTACAGTAGCCTGGATGCTGCAGGAAAAGGACAACACTGGTGAACTGGGAACAGGTCAACGGAAACTGGGTACACTGAAGAACACAGAGAAAAAAAGATTTGAGAAAATAAACAAAGCTTCAATAAACTGCAAAACCATATCAAGTGGTCAAACCTATGTAAATTTGGAGTCCCAGAAAGAGATGGGAGAAAAATTAGGGTAGAAAAATATATGAAGAAATGACAAAATTTTTCCAAAAATCATGAAAATATGAACCTATCTATAGATCATACTGTTTAGTGAACCTCAAGAAAAATATATGAAACTATACCCAGGCTCATCATAATCAAATCCCTAAAAACAAAAGATTAAGAAAACAAATCTTAGAGCAGCAGGGGGAAAAAAGGAACATTACATTTAGGGAAATAAAAATGAAAATGATTACTGCCTTCACATTAAAAATGCAAACCAGAAGACAGTGTAATGACATCTTTAAAGTGCTAAAAGGAAAATTATCCACTGAACTAGAATTTAACACCTCAGCAAAAATATTCTTGTAAAAGGATAAATAAAAAGGTGAGAGAATTTATCACCAGACCTGCACTACGAGAAATAGTAAATGAAATTTTTTAGGCTGAAGGGAAATGACACCAGATGGAAACGTGGATCTACACAAAAGAATGAAGAGTGCTAAGAAAAGGAAAATAGGGGGTAAATACTGTGACAGACTTTTTTGTTTTATTTTCTTTAAAAGAAAATGGTTGCTTAATGTGTTGTAGGCTTATATAATGTATATATAAAAGAGGTGGGTAAATGGAGACATATTTTTGTAAATTCCAACATTATAACTTTTAGAAGTTCCAACATTATATATAAAATGGCAAAATTAATTTAAGAGTAGACTGTGATACATTCAAGATGCATATTGCAGTCTCTAGCGATTACCAACAAACAAAAACACAGACGAGTAAAGCCAAAGCCCCTACAGAGGAAATATAATGGGATACTAAGAAATACCTGATTACTTTAAAAGTATTAAAAAAAATAAACAAATGGGACAATAGAAAACAAAGAGCGAAATGGTAGACCTAACCCTAATCATAGGACTAGTTATATAAATTTAAACAGACTCAACACTCCAATTAAAAAACAGAGATTTTCAGACCCAAGTACTTGAAGGTAAAGTTATCCTCTGATAGTTAAATATATGAAATGCATTCAAAGGAGGACAGTAGCTACCTGTATATAGCAGCAACTCCAAATACTATGTGCAAATATGTGAAATGACTTTTGGACACAACCTAAAGGTGACTCCAATATAATTCCAAGGAGCAAAAACTGGAATGTGAGGGTAATTAATAGCTAACATTATTTACATTCATTAACTTGTTTAACTTTCATGACAATTCTATGAAGAAGGTCCCTCTTTGCACACATTTTACAAAGGAGCAAAAGCCCAGAGAGGTTACCTCATGTTCCCAGGATCACATGCTAGTGAGCCCAGGCTCTCACCCTGTCCTGTCTCTCTGCTGAAACTAATCAACAACACTGCATTACCTAAAAGAAACTGTGTCAACAGACAGAACGTGCCCAGCAACCACAACCGGCAAGAGCAGAAGCAGTCCTGGTGTCTCCTGCCTGGCCCAGGGTAGAGAGTCCTTGACCAGCAGGACTGACCATGCAGATTCCTTGGCAGGTGTGTGTGTGTGGCCAAGGCAAGGCCACCTCACTATACTAACCTGAGAAAACTACCCATCAAAATTCTTTTCAACCAACTCTCTTGCTTTAGTTCCAGGGCCCATTGACGTCTTACTGTGACTTTCTTGGCAAAGGAAGAAGACCCTGACTAAGGCACACTAATCTTCCAGGCCAAATGAAAGCTAATGTCATCATTGTAAATAAGTACCTTGGTATTTGGTTTATGTTTCAAACTCTTCTAAATTTCCTAAGTGTGATTCAGTTCCCTCTGAGTACTCTCACCTCCGGGTAAAGAGTGGAAACAGGACGCTGGTCCTTCAGTCCTAGTCCAGGAAGAAAGTCTTGGACTAGGATGACCCCATCAAGGATGCGTTTTCACAGGGAGTTGCACAAACAGACTGAGAGGCTAAGCCTGAGTGGTTAAGTGGGTCCTCTAATTTTCTTGGTCTCTAGCTTTAGTAAGTCGAGCCAAGGAAAATGATGATAGTAAATGCATGAGAAGCTCTAAACATATTGTAGAACACACTTATGCAAGTTACCAAGAAGAATGAAATCTTTATTTATTAAATTTAACCCAACTATTTATCTAAGAACATTCTTCCAGAGACCTCTTCAAGATTTCATATGAATCCCTCCTTCCAAACAGTAAGAAAGCAAAAGATTAAAAAAAGATCCCCTTAGAACAACAAGGTACCAGCCAGATAAAGGCATTCCATTAAGACCAGTTGTGCTGAGCATAAAAATTATCAATCTGAACAGAGGCAGACCAAAAACAGAAAAAGAAAGTACTGAAGTCACGTAAACATTCTCCATGCAAGATGCTCCTGAATCTGACATAAAGAATCCACAAAAATGACTCCTGCCTAAAGGGAGGAAAACTTTCAGCAAACCTACTTGTATATTAGGGGTCATCTGCAGGAGACCATTCTGTGTGGCATGGGTCCAACTCCCACTCAGAGATGCACAGGACCCATGCCCATGGATAGGTTCTCCCGTCGGGAATCAGGCCTGCATTGTACCTAGACTGCTATGTGACTTGCTTTTGCTAAAACTCCCTCACCCTGAATTGAGACAGCAAGTACTTACTATAACTTCCTAAAATCCATGCTAAAACTCCCCAGTATGGAGTGTAACTGGTTCAACCACTTTTCCCTTTGCATTTGCAAACATCTTTCTTCTGTGATGTGATTAGCGGCATTATCTCCTTTGTTTTTTGTAAAAGATAACCACCTAAAGCAAACCTGTGCATAGTAAATAAGGACCATCATGCAATGCGCCCAAAAAAAGAAATAAAGGCCTGTCACGGAGAGGACTGTGGCTTTTGCTCCCCTTGAGAGAAAAGCCATGCTCACCCTTTTCCTCCACAGGACTGGGTAGTCCGTGTGAATGTCTCGTATCTCATCCACAATGTGGCGGACCCCATGAGCCGGTGTCCGCATCAGTCATCCTTTTATTGTTCATTCAACCCACATTTCTGTACAACTCTGAGCCTTCCTCAGTCTATAACTAACACTCTACAGTGTTTCTCACACTGTATCTGACTATCTCGAACATTCTTCCCGATACCTGACTTACTAGCTCCCTCACTTCAGTCAATGTCCCTATCACTCTCTACCTTATTACCCTACAGTATTTTTCTGCAGGGCACACCTCACCAATAATTTGTTTACTGTCTGTCTCCCTTTGGTAGAAGGAGTTCCATGAGGATAGGAATTTTGTCTGTTTTGTATCCCGTGGTATCTATAAAATTTAGAACAGTGACTGACAAGAGAATACAACATGAATAAAATATCTGCAATTCGGTCTAAAAGAGAAGAGAGGCCTAAACTGATGGACCTCATCAATGGAGCAATGTGGCAGCAAAGTGGAATCGACAAGTTCAGACTGGGAAAGTCCAGAAACATTTCTTGGAGGAAGAGATGCAGAGCAGGATGGTGAAGGGAGGGTGGCCAGCAGCATCTGGAAAGGCACAGATCATAACAGAGCCTCACAGGTGTGGGTGGCTGTAACAAGGTGAATGGTGAGAGCGACAGAAGATGAGGCTGTAACAGAGCAACTGGCAGAGCAATTTGTCCGGCCAGGAGTCACTGAGTGCTTTAACCCGAGGAGCAGCAGGATCAGATCTGCATTTCAGGAAGGTTTCTTTGGAGGCAAAAGAGCAGTGGGGAGAAAGGATGAATGAAGGCACATCCATAGTCAGAGAGAACATTTAGGAAGTTACTGCAGAATTCTCTACAAGGACCAGTGTTGCTAAAAATTAAGGCAGTGATGTTGGGAGGGAGATAAAGCAGGAGTCTTGAGTGCTTATGACTGCATGTGAGGATAACTCCCACTTTTACAAAACTCTGTTCCACTATTACTTCTTATGGAAAGTGCCTTTAAAAAAAGCAAAAGGAAATTTTTTAAAGCTCATGTCTCTCCCCTACTCCTCACTCCCATACCTCCACATAACATATGTGCTAATAATTTCAGGTATAGCTGTATCCAGAAACTACACCATGTAACTAGACAGCAGTTCATTCTGTGGTCACCTCACAGCTCTGCTCTCCTTCGAGTCAGAATCATTCTCAGGTCAGTTCTTTGCCCTCCATGGTGTCCCTCAGCAGCTAACAGGCTTAAATAGGCCTAAGGGGAGCACTTGCCGCAGAGGAAAGTGCTGCAGTTCCAACAAGACTCAGAAAACTGCGTCTTGTAACTCAGAAGACTCAGTAACTCCTAGAAAAGGAGATGCTCTGTTCCTGATGGCAAGCCTGAGCCCAGTGCCTGCCGCTGGGACTGGAGACAGGGCGACCCCAGCACACGTACGGCACATGGAAGGGCTGTGGGGGAGGGCTGGTTCCTCAGGGAAAGCTCAGACACCACTGCCATACAATGGGGAATGGGCGTTAGGCAGACAGATGTGCAGAGTCCCGCTGCTGCTTTCTTCTTGTGAACTGATAGGGAGACCAACATTCACAGTGGCTCCTTGCCCTTTCCCGAGCTTCTCCCTAACGGTGCCCAGCTGAAAGAATGGCAGGCAGACTTCCCATATCACTCAGTCCCAAACACAGTCAACCTGTATTTCTCATCCTCACAACAGTCCACTTGGAGAAGCCTCATTTTCCACAAAGGCAGAGAGCCATTAACTCTCTTGCCCAATGGTAATGAGGTAATGCAGGTAGGCATGCAAACCTTGGCAAGGGCCGTCTCATGCCGACCCTCTACCCTCAGAGTCATGCAATTAAAAAGAAGAGCTCAGAAATTATCATGTTTCTTTCTAATTCCAAGCCTTCCAGTTTCTTCATATTACCTGTAGGATGACGTCTAAAATCTTTTCACATCACTCAGTGGCCCTGAGCCTTCCCTGCCTTCTCCCTGACTTTGTCCCACTTTACCTCCTGTGTCTGGCCACAGCTAAATAATAAATGTTTCCAGAGCACAGGCTACCGTGCCTATTCCTGCTGATTCGCTCCATGGAATGGTTTCACGACTCTTCCCATCTGATAATATGCTGCTGCCGCCTCTTCCCCTTCCCTTTCCTCAGTTCTGGGCCTGCAGTGTCTTCCTTGACATTTCCTCACACAGATAGTTCACTGTCCTACTTGGACACTCCCTTATTGTTTTGTGTATCATTTTCTCATAGGACACATCAATTTATAATTATTTGATTTTTTCCCCTTTGAACTATAAAAGCTCTTTGAGGCTAATACTTTTAGTTCTTCACCTGTTGGGAACTGTCCTGCCTAGTTTCAGAAGCTGTGACCCCCCATGGCTAAGGGTGAGTGAGAGACCTTGGGACCATAAGCCACTAAGGAAACAAAGCTTATCTCCCTGGCAGGGGTGCCACCTCTGCCCCCTTTACTTCACTCTGCGTGGCCCCTGATGGATGACTGCGTAGCCAATGACAGGTAAGATACCTCAAGGGAGGAATGACCTAAGACAGGCATGGTCATGAAGGGCCCTCAGGGAAGGACTTGGGGTGCTATAGAAAAAGGGGGTGATGAACCCTCACCCCTCGGCTTTGACATAGCCTGAGTCCTCATTCTGTCCTCGAGAAGTCTCCTAATCTCTTGGCTGCCTTGCTTCCCCTCCTGGAGTTAAACCTGAAAGAATGTGGGAGGTGGGTGCGGCCCTGTACTGGAAAGGGCGGGTTCCCTGGGGCAATCAGGCCTAAGAAAGAATACAAAAAATCCTGTGAAACCTGCTTTGCTAAGAATGCCCTCAATTTTCTGATAAGGGTCCAAGCACAAACAAGTTTTTTCCCCTAAGTTTTACTATAGCTAACTGACCCTGACTCAGAATAAGCCCTCATAGTTCTTTGTATGCTATCTATTGTTTAATCCCTGCTGCCTGACAATGATTGAGCTTTACCTGAATTCCTATGCAAATTGAACCCAATAAAAGCCCATTGAGGAAAAGGCTCCTGGCCCTTCTCCTTTGAGAGATCGGCCACCTTTCCTCCCTGAGCAGATCACGTCTTGGTAGACTTATTCTCATCCGTGGCAGCCAGGGGGGCCCTGTGGGCAGAGCCCCCACCCCTACATTCACCTAACACAGATACATGGTAAAGAGGGGCTACGCTTACTTAAGGAATACTTAGAAGACTAAAATTTTACTTCTTTGGTGACCTTTCAACATTTCATAAATTCTTCTGTTTTTATTGTTATCTTTTCCTTACATTTATATTATATACAGATGATTTAATGTAAGAGCAAGGAATAAAGTGCCTTCTAAAATTTACACCAGGAAAAATTTTCTCTTATCTGAACAACTTGATAGGATTCCTTTTTGTTAAAAAATGAAAACATGTCAGTCACTATCATTCCATTAATACCACAGCTGCAGAAATCAGGTTAAACACATGCCCAGTTTGTGCTAACCAAGGTGACATGGCTCTAGGTGAGACTGATATATACACAGGGATGACAATTATAAACCAACTTAAATTCTTCCTGGGAAGATATAGAGGCGGGTAAGACAAACTGGATAAATAGCAGCCGTTTACATATTATTAGTCAGAGTGTTCAGGAAACATTCTGTCTTGATTAGTTAAACCAACATGCAATGTTTTGGTTTATGTTGAGCTCTCTGATGAAGACAATAAAAATCAGTCTCTTTTCTAAACATACTCATAATTGACACATAGTGGGAGTTAAATAACTCTTCCCAGTACATGGCCCAGCCGCCCATCTGTTCTCAGGGCATGATCTACTAGGTGATAGAGCTCTGCCTCCTCTTTTTACTATTGATACATAAATAACAACGCATTTATTATTATAAGACAAATAACTGATTTGACCAGCCTCTTGGGACCTCCTTAGGTGGAAAACAAACTAGCAACTCAAGTAACAAAGTGTCTTAAAAAATAAATAAAAATATATCCAATGATGACGAGGAAGAGGATGACTAGGATTTATTTAGTGATTACTATGTACATGCTCTTTATATATTATTCATTTAATTAACTACCATGACAACCTATGTGGCAGGTAACTATTATTATCATTCTAACTTTACAGGTAATAAAACTGAAAATTTAGGTAACTCTTCCAAAGGTCACACAGATGGTTAAGCAGTGCAACTGGGATTTTTACCTACATATTGAGGTTCCAGGTCCATGTTCTTTACCCCACTGCTATATGGCATGTATAGAAAAAGTAAGAGATGACCAAAGCCAAAAGAGGCTGAAATCTTTAGAAGAAAAAAACTTCTGTCTAAAAGTATGGCCTTCTGTTCACTTTTTTTATTTTTCTCAGACTCATTACCGTAGATTATAATCAACAACCCCTAACCATAACGCCCCGCTGGGAGCGTAACAAGGGTTGGGAGTGTGGGTTATAAGGTAAGACAGGCAGAGCTGGGCTCACACTCCCATTCTATCATGTCTCAGCTGCGGCCAACTCACATGTAGTTTCACCCAGGGGGCACAAAACCAAGAGACTACAGGGTTCAGGTTTGTTTTTGCCCAGTGACCATGTCTGTACCAGCCCACTTCTAGTGAGAACTGTCCTCTCCCTCCACTACCAGAACCTGTGATTGGTATGATCCTGCCTCCTTGGCCAGGCTAACCGGTCTCAGTCAGGTGTCTGGCTGGACTGAGACAACCACAGTGTCTCACTGCCTGGCAAAGAGATGGGCAAAGGGTCTGAGCTGAGAGTCATCCCCTCGTACACTGTTTTCTAACTGGAGTTAGGGAAAGCTAAGAGAAGTCTGGTCACAAAGCTGTGAAGACTTCGGCATGGAGCTGATAGTGACCTCAGTACCAGAGTGTTTGAGAGAATGGAGCCAGCATGTAGAGAGGCCTAGTGAACAACCTGAGAGTGCGGGAGTCCCTGGTTCTAGTCCTTTCCCTTCCCGCTCCCAGCTCATCAGTCAGCCAAGTGACCACCTTGAGAGGAGAACAAGTGTTTCTTTCGGATTCTGTTACTTCATCTACACAAGTTTAACTCGAACTCTGAATCTCAGTCTCCTCATCTGCACAGTGGAGAAAATAAAACAACAGCCCTACCAGGGCAGTGCTGAGGAGGAATGAGATATGCATGGGCAGCATGTTAGTAGTGTGTCTTGGGAATAAAAAGGGCGCCATGGCTGTTAGTTGACAGTTGTTAACACCTACGAAGCAGCACTCCTCCCAGCAGAATGCTACCAGCGTTGTGGGGTCATTCTTGGTTCCTCTCTGTCATACCCAACGTGACAGCAAGTACTGTCAGGTGTAACCTCAAACTACTACATCTAGAATCCAGCCACTTCTCAAAATCTCCAGTGCCACCACCCGGGGTGGTCCAAGCCAGGATGGGAACTCCTGCACAGACTCCTAGCACCTCCCTGCTTCATCCCTGACTTCTGAGTCTTGTCTTCATACAGCACTGCAAGTGATTCCATTCGAGTGTAAGTTAGAAGAGGCCCATGGTCCAGTGGCATCTCCTCTCACCCAAAGTGTTCATCAGAGCTGCTCCTGACCTGGCCCGACCTCCCTGTGGGTGTCCCCACCCCCTCCCTGAGCTCTGCCCCCCACCAGTATCCTTACTTTCCTTGATCAGCCACCAGGCTCTAGCCTCAGGGCTTTCACACTTGCTTCCTCTAAGAAATTCCCTTCCCAAGTATCTTCAAGCCTCACTTCTTCCCTTCAGGCCTCTGCTCAAAGGCCACCCTCTTTGTAAAGCTTGCTTAACAAACTGTTTAAAATTGCAGCTCCCCTTCTAACCCAGCTGTTTTTTTCCTGAAAACTTACCATCCTCTGACCTACCATATCCATTTTCCTATTTGTTTATTGCCTTACTCCCTTCTCTAGAATGTAAGCTTCACGAGAGCAGGGGTTTTGACTCTTTTGTTTACCATTGTTCTCATCAGAGTGGTGTTCCCAGGCACACAATAAATGTTTGCTGAATGAATGAATGAATGAATGAATAAGATGAACAAAGTCCTTTTCTGAGAGTTGGAGGACAAACAGACTACAGCAGGGGAAAAATGTAAAACTCTTATTATGAAACTTTTTGTACTTACTTGGCACAGCGTACCCAGTGTGTATGTCGGTACAAGGAATATAAGAAGCGCTGGCGATACATGTTCCATATTTTGATGGATTTGTCTTCAGAAGCTGTAGCTAGAAACTGGCCATCAGCTGAGAAGTCCACACTGCGAACTGGAGCTGTATGAGCTTTAAATTCAGAGGATTTTCCTCTCCTGAGAATAAACATTTATTATTTATAACATTGTAATGTTTGTAACATTTGATTTAATAGCTAATCAGCATACAGACTCTGAAACATATAAAACAGCTTAATTTGCCCTGGCTGTTGTGGCTCAGTGGATTGAGTGCTGGCCTGAGAACCTAAGGGTCATTGGTTTGATTCCTAGTCAGGGCACATGCCTAGGTTGTGGGCCAGGTTACCATTAGGGGGCGTGTGAGAGGCAACCGCACATCGATCTTTCTCTTCCTCTCTCTCTCACTTTCCCTGTCTAAAAACAATTAATAAAATCTTTAAAAAAACAATAAAAAAAACAGCTTAACTCTTGTAAAACTAACAAAAGTGAGAAAACATTGCGTTGTATCGTACTCTTCATCAATACTGCTTCAAGCTGGTTTTGTCAAAGTCACAGCTGATACTTAATAAGACCCTGGTAGTCCCCACCTTGAAATGCATTTGCTGTTTATGTTCTAATTGGGAGCTAGGGAAATAATACTTCAAACACATCTCTACCATGCATTTTAAGTTCCTGTTGCTCTGCTAGAAATAGCAATATATAGTTTAAAGAACCTGTAACCTAGAAAAGCTATGACTGATTAAATGAATAGTTCCAAGGCAATATTTTCAAACTGGGGTCACATGCAAGCTGTACGGACCGGAAGTCTGGGTTGGGAAGGAGAAAATGTCCCCTGAGCCATTTGCCTCTATACAGAATGTCTCTAGGTGATCTTGACTCTCCTATTTCCACCTATAAGTAATGAGAACTGAGACCACTAGGGTACAGTAAGGCTTTGCTCAGTAGGCCCAAGCTTACACTCACAAGCAAAACAAAGGATAAATGGTAACAACATAGTACTTTAGTTCTCAACACCTTGAAATTTCAGATGAAATGTTTTCTTGGCTAGAATGGGAGAAAGAGAATAGAAAAAAACAGATGGGGAAATAACATGTGGCATTTAAAGAGAAGTTGTAGAAAAAAAGTGTTAAATAATTAGGGGCAGCCTAGTAAATAGAGCTGGAGTTAAAAGGTGACACTTGGGAAACACTGCTTTGGGTCGGCATTCCGAAGTTCCCAAGGCACTCTCTTTATACTACAGCGACACTTAGCAATTCTTCCACTCAGAAAGTCGTATCTATACAGGCGATATCCTATGAGGAAAATCGCTATTTAGCTGTTTGAAAAAAGACCAGGCAACAGAATTTGCAGTAGTCTGGAAGTCACACTCAGCCACTCCTCCTCCTGCCTCTCTTCCCACACTCAAAAGGTCAACACACCTACTGAATGATGGTGATATCACTATCACTTCTTTCTAACCCAGCTACACTTTGCATTAAGGTAGATACCCTCAATACCCTTCACCTAGATTATTGCAAAAGCCTCTTAGCCGGTCTCCCTGCTCTAATCTTTTATCCCCCTCTAGTCACCTACATACTGGGCTTAATGCCTTGTTAGAAGTGTAATGGAAGCATGTAGAGCCCAGTGTAAACATGTCACTGGATGTCCTCCAACAGACGGCACAACAAACACACTCTGCTGCAGGGTGTCCTGCCACTTACGCTGAACTTTGTACTCTGAGAAGAGTCAGGGTGCTTCAGATACATCTCTGGCTTTATACTAACTTTCTCAGTCTGAACTACTTCCCCCAGGCCCAGACCTCCTTCACCAGCCTAGACAGGCTGAATTGCTCCCTGTCTACTAGATCTATTTTGCTTATTTTATTATGCAGTACTTAAAAACACTGACCTGTTTCTCTCCTATTAAAGAGTAACTTTTTTGAGGACAGTAATGATGATTTATTTATTGCTATAAGACCAAAATCTAGCATAATGTCAGCCATATAAAATGAACTTAACACAGTTGGTTGAATTTTACTTGGAAGAGGTAATACTTAAAGGTTCTTAGATCCATCCTAGCTTACCCTTTCAGTGGCCTAGAGAAGGCTAAGGTGACTGTCATAAATCATCACCCATCACCTGATGTATGATATTACACCAAGAATAACTAAAATCAATATTTAAAAAAAAAGGAGGGAGCATTCAGGGACTAGTTCAGTGAGGTTTCAAGGGAAAGTCCTGAGTAGAGGTCAGAGTAGAGTTTGGCCTGAATTCTGGTATATGGCTTAGAGAAAACAAAGAAAAGCATTGGTGTCTGCTATCACCAGGAAGCCAAGAGACAGTATCATCAAAATCTGCCCTGCTCTTCAGTTCTACCCTGCACACTCCAGCAGGGTGTCCTACTGGCCTTCCTGCTAAAAGGCCCTCCTCTGAGCTGGTGGCTGGCCTACCTACTGGATCCGGTCTCAACAGGAAGCATGTGTAAAAAAACCACACACACAGAGGGAAAAAAAACAGGATAGGAGTGTCTAATGTTTGCTGTGTCAGTGTTTAACTGGTGCCTAGTTCCTTACCTTGCCCTAATGTAGGCTCCGCCCCCGATGTGTTTACCTGTCCTTTCTGCCTGAATCCTCTTGACTGCCCCCCCCCCCCCCCGTGACACAATCCCTGCCAGATCTGCTTCCACTATTCTTTCTTAGCCCTCCAGTCACCTGCTGAGGTGTCTGTCAGAAAATCTAACTGCCCACAGTTCCTCTCACCCCTGTACACACACGCCACTCCTTCCCCCAGGAGGTGGAATCTGCCAATTTTTCCTCCCTTGAATCTGGGCTGCTTGTGTGAATTACTTTGACCCACAGAATGGGAGCAGAAGTGACACTGTGCAAGTTTCAGGCCTAGCCCTTAAAAGGTCCAGCAGCTTCTGCTTTTACTATCCCAGAACGCACTGCCACGCTGTACGCAAGTCCCTGTCCTGCTGGAGAGATGGCGCATGGAGTACCAAGCTGCCCCGGCTGACAGCCAGCACCAAAGCCCTTAGCATATGAATGAGGTTTTAGACCCAGTAGCCTTGCTGTCAGCTTAACGAAGTTGTGTAAGTGATAGCCAACACCAAATGGGGCAGAAGAATCAGCCAAACAACCCACAAAATTGTGAGAAATGGTAGTTACTGTACTGTTAGTCTGTTTCAAAGATTGTTATACAGCAATAGAGAACTTGATACATGAGTTTCCTTCCCACCTGCCATAATCCACTATTGCCCTGGCCCTACTATATGATTTAAAAAGAGGAACAAGAAACATCAAGCTTAATTGCTGTATTTAGATTAGCCGATGCAGGTTAATGATGCAGTGTGCTTTTTAGCACAGGTACCCCCGTACAGTTTGTTCACTGAGGTTTTCTTGAATTAGAAATGGGTGAGTGAGGCTGTGTGGTGCTGGTCCTTAAGTCCCAAAATTAAGGATTTTAGAAAATGCTTTCCCTTTTAAACTTGAAACTAGTCTCTCTCCCTTACAATTCCCCTCTATATTATCATCTACGGGATCATTATGACACGTTACTTCAATACTCTGTGCTACCATCAGGGTCATATTCAGATTTCTCAACATGGAGTTTTCCTTGGGTGGTGGCGAGGCAATGCCCGGTGAACTTTCCTTCACTGGGAGCGCCTGCTCAGTCACATGATACCAATCAAATCCTGCCAGAACAGTCATAGAAAACGCTCAAATTCTTATTATCTGAAGTATTTACAGGGGGAAATGATATAATGTGTGGGACTTGTTCTAAAAATACTGCAGCAAAAAAGGAGGAAGAATAAATGCAACAAGACTAGTAAGAGTGCTGATAACTACTGAATCTGTTCAGTGCACATGGGGTGGGGGAGTCTTTGTGCCATTACATTCTCTTTTCAAGTATGTTTCAAAAACTACATAATTAAGAGTTTAAAAACTTCAAATATATTCATAGCTCAAAAATTGCTTAAAATAGATGGGCTATCAACTAGGGTTTGAAAAGCGTCTTGAAGAAAGATCTGTTATAATGGAATAGGACCTTTCAACAAATACAACAATTCACACTTTTGTCAGAAATTTTCTTTAACAATAATGTTCTGGGGCCTAATAATGAATGATATGCATCAAAGAATAGTTCTGACACGGGGGTTTTTAATGGGGACCCAAAGGTCCCTGAAGATCCATGAATGGGCTTTAGGAGATTAATGAACTGTACAACTTTTGGTTATACATGCCAATGTGTGTCTCACTGGGTAGACAGTCTAAAGCTTACATCAGATTTACCAAGGGATTGATAACTATCACTCCTGCCCAATAACTTAAAACATGTTAAGCATATTTCCATGGTTAGAAATAAAAGACATAATTATGAGTTACAGATGAGAAAAAAGTGCTTTAAAATAGTTGACTTGACACCTGCTGAGTGACTCAGACTAAGTGTAGTTCAGGTAACTGGGGCGTCTGGGTCTTCCTAAGAAGTACATCAGGAGCAGCCAGACTCCTGTTTCCCTCCACATTTCTAAATCCAGAGCATACCAGGCATTTGTTTCTTACTTATCAGGAGTCCAGAGTCTAACAGTTCTGTCTCGTGAAGCAGATGCCAGTAAGTTTCCAAGTGGAGAAAACTGCACGCTGGTTACAACATCCTTGTGACCCACGTATCGGAAAGCTCTAGTCTGTGGCCTGAAATTCCATAGCATAAGAAATGTATCCCAAGAAGCAGTAGCTATGAAGAAATAGAAAAAAAAAAAGTTTGTTAAAACATGTAGAGATGTCTTGTTTTAATGAATAATGTATGTAATAACAAGATGTCCATGTAATAGTGGGACTGAAGGTTGTTAAGACTGACTAGTAATGGTAATTTTTAAAAGAAACACAAAGCTGCATCACGAATATGCAAGCTTGGCTGTCCCTATGTGAGCATGCAGTGGGATTACGGCCCCTGTGTTGGGTTAGAACTCAATGACCGCTAGCTAGAAGGAGGCAGTGCAGTGCCACAGAGCACACAGGAGTAGGGATCAGTGCTGTCTCTAACTCTCAGGGTGAGTAGGGAAAGTTACTCTGTCATGAAGACTGAAGGGTTTTCCTGAGAGGGCTGGCAGAGACAATTTAAAAGCAATGATTTTGTGTAAATAACTTCACATTTATAAAAAAGCTACAGGAATAATATGAAGGACATTAAAACACACATTACCAGATCCACCTGTTGTTAAAACTTTGCCCCATGTGCCCTGGCTGGTGTGGCTCAGTGGATTGAGCACCAGCCTGCAAACCCATGTATAAGTTTGAAACTTATAGACGCACTTTCACTGTTTTACATGGAAACAATGCATAGGCTAAGTAAGCCCAAATGAATTTTATCTAGGGCTGAAGAGTTTACACATTTTTCAGTGACATTATATATCTCATCTAGCAGTAATATTGTATTTAAATTTTTAAAGTTACATTTTTCTCTAAGCATTCTACAGTCAATGATTCTCATTGACCTGGTTCCTATTTTGGGAGCTACATTAGGTTGGGGGCTACATTAAAACATGTTAAGTGTTAACATGGGGGCTGGGTTGCATTTCAATTCTGTCAGGGCACATGCCTGGGTTGCAGGCCTCCACTCATGCTTGCTCTGTCTGTGCATGTGTACGCACACACACAGGGGTGTTCCTGAACCATCTGGGGGTAAGTAAAATCATCACTATGGCACTCTGGTTCCTAAATACTTCAGTGTGTTTTTCTAAGAACAACGATATTCTCTTACATAGCACAGTTATCAACTTCAGGAAATGTGTCATTGACAATGCTTTAGCCTATCCACTGTATTCCAATTTTGTCAATTGACCCACTAAATGTATTTTATTGCTAGACAAAGTAATCTTAAAAAGTCTCTTTCTGCTCTGTTTATGACACTCTATAATTAATAAAAGAATTATGTATGTCAGACATTAGCTTAAGGCTTTAGGAAAAGGAAAACAAATGTAATCAATAAGGGAATTAAATGCCTTAAAGAATGAACAAATAAATGAAAGCTTGGTCTAGCTCTTGCCTCCAAATCCAAATTTACATATGCACAGAGCCCCCAAGATAGCTCCAAATAATAGGAACCAGGTCAATGAGAATCACTGATTGTAGAATGCTTAGAAAAAAATGTAACTTTAAAAATGTAAATACAATCAGCATTACTGCTAGATGAGCTATATAATGTCACTGAAAAATGTGCAGACTCTTCAGCCCTAGATAAAATTCATTTGGGCTTACTTAGCCTATGCATTGTTTCCACATAAAACAGTGAAAGCACATTTGTAAGTTTCACACTATAATGCTGTATACTACTCTCTTTTTAAAAAGTACAGAGTTGATGTTCCACCACAGTTCATCAAATTATTAAATATTTATATCAGGATCTGAATTACCTGTGGCATATGTAGACAAAATAGAGAAAATAATGAATTATCATATGCTTTATACTTAGGGCCTGATTTGTGTTCTAATGTATTATGTTGCAAATAAGATCTACAAAAGGAAAATAGAACACAATCCTTTACCTGAGGGAATCACAATACCACAGAGGAGAAAGACCATTAGTAATGTCATACATGTTCAAAGGACTTTCACATATTATTAATTCTTAATGTTATATGGAGTGTGTAGTGGTACTTCCCGAGGACATTTCAGCAGACATTTGAGCGACATGAAGAGTGATTCAGGCTGAGAGATGCAGGACAAGCACTCTGGGCAGAAGAAACCCCACAAGCAGGGGCCTGACGCAATAAAGTACTTGATGACCACAGAACAGTAAGGAGGCCAGGGTGTCCACAGTGGAAAGGAGAAAAAGAGGAGACTGAGATGGAAGCAGAGAAACAAGCGGATGCCAGCCAAGGAGTCATGGTAACAGGTGTATATTCATTCTAAGAGCAATGAGGAACCACTGAAGGATTTTGAGCAGATGAATCTCAGGTTGATTTAAGAAAATGGCCTCTCTGACAATGAGAAAAAGATGGTCTTTTCAAAAACTGATGTCAGGTCAGCTGGATATTCATTTAAAACGTATTTGAGGAAATAATGGCTGAAAACTTCCCTAATCTGGTGAAGGAAAAAGACACACAAGTCCAGGAAGCTCAGAGAGTCCCAAACAAGTTGGACCCAAAGAGGCCTACACCGAGACACATCGTAATTGAAATGACAAGGCTTAAAGACAAGGAGAGAATCCTAAAAGCTGCAAAAGAAAAGCAGACAGTTACATACAAGGGAGCACCAATTAGACTGTCATCAGATTACTCAACAGAAACATTTCAGGCCAGAAGGGATTGGTGTGAAATATTCAAGGTGATGAAAATCAAGGACCTATAACCAATGCTACTTTACCAAGCAAAACTGGGTAAAATCATCTAAAGTCAAAGGAGAAATAAGGTGCTTCTAAGACAAGAAATAGCTAAACAAGATTATTAAAACCAAACAAATGCTGCAACAAATGTAAAAAGGCTTGCTTTAAAGAGAAGAAAAATAGAAAGAAAAAAATAATCTAACAATTAAATAACATTAAATACGTGTCTATCAATAATCACCTTAAGTGTAATTGGCATAAATGCTACAACCAAAAGATATAGGGTAGCTGAATGGATAAGAAAATAAGATACACACACACACACACACACACACACACACATCTCAGATTGAAAGTTATATACAGACTGAAAGTAAAGGGATAGAAAAGGACATTTCATGCAAATGGAAAGGGGAAAAAAGCTAGGGCAGCAGTACTCATATCCAACAAAATAGACTTCAAAACCAAAGCTGTAGTAGGAAACGAAGAAGGACACTACATAATGTTAAAGGAAACAATCCAGTAAGAGGGCATAACCCTACATTTACGCACCCAACATAGGAATACATAAATATGTGAAGCAAATCTTGATGAACATAAAGGGAGAGACTGACAGAAATACAGTCATAGTCAGGGATTTTCACACCCCATTGACTTTAATGGGTAGATCTTCCAGACAGAAAGTCAACAAGGAGACAGCAGCATTAAACAACACACTAGATCAAACAGATTTAATTGATATATTCAGAGCAATTCACCCCAAAACAGCAGAATATACTTTGCAAGTGGACATCGAACATTTTCTAAGATAGACCACATGTTAGGACACAAAACACGTCTCAAGAAATTTAAGAAGACTGAAATCATCTCAAGCATCTTCTCTGACCACAATGTAATGAAACTAGAAATTAATCACAATAAGAACACTGACAAACACATAATGACAAGAAAAGTAAATAATATGTTATTAAACAATGATTGGATCAACAACTCAATCAAGGAAGAAATCAAAAGATACCTTGAAACAAATGAAAATGAGGACCTAACTGTCTCAAATCTTCGGGACACTGGGAAAGCAATCTTAACAGGGAAATTCACGGCCTTATAGGCCTATCTCAAAAAAACAAGAAAAAGCTCAAAAACAATCTAACTTTACATGTAAAGGAACTTGAAAAAGAGCAACAAGGTCCAAAGTAAGTAGTAGGAAGAAAATAATAAAGATCAGAGAAGAAATAAACAAGATAGAATCTAAAAAAATGATACAAAAGAGCAATGACACCACCCAAAAGCTCGTCCTTAGAAGATACACAGGATTGACAAACCTTTAACCAGACTCATCAAGAAAAAGAAGAGAAAGGACCCAATTAAATAAAATCAGAAATGAAATAAGAGAAATAACAGCTGACACCAAAGAAATACAAAGGATTGCAGGAAAATATTATGAACAGTTATAAGCCAACAAACTGTACAACCTGGACGAAATGAATAAATTCCTAGAAACATACAATCTTCCAAAACTAAATCAGGAAGAATCAGAGTCTGAACAGACAGATTACACCTAGTGAAATTGAAGCTGTGATCAAAAAACTCCCAACAAACAAAAGCCCTGGACCGAACGGCTTCACATGTGAATTTTACCAAACACTGCAAGAATTAACACCTTTCTTTCGCAAACTATTTCATAAAATTCAAGAAGAGGAAAGGCTCCCAAACTCATTTTACAAGGCCATCATAATCCTAACTATGAAGCCAGATAAAGACACTGCAAAAAGAGAAAATTATAGGACTGTACCCCTGTTGAACATTGACACTAAAATCTTGAACAAAATATTAGCAACCTAAATACAGCAATGCATACAGCATGATCAAGTGGAATTTACTCCAGGAACGCAATATTGGTACAATATTCATACATCTATAAATATGATTCACCACATAAACAAAATGAAGGATAAAAACCCATGATCATATCAATATATGCAAAAAAGCATATGATAAAATCCAGCACCTCTTTATGATAAAAACGCTCAGCAAAGTATGATGAGAACATACCTAAACATAATAAAGGCTATACACGACAAACTCACTGCCAGCATCACACTCAATGGGCAAAAACTACAAGTGTTCTCCTTATGATCAGGAACAAGACAGGGATGTCTACTTTCACTTTCCTCATACTGAAAGTCCTAGCCACAGCATTCACACAAGAAAAAGAAATAAAAGACATCCAAACTGGAAAGGAAGAAGTAAAATTGGCATTATTTGCAGATGACATTATATTGTACATAGAAAACACCAAGATTCCACTAAGAAACTATTAGAAGTGATAAATACATTCAGCAAAGTAGCAGGATACAAAATTAGTATCAGGAAATCTGTTGCATTTTTATATGCCAATAATGAACTATCAGAAAGGGAAATTAAGAAAATAATATCATTCATACTTGCTACAAAAGGAATAAAATACCTAAGAATAAACCTAACCAAGGATGTAAAAGATCTGTATTTGCAAAATTATAAGACACTGAAGAAAGAAACTGAAGAAGATACAACTAAGTGGAAGCACATACCGTGTTCGTGGCTAGGAAGAATTAATATCATTAAAATGTCCATATATCCAATGCAATCTATAAATTCAATACAATTCCAATCAAGATTCCAATGATGTATTTCACAGAACTAGAACAAATATTTCAAAAGTTTGTGTGGAACCACAAAAGACCCCACATAACAACAGTGATTCTAAGAAAGAACAAAAAGTTGGAGGAATCATGCTACTAATATGAAACTATACTATAAGGCCATAGTAATCAAAAGAGCATGGTACTGGCATAAAAACAGACACATAGATAAATGGAACAGAATAGAGAGACCAAAAATAAACACACACTACAATAGTCAATTAATAATTAACAGAGGAAGCAAGCATATGCAATGGGCTAAAGACATTTTATTTAATAAGTGGTACTGGGAAAATTGGACAGATAAGTGCAGAAAAACGAAACTAGACCACCTTCTTATACACAGCAGAAAAAAGAAATCCGTACTTTTTGCAACAGCATGGACAGAACTGGAGACTATTACGCTAGGGGAAATAAGCTAGCTGCTGAAAAACAAGCACCCTATGATCTCACTTATAAGTGGAATCTAATGAACAAAATTAACTAATGAGCAAAATGGAACTAATGAGCGACATGGAAACACAGAAGAGACTGACAGCTCTAAGAAAGGAGGAGGGTGAGGGGAAATAGTGGAAGGAAGGGAAAAAAGGATTATCCAAAGGACATGCAGGAATGACACCTGGCCACGGACAACAGAGTGGGGACTGACTGAGGGACTGAGGGGTGGGCTGACTGACTGTAGGAGGTCAAAGGTGCAAAAAATTGGGACAACTATAATAGAATAAAAGGAAAAAAAGAAAGGGAAAACTTAAAAAAAAAGTAACTTGACTCTTACATTTTATGCTATACACACATACAAAGTTCCATGTGGATTGTAGGTCTAAATATGATAGGTAAAACAATAAGCTTTTAGATGAGAACATAGAATATCTTCATGTCATAGAGATAGGCAAAGATTCCTTAAATGACATGAACATTACTAAATTACTAAAGGAAACAAGTACTAATTCTTACTACACCAAACTAATAAATTTTGCTCACAGAAGAAAACTATTAGGTAACTGAAAAGGCAAGCCAAAGCATGGAAAAAGATACTTAAAATACATACATCCAACATATAACAAAGAATCTGTAAAGATTCCTATGAATCAATTAGGAAGGGCAGGAAAGTAGGCAAAGTGCTTAAATAGGCACTTCATTAAATAGGATATCCAAATGACCCATAAACATGAAAAGGTACTCAATTCCGTTAGTAACCAGAAAAATGCAAATTAAAACCATAGTGAGATATTACTAAACACTCATCAGAATGGCTATAATTTAAAAGAGAAACCATACCAAATCTCGGGGAGGATGTGAACAACTGGAACTCTCAAATAATGCTGGTAGTTATAACCACGTAGAAAAATGGCTTTTAAAATATCTACTAAAGCTGAATATACAGTTGCCATCTGATTCAGCAATTCCACTCCAAGATACATACCTGACAGAAATTCTTATGCATGTTTAGCAAAATGTGTACAATGTTTGTGGCAGTACTATTAAAATAGACCGAAACTAGAAACCCAAATATCTGTCGAAGTAAAATGGATATTTAAATTGTGGTATACTGATACTATATACCTACTGTGTAACTGAAGTTCATTTATATGAAGTGAAGTTCATTTATATGAAGTGCAAGTAGTAAGCTCATCTATGGAGCGAGAAGTTGCCACAGAGAGGATCTGAGTGGCAAGGGGAGAGGACAGTAGCTGGAAGGTAGCACCATGAGGGTACTGGTAACATTGTGTTTCTTGCTCTGGGCGTTGGTAACATGGACATGTCACGCTGTTAAGATTCACCAAGTTGTCCAATTTTGGTATACATCTTATACTTCAATAAAGCATTTAGAAAAAATATAATTCTGGCTGTTGTGTGGAGAACGACATTGGGGGGAGGGCAGAATTGAAAAAGGAAATCCATGAGGCTATTGCCACAGCGTAGTCAGGGGAAAGTGGTGGTCTGGACTAGCCTAGAGGCTGAGGAAGGGCAGGGTGTGTGGCAAAGGTGAAGCCTTGGGGGCTTGCTGATGGATTACACATGAGGGAAAGAAGAGACTATGCAAAGCTTCGGGCTTTTGGCCTGGGTGCCCAGGTGAATTTCAGCGCCATTCAATGAAATTGGAAAGACCATAAGAGAAGAAGGGTGAGAGTGAGGCAGAATGGGGTGGGAATTCAAGAGTCTTTTTAGGATATACAGTATAAGATGCCCATTTGACATACAAGTTAAAATGCCAAGCAGGGTGTTGGACATACTCACCTGGAGCTCAGGAAGCGGTTTTAACTGTACGATGTAGTGGTTTACAAAGCAAAGTACAGGGGCTTCATCTGCATAATGAGGTTTTTAAAGTATTAAGTGAAATTACACTTGTAATTCATGTCTGGCACACAGAAAACACTCCCATGTCACCATTATTGCTAGAGTGTTTGTTACTGTTAGCAGCAGCAGCAGTCTAGAAAATATATTAAAGGCTGGGAACAAATGTGAACACTCAGGAAGTATGCACTCACCCTGGAGAGAAGAGCAAAGGAAGGAGCCATCAATGAAGTAGGAAAGGGTGAGAAGACTGTGGGGTCCAGAAGTTCAGGAAGTACTCCAACAGGGTGATGAGCTGTGTCAAATGTTTCGAGTAGATTTAGTAAGATCAGGCCTGACCAGGACCCTCTATATAATGCGTGGGGCCTTAGGTAAAATGTAAATGTGGGGTCCCTTTGTCAGAAGAGGAAAAGGGCACTGGACCTAGAGCGGATATTCAGAACATAACTTTAGAATTGATCCATACCCACATTAAAGCGATACTTGCTATTACCAGCATGAGGCCTGCTGAGAAGTGACAAAGAGCAGGATGAAGGACTGAGACAGCCTCACCTGAGGGTCAGGTGGCATTTCAGAGGCCTACTAGTGATGAAACACCAGAAGGAGAGATGTCCCAATCAGAACTGTGCGGACCAGGGTACACTCTACATTTTCTTGCAAATTTCAAGAAAAAAGACCAACAATCTATAAAAACTCCATGAATGCATTTTTATTAAAACTGTGAAAACCAACAGTGAATTTTCCTCCTTACTTTCTTAGCCTCCTCCCACCAAACTCTAATGCCACAATGATGCAAGGTATTCGACTATCGCTGTCAGTGCTGTACAGTGTCAACTTGGAATTTGCTTTCATACATTCCCATTGAACCACACCTTCTATAAACACTGCCTCATAACTTAAAATGTCAAAGCCATACCATTGGTCATCCAACTGGTCTATTTTGAGATAAAATGTCATGGGGGAGGAGGGAAGTTAAAAGAAAAGGTTAAATGGTATATTTACCCATTTAAAAAAAACCATTTATTTTCTATAACAAATAATTCATTGTTTCGAGAAATCCACATTAGGACAAAAGAAAGAACAGAGCCCATGCTCACCTGAAACAGTGCTTTGTCTCTGAAGGTAACACAGGGACATACTAATAGAGAATATGTTTACTCTCCACAACGCCCAAAAGGCCAGCAGTTACAATGTTGCCCTAAGTAGCCATAACGTTCTTTAGTCAACCTGAGCTCTCTCCTTAATTTAACCAAGATCAACTAACTAACTACCTAGAGGTCCTCTCTGCCAGGAATACCTTTAATCTGGAAAGGAATGGTACCGTCTCCAGTTTTTGCATTTGTTGTTAAATTAACTTTTCAAATGTTAATGTACAGGATATAGCATTCTGGTATTACTAAAGAGTATTTACCAAAATCTCCTTCCAGCCCTGGGCCCTGGGAAGGAAGATTCCTTCCCTAGAGGCAACCAGTGTTAACCATTTTCCTGCAAATCCTCCTGTGTGTTTAAACAAATGTGTGTCAATTGACTTGTATATTTTATACAAACAGTGATGTGCTACTCCCACCGTTCTGGATTTTACAGCTCCATCTTCCTCTTGCCCAGCCCACTTAGCATATAATAGATTGAAAATCATGCTTTATTAGTGTATAGAGCTGCCTTATTTCCCCACTAATTTTGATAAATTTTTATTCTGACGGTACAATTGTCAGAATACAGTACAATTACAATATAGTACAAGAAATTTATATAATTATTGACCAATGTATCCCAATAATAAAAAAATGCCCTTATATTCTCTACTTTAGATTTTGCTCTTGTTGACATTTTGTCCATTTGTTTTATCACTCTTTCTCTATTTACATATGCACATCTTTTCTTATCTAACTGAAACAACATTAGAAACACATCTTTTAACTACCAAATACTTCAGCATGTATTTCCTAAGACCAAGGATATTATTCACTGACATAAACCACAGTATAATTAACAAAGTCAGGAAATTAAGTACTATTTAATATATTCTTATTAGCTGCAGTTCATACACAGGTTTTGTCAATTACGGCTATTTTCCCAGTCCATGAGGAGAGCCAGAATATGCACTGCATTAATTGCTATGTATGTTTAGTCTCCCGTGAAGTAGAAAGATTTCCTAGGTTATTCTTTGTCTTTACTGACCTTGATATTCTTGAAGATTGCTGGCCTGTTATTTTTGCAGTATGTGTAACAATCCCCCTCCGCCCCCGATATTACCTTGGGTGTTAGATTCGGGGTATATATTTTTTATAAGAAATCCATCATATTTATGTTGTGCTCTTATCAGTGCATCATATTAGGATGCATGTGAAGCCTGTCTGCCAGTATTGGTGAGATTCACTTTGACCACTTGGTTTAGGTGGGTTTTGCCTTGTAAAGTTTGTTTTTTCCCCTTTGTAATTAATAAGTAGTTTGTGGGGAGGTGCTTTAAGACTATATCAATATCCTTTTCCTTAACAAACTATCACACACTAATTTTTAGCATCCTTTAATGATTTTCCAACTCATCATTTTTTCTATAATTTACTAATTAGACATTGCATTAATTAGTAATTAAATTATTTAATGAACATTAAATTTATTTTTTAAAAGATTTTATTTATTTTTAGAGAAAGGGGAATGGAAGGAGAAAGAGAGGAAGAGAAACATCAATGTGTGTTTACCTCCTGTACAACCCCCTACTGGGGACCTGGCCCACAACCCAGGCATGTGTCCTGATTGGGAATCGAACTGGTGACCCATTGGTTTACAGCCCGAGCTCAATCCATTGAGCTACACCAGCCAGGACAAATTTCTTAATTTATTATTGTAAAATAAAACTTTCCCTTTTCCTCCATTTATCTCTTATTCATTTACTTATTTATATCAGTGTGGACTCATAGACTATTCTACTCAGGCTGTAATCCAGAGTTACCATTATTTATTTTGACTCATATAGTTCCATATTTGCCTAGTACGAGCTCTTAAAGCTGACCTTCTGATCGTGTCCATCGTTCTTTGAGTACTTCCTTACTTCTGGAATTACAAAATGTTCCAAGATGTACTTTCCCTGCCTCAGCCCTGGAATTGGCCTCTCCCCACAAGAAGCTCTGATTTCTGTTAGTGGGGAATGGCATTCAGAAACCAGGATCTGGGGACTGTGCTCATTGCTACTGGTGCGTCAGAGAACAGAACTAATAAATAAGATATAAACAGTAATTTCAGTGAGCAGAACTAAGAAATTAGCTATAAATAGAAGGCTATTATGGATATAGATATATAGACGAAGATGTAAAGATATGAAAGACCATGAGTTCATTCTGATAACTCCAAGTCCACTCTAACACTATGGAATACATATAAGCTCTGCCTCTTTTCGTGTTTATAACTCTCCCTCCATGCAAAAACTTGCCTCTTATTATGCTCAATATATTGTTGCTCAAACCTAGAATATATAAATAGTAGAAATGTAGGATGATAATCATTAACCCACACATCTGCAAACAGCAATCCTACTAACCAGAGTTGAGGATTCAGTTTTGCTCCCTTGTCAGACTTGGTTTTATT
This sequence comes from Tonatia bakeri, assembly GCA_004024845.1. Classification (NCBI taxonomy): domain Eukaryota; kingdom Metazoa; phylum Chordata; class Mammalia; order Chiroptera; family Phyllostomidae; genus Tonatia; species Tonatia bakeri. The sequence continues at coordinate 43,804 of PVIA01002543.1, forward strand.
CTTAACTTATTTTTGAAATTAGATTAGGGCATGCCCTTTATACCAGGTGTGGTCCTGACTCCTAAAGCCTGGCCTTCCTGGTGTCTCGATTGCATGCCTGTGGTGCTCAGTCAGATTTCCCCACTATGTCTCTGAGAGAGACACAGGGACATCCGGCCCTGCACAGCCGCTGGGATCACCATTCTGCTTCCAGTCCAGGATTAAGCCATCTCTGCTAGACTTCACAGATTCTCGACGTGCACACGTCACTGGTCTCTGTCAAAATTACAACCCCCTACAGACTTCTGTGGCTGCTTACCCCACTCAGCAAAAGCTTCTCAGGAATCCTGCCATGGAAATTTCCACCCCATCACTGCCAGAACTAGGACCTCCGAGGCCTCAGTGAGGCCAGGCTGTCACTCTGCTTAGGCTCCACCTTTCTGTTGTAGAACAGGTACAGTGCCCCTGGGAAGAAAGCCCAGGTGAGGAGGGCTCGCCTTGTGTTTTCCCTTCTTGAAATGATTACAGCTTTGCACTCTCTGTTGATCGGTACCTGAAAACTACTATCTCATATGTTCTGTTTTGTTTTCCAGTTGATTCAGCTGGAGGGCAAGTTTGGTTATCAATTACTCTGTCATGACTGGAGGCAAGTCTGCCTTATTCTTTTTAGTAGCTACATGTACTCCATTGTGTACCTTAATTTTCTGAACCAGTTTACCCAGTCTGCCCTACTTAGGTTGTATACAGAGCTTTTAGAAATGATGCTGTAATGTACGTGTCATTTCTGACATGTGCAAATGTATCACTATGATACATTCCCAAAAGAATTACTGATGAATCAGAGAGTACACATTTTAGAATTTACTAAAAAGGTCTGTGTTTACAATATGGTATTATTCACAACTTTATAAATTTGGATTATATCTCTCAAGCTTTTTTATTCCATATTTAAGAGAGTCCTAATAATTCCATCAACTTCATATAGAAATTCTTGAATTTTTCAATCATTTCAGAAGTCTGTCTCCATATTTTCTACCCTCATTATGCCCACCTCAGAAGCCACCGACCACAAGTAATCTCAGCTGTCTAGTTTGATGGCACCACGATTCCGTACTTTCTGTTCCATTTCCAGGCTCAGGCTAGTCTTTGGGTCATGAAAGAAAACACTGCCTGCCTTCTTCAGGGAAAAATAAACAAGGCAATATGCTAAGGAAATCTATGAGAAGGAGTTCTTTATAAATATTTTTAAGATGAGAAAAATAAAATGTAATCTCCAGACATACACATCTATAAACTAAGATGGAAGAGGGCTACAAAATAAATAAAAATAAAAATTCTAATCTTAACTAGATAAAATTTAATACCCTACCTAATGTTTTGAGAATTAGTTTATACTATCCTAGCATGGTATAACAGTATAATTAAATGATGGCACAAACTTAAAATTTCTTTGCCCTAAATGAGGGAATAATTAAGCATGTTTTCCTACTAGCTGGACACTAATCAGCTTGCTAGCTTAACATGGTCTAAAACAAGTTGAAGGAGCTTAAAAAAATAATCCTTGGTAATGACAATCTGGAGAAATTTAAATTAACTTATTCAAATTCCACATCTCTGTGAAGAATGATAATGGTAACATCACAAACCTTTACTGAGTTGTGGGCCAAGTACCTTTCAGCATTCTTTTAATTCTCACAACAAGGCAGGTGGATGTCATTATCCCTTTTACAAATGAGAAAATGAGTCTTAGTGAGGTTAAGTAACTTGTCCAAGGTCACACAGGTGGAAAGTAGGAGAGCTCTATTTTAAACCCAGTTCTATCAGACTCCAAAGGTTGGTCACTTATCTATAACCCAGTGCCTCTCAGAAAGGATTTATGGATTTATGGAGATTTATGGATTATCTCCACTAGAACTACTGGGGAGCTTAAAATGTGTATTTCTGGTAGGTTACACTCTTTGGGGTGAGACCAAGGGGTGTGAATTTTTCATCACTTTCTTAGTTAAATCTCATATATGTAGAAGTGTGAGAATTATTTCACTCTGCTACTCCTCTCAGTGAGTACACCAGATTACTTTAGCACTTGGGAGTAGGTTTTAAAACTGTAACAGTAGGAGAAACTTTAATAAAAGCTACTACACAGGTTGTCATCGAAAACCATATTGGAAAAAGAATTTCTGGCAAACTTTTAATATGGTTTCACTGTGAGGAAATAACTTAAAAACTCCAATTTTAATTCTCTTCTATTCAGTCAGAAAAAGGAAATATTAACTTACTTTTTACAATCATGTATTCTACAAACATCCACACATATTAAACGGGGACTGAGTCAACTACCAGGTAAACTTTGAGAAAAAAAAAAGAAATTCCATGTTAAAAGTTTATAATTTTAAATGGAAACTTCTAAATTGTAGTTCAGATTCTATGTGAAATACTTCTAAGCTCTTCTAATGTTTTGTATAAACTTGAGTGTGGCCCTCTGGGAAAGAGACTGATGAATCTAATGAAAAAGACAATGGCTCCAGAGTCTGACTCCAAACCAGGCATAGCCAGGCTCTGCAGCTCATTTGCTGTATAGTTCAGGAGAGTTACTGAACTCTCCGTTTCTGCACCCACAAAAAGGGATGACAACAACTCACGGGTTACTGTTTTTTCCCATCATCTCTCCTCTGATCACCTCTCAACCTGCCCTGTGAAACCTAAGAGCCCACCTCCTTCCAAGAGGCTATCAAGAATAAATTCATCATGTAAAATACAGTATAGGGATTATAGTCAATTAATACTGTAATACTATGCATGGTGTCAGGTCAGCACTAGATGTATGACAGTGATCATTTGTGAGGTACATAAATGTCTAATTACTATGTTGTACACCTGAAACTAATATAGTATTGTACATGAGCTCTAACTTTTTTTTTTAAGTTAAAAAAAATAAAGCCATCAAGCTTCATGTTCTTTTTCCGCTAATCATGACGGGATGTTTAGCCTAAGCCCCTCTGGTCACCAATCATCATGTACTCTCACTCCTATGATGCCCTAGAGAGCCCCTTAGCTGAACCTGACATTTGTGCCCTCTCTCCTTGCCAACAGTTACCACTGGGCCAGAGGAGCACCCATCAGACTATCTCCCTCATATCCACACCTTCCTCTGGAAGTCCCTCCTTGTCCTTAACTACTGAAACCTTGATCCTGCTCGGGACACCAAGTTTGCCAAAACCCTTTCAAGAAACAATCATTTCTCTTTCACATGTCACCTACTTCAGGACAGACTTTCTCTCCATTCCCACTCCTGGTATTAATTCATTCAACAGGTATCTCACCCGTTGGACAGGTAAGCCCTTGTGGGTAGGGCAGGGGAAGTGCGAAGTAACAAAGATGGCAAAATCTCTGAATGGGAGCTTATATTCAAGCAGAGAAGAGGGAAACAAGCATGACAAGAAAGATAAAGCAGGAAGTCATAATACGAATTTTGTGTGGGGGCAGAACACTTCAAATGGAGTGACCAGTAGCATTTTTAAGGGGAGGCATGAAGGACAAGAAAGAGCCAGACAAGCAGAGTGAGGTGAAGAACATTTCAGACCGAGGGGCACAAGACCCCTCTCAGTACTTTTCTCCCATGCTTCCTCTGCAGCCCATTCTATGGTCACACCCTGGGTGTCACCAGCAGAACCTAAGCACTTCCCACATCATTAAATAAAACTCACCATCCTCTGGCAACTTGTTTCCTTAGTGCTAGCTTGTTCAGTGGCTTCCACTGCATCCAGAAGTCAAATCCACTGACCTATGACCCCTTAAGGCTCTTTTCATCAACTTCTGTTAACTATTCAATTTATAATTCCCCTCTTCCACGTATACACAATCCCTGGACTCTCCCTCCTTCCTTCACATAGCCTGGCAAAATCCCAATCACTCTGCTTTTTCTGAGACTACCTCTGTGCCAGTGAGAACTGTCAGACACAACCCCCAGAGTGGGAACACTGTAAATTCATGATCACTCATTTCACATGGATCTCCCACGCTGCCCAGCAGCACGCAGTTCGGTAATAGTTCCCTCCACCACTGTCTCTAATGACTATTTGATATCTTCTCCCCTCTTCAACATTTTTACCCTACTCTAGGCTGTGGCTTTTGTGATACCCTACTATCATGGCTTTCCTTCCCATCTTTCTGACTATTCCTTCTCCGTTTCTCTTGGCATTTCCCCTTGATTTAAAGGTTGGATATCTTTAGGACTCAGACATGGGCCATCTGCCCTCATCGTTCCAAGTTCTTCCCAGGTGATCTATTCCCATGACTTTAAATACCATCCTATGTTAGTAACCCCCAAATTTCTCTCTGTCCTGACCACTTCCTAGCTTTAAAGATCACCATCCTAGTTTGAACCACCATCACCTCCTGCTGATATTACTGTAATATTTCTTGATTTCTCTACTGATAGTTCTGTCTCCCATGGTAGCCATAGTAATCTTTTTGAGGTATAAATAAGACCATGTCATTTCCTTATTTAAAACCCTTCAGCAACTTCCCATACCTTTCAGAAAAAAAATCCTAAAATATGGCCTCTTAGTTTCCAATGGTTGCCATAACAAATTACCAAAAACTTGGAGACTTAGAACAGAAATTTACTCTGACAGTTTTAGAGACTGGAAGTCTAAAATCAAGTGTTGGCAGTGCCACACTCCCTCTAAAGACTCTAGAAGAGATTTCATTCCTTGCCTCTTCCAGCTTCTGGTGCCTTCAGGAGCTCCTTGGCTTGTGCCTTAATCACTCCAATTCTCTGCCTCCAGCTTCACGTTGCTTTCTCTTATCTACTTTGTGTATATCTTATAAGAACACCCATCATCAAATTTATCACCCAGATAATTCTAGACCATTTATTCTCAAGATCCTTAATTACATTTGCAAAGATCTGTATTTACAAATACTGTCACACACGTTCAGGGGATTAGGACATGGGCATATCTTCTGGAGGGTCACCATTTAACCCACTATAACCTCCTTGCCTCCAAGGCCTTCCCTAAGCTGCCTCTGCTTCCCCCTGCAATTTCATCTCCCAAAGTTCTCTTTCTTCATGTACATGCTCTACCCATCCTGGCTGCCTTTTACTTTCTTGCTTGAGGACGAGCTCTTTCTCATCCTTTTTACATATGCTCTTGTCTACCTATACTATTCTCTCTCTAGTCTTTGTCTACCTAACTCCTCCTTCAAGTCTTGAATTAAATCCAACCTCCACAAAGAAGTGTTCTTTGACCCCATAAACTTGAGTGTGTTGGCACAGTTATCACTACTCAAAGCACCTTGATTCTTATCTTCACAGCATTCAATTATTTTCCTGTTTCAAGCTGCACCTACATAAAATCTGTGTGTTCTTGTCATTATCTGTCTCTATCACTAGACTGTGAATTCCTCATACCATCTCTGGCACACCTGTTTTGTTAACTTCCGTCTGTACACACAAGCACAGGATTAGCATCTGGCACACATTAGCAATAACTAAATAAAGGAGTACTGAATAAAAAGAGTCCCTTTGGAACAGGATTAGGCAGTAGACATCTCTTCCAGGCCAGCCTGAGAAAGTGGCCCAAGTGGGCGTAAAATGGAAAGTAGTACCTGATTATTAGCACATTGTATGGACTTCTCTACTCTTCGGTTCTGCCATGAACAAACTATATACCTCAGGAACTCATTCACCTTTTATACTAATCTCTACCTCCTGTTCAAAAGGATGAATTGAAGTTTTTGTGAATTGCAGGAAAAACTCCCAATACAAACTGATTTCCACTGGCAGCCTAATACTAAGCTGGGAGATTCACATTATATCTAACTTTCTTATTCTACTGAATTACACAATGACTCAAATATTAATAATAAATATTACTGGCCTGTTTTGAAGTCTAGTATGCACACGTGGACATAGAAAAGAAAATCTTTTCTAAGACACATGGAAGTCTCTAGCCTCTTTCTTACCCTGAAGTTTTTTTTAATTGAAATATAGTTCACATACTATAAACCCCCCTTCTCAAGTATACGATTCAGTGTTTTGTCCGATTTGTATCATCACTGTTGCTAAAATGTCACTATCTAATTCCAGAACATTCTCATCACCACCGCACCTCCCTCCACCCAAAAAAACCCATCCTTGTTAGCAGTCATTTGCTGTTCCTCCTTCCCCCAGGCTCTGGAAACCACTCATGTACTATCTCTATAGATTTTACAGTTTGTTTTTTTAGATTCATTAAACTAACAGAGACTTGAAATGATCTGCACAAGGGTGCAGTAACCAGTACAAAAGACTTTAACACACATTCATAGCAACTTTTCAAATAGTAAGAAAAACAAAAGATCAGTGAAACTACGTTTAGCTCAAGTATACATATCTTAAATGTGGCTATAAGACATCTGATGTATAAAACAGAGTCCTCAGACTAGTAATTCTCAGGCAGTGTGTCAGGCTGGGGGGAGGCAGATGTGCAGGGAGTTAGGCAGGAATAATTAACGAGGAACAAAGATGCTACTGGTGAACAGGAACTGTACTGAGGGCCAGTGATGCAGACAGAAGGTTGAAAGAGTATGAGTCTACAGGGTTTATAGGACAAACGTATTTTTTTTTTCAGCCCAGGATTGTGAAATTAGTGCTAATGTGTCCAGGTGCCCACTTGCTTTCTTTTATAGTGCTCTCAATGGGTCCCAGAGATCCCTTATTAATCTCGGGGATCTGAGATTTGTTTGAGTAGTTAACGCAAAACAGTGCTAACACCACTTCAGAATACTTGCTGGTTAATGACACCTTGCAAAATAATATAGAAAACTTGACTTTGCTATATTCTACTGTCTGCATCCTCAAATAAGTTGAAGAATTAAAAGCTTAATTTACTTCTGTTACTACCAACAAATGTATACACAGAAAAAGTGATCCTATAGACTAAAATAATCAGAATCCGTTTGCAAAAATAATTAGGCACACATTTTATTTTTTGTCTTAATTAGTATTGCAAATACCGTTAACAAAAGGAAAACATGATGGAAATTGCTCATCACATGGAAGAAAATTCATCATTCAAAAGAGATTAATCCAAACCTCAACATTCTTTGTGCTTATTTAAAAATATTATTAAAACAGCAATTCAAAAAGACAAGTCAAATCTAAGCATTTTATCATTTCAAACTGAGATCATAAATCAACTAGGACTATACAACTTAAAAATAACCTTTTGTTTTCAACTAGAAAAGTCTGATTTGCCAACATATAATGAATACAAATTTTCTCTTACAAAACAAGTTATTTTGAGTTATGGAGATCCTTCAGATAACTAGCTTATCATTGTTTTTTTTTTTTACAAAAATGACTTTTAAAAATGCCTATTTAGCTAGTCAAACTATTCATAGCCTTGGATACTAGATAATACAGTGACTGACGATTTTAGGTTGAAATGCCTTTTTTACCAAGTATTTTACTAAAACTGTTATTGATCATGTAAATTAACTTAAAAGGTTAACTCTTAATTGTACACCACAAAAGAGAGCTTTGGTAGCAATAAATTAGAAGTAAGGCATCTAGATGTATTTAGTTTACAGTTCTATAGTGTGTTTTTGGAATTAAATTGGAAATGCCTATGAATGAAAACATTAAGGTCTAATTCATCTCTTACCTGCAGTATTGTGAGGAAGGAACAGCCTAATTGTTCCAAATTATTGATATAAATAAAGCACTAGCCTAAAATTTCTTCCAAAAAGATTAATGGGTCACACCCTGAAGTTCAGAACAAAAGTAAATATTTACTAGAATTAAGTACTACTTTACTTTTCAATGCTCCCTTTCCCTCTTGACATGAATAGCAAGGTACTAGAATAAAAATAATTCCAGTAAGTACTTTAAGAATATGCCACTTTTAGTTCTCCCATTTGATAGGGGGCTAAGTAGAACAAAAAAATAATAAATTAAAAAAGAGCTAACTTAATAATTTAAAAAAGGCAGACTGAGCAAGGGGAGAGGGCGGCTTTAGGTAAATATCTGTTGTTAGTCATCCCTTTTGTAAAATTCAGACACTGTTATAAACCTTCCTTAAATTACAGCCAGGGCCGTGCACCTTGCACATGGAATCTGGACAATTCTTTGATAAACTGAAAGGTTGCCAGATAACTTACAGAAAGTTAATAACATATTTTCATTTTAAGAAGCAAAAAAGAAACAAACTATTCAAGATACTGAGCAATTTTACATTTTGAAATGGCCATCCCAAAGTTGCTACTTCTTAGGTTATTAAGAAGACACTGAAAACAACTTTTCATGAGTACTGTTAACTAATTCTTGGTGGAGCATGCATTTTTCATAAACTTAGACCAAAGTGAACTAATTGAGATTTAATTCTAAATTTAGCCTGTGATTTCTGGCTATAACATTGGAATATAACCAGTAATAATACTTTTGTTTAAGTATGTTTACTTTTCAAATTATTTAGTTTGGAAAATATTTATATCCTTAGCCCAAAGGATTACTTACAGTTTGAAACATTAAAGATAAAAATAAAAATTGGTTCAACAACTGCCAAATGAAATTAATACAAACACTGACCACAACAACTTTCCACTCAATCCAAAATAAACCACTGCAGGGTGAGCTCAGCTCACTTAGGTATTAAAACCATTTCTCTTTTCCAGCTTCATAAATGGACCGAATGTTGCTCAACAACATTACCTATGTTAAGAGTGACGAGATAAAGTGTTGTAAAGATTGCACAGTAACTGAATTTGCGATGGGTGTAATGTATAATCACAACATTTCAGAACTGGACGGGAACTACAAGAGCTAATCAGGCACCCACATGTTACAGATGAGGACACTGAGGCCCAGACTGAGTCATTTGATCTAAGGAGTAGACGGAAGTCACATTCCTGCGCTGAGCCATTCATTCATTCAGTCTTTCTCCTACTTCCTGAAAGCTGCCTAAGTGCTAGGCTCAGTGGTGGGTGCTGAAAACAGGCTGGCAGGCAGCGTTCACCAATGTAGAGACAGGCCTTTTTCCTAGTCTTCTTAAGATAAATCCTGAAATGTCCTCTGCCTTTGCAAAACCAGGCCCACTTTCAGTTTCACACATTTCAGTAAACAGAGTTGGTTTAACTTCAGAGAGGCCTCAATTGTATTTACTTTAAGTGATTAAGCATTAACAAAGCGAAGGAAATGCAGTATCCTGAACGAATCCTTTTCTAATACATTCATAACTTAAGGAAGTGCAATGAGAAAATGCTCTAACACACAGAAAGCTTCACAGACAGGACAGGTTATGAAATAAACGGGATTAGAGGTATCAGTATAGATCATTAAGTCCAACAGTTCAAGTTTACAAAGTGTGGAATGTAAAGACCACCCATTTTATTCAGATGTGAGAATATTTTTTTAAGATGTCTAAATGTTAAAAAGACCTCCAAATTCACATTCAAACTGATGTCCTCTTCTGATTAGACACACATCTAAACCAGGCCTTTCTCCTTAAAATAAACTTTCTTTGATTTCCATTTGATTTTTTAGAAATTAGAATAAAAAATAAACAAAACCTAAAATTTAATGTGCTGGCTAAAGAAATTCAAGTCCTATGTACAATCAAAGGAGTTACAGCTCAAACTGCACATTTACGAGTTTTGTTAAGCGATGAGCTGTGCAGTGAACTGACCCACCAACATGAATTATCTTATTTTACTTGGGCTTTTACATTCTTTAATATCAAGTCTGGCACTTAAATATTTTGTGTGTATCTCAATTCACAGCCAACTTCTTTAAGAAGAAGAAACCACACTGACAGAGCTCCGAAATAAAGCGGCCCATAAGCAAGGCACTTCCAGTTGCTGAACAGCAGCCCTCTGCGCGTCAGTTTCAGTGCTCCGCACCAAAGCCCATGCAGACGAACACTGGGCGATCTTTGATAAAACACAATCTTCACTGAGGCTCTTTGACTTTCCTGAATGTGTTGTCAGCTCAGGACCAAAGTGCTGTTGTGCCTTCTAGTTCTCAAACTTCCAGATCTGATTTTTATCCACAGCATCACAAGTTCTCATTTGAACATCAGCTCGGCCCTCGGGCGTCCTATAAGCACTGAGACACAGCCCTGAGAACGGGTGAAAAATGGTTCCATCTTCTTTAAAATGCCAAATAATGTTTGTTGGCACAGGGAACCCATCTTTTGGACAGTTTTGCATTCCTACGTGATTTTTTTGCTCAGGAACCTCTGCACATAACTCTGTCACAGAATTAAACCTGATTTCTTTGTTTGAAGTATATTCAAAGAACTGATTGCCTCCTTGACCATGGCATCCAAATAGTGAAAGGTTCGCACCTGTGGGGTTGTTGTCAGGAGAATTATAATCTAAACATTCAGAAGAGATGCCCATACTGCGAATAGCTCCATGCCAGCCTGGCCTATCCTCTGGAACATGTAAATTTGAAAACACATTTTTCAAATACCAGTCAAAGCTCTTGCAATTCAGCCGTTCTCGTAGTAATTTTCTTTCAGAAATATCACCATAAGCTTCTTTCCTTGCTGGAGGGTTTCGATTGTAGAAATGCTCTTTGTACTCATCCATCCACACTTCTGCTGCCCGAGCAGTGTTCTGCAGGAAATTGGGCCGAGCATAGGGAGCCCGCTTAGGGAACACGTGGCCCACGTGGGAACACGGGTGGATCTCCAGTTTACCTCCACACTGCCACACCCTGAAAGAGAGTTCCAGGTTTTCACCTCCCCACACTTCCATTCCAGTGTCATATGTTCCAAGGTACTCAAAATATTTCTTGCTGACAGCAAACAGTCCTCCAGCCATGGTGGGTGATCTGATTGGGTCAATTCTCGATTTCCGCCTGTCCCTTTCATGCTTGGGAACAGAGTGCCACTGGAATGTTAAACGCCAGTCAAACCCGCCAATCATGGGTTCCCCAGTCTGCATATAGAATTCAAAAGTATTCCAATCAATGGTATCTATAACAGGACAAATAATTACTGTTTCATCCTCACCAATCCTTTCCAAAAGTGGTTCCAACCAACCAGAATTACACTCACAGTGACAATCCAGGAAAGTGAGAACATCTCCAGTAGCAAACGTGGCTCCAATCAGGCGGGCCCTAACCAGCCCCTCCCGCTTATTTGTTCTAATCAAGCGGACTCTATCGAGATTGCTGACATACGTTTCAAGTTGTGTCTTCAAATAAACTCTGTCACTCAAGTCATCAACCAAGATGATCTCCTTCAGAAGGACTGCAGGAGAAGTTTCCAAAACACTGTGGATGGTGCGGAGCAAAGTCGACCACGCTTCATTATAGAAAGCAATGATAACAGAGGTGGTGGGAAGTCGCCTATAGTTAAACGTCTTGGATTTACACTCGTACATTCTTTTATCCTCTATGTGGCGGTGCAGGGAAATTTTGTCACTGAGGTAAATATTAATGGCATATCTCTCAATGAGTTCTTCTTGCTGCTTCAGTTCAGCCTCGTTGAGCTGGAGTCTGCTGGCTTTCCCCCACTCCCCAAGTGCATGGGAATCCGCGGGGGGCTTCTCATACAGCGGTCGGGACAAATCCTCTGCCTTTTTCTCGGGATCTGGGAGCTGCCCTGGCCCCCGCTCCCAGGCAAGGCCAGTTCTAGAGGAGGCATGGAAAGTGGAGACCGAGAGTTCCACCAGGACATAGGCCACAGTTAAAAGCGCCAGCAGCAGGCAGCTTTTGCCTGCCCAGGTCCACCTCACGGCCATTCGGATCCTCACAGCTAGGGCGCAGACGCGGCCACCAGAGTCACCACGCGGGGGAAGAACTGCGGGATCCGACACTTGAGTCCCCGACTCAGGTAGGAGCGAACTTCCCAGCGGGTCCCTCCTTTCCTGCAGGCCCTCGACTCCTTTCCCGCCACAGAGGTTTCCCGGGGGTCACCTTAGATCTCTCAGCCATCCGCCTCCGGCGCAGCCCCAGCTCCTCTCTCCCCACTTCCTCCTGCACGTCTCTCAACTTTTCACAAACTCTCTCACCGACACCCCACCCTCCCTGCCGAAGACAAAGCCCTCCCCTTCCCACTCGCTCCTCCTGGTGGTTAGTTCGCGAAACTCTCCAGCCAGGCCCCAGCCTGCAGGCGACTGTATGGGTGGATGGGCTGGGGACCGTGCTGACAGGGGGTCCAGGCTCCTGCCCGCTCAGACTCAGACCGCACCTCCGCTCGGGGCTCCGTCCCGAGGGCGCCCCCAACGCCCCCCCCCCCACACACAAGTCCTCAGTGGTTCTCCTGGGGGCCCAGCGTGGACAGAGACAAGGTTACCGACCGGCTGAGCGTTTGCCCCATCACAAAAAGAAAAAAAAGAATAAAAAACTTACCAAGTTGTTTGCCATTGGGACTAAAATCCACGGAGGTTATTGCAGCTTTATGGCCCTTAAAGTAACGCTCCAGAACAGGATCCTCCTGGGAAGGAAAGTTACCAGGTTTTGAAAGCAGGTGCAGACCTCGGGGGGTCGGGGATGCACGCTGTCCCTTCCCACGGGGCGCGGCCTGGGAACGGCCACAGACGCGGTGGGTCGGCTGGCAGGACGCCCCGCATGAGCGCACGCGGGCAGCCCCAGAGGGAGGCGCAGCCCGCTAAATCCTCGGTTCGCGCTTCCAAGAATCCAGAGCCCTGGAGAAACCACCAGTGTCAACTCTTTGAAATGCAGGTTCCCAGGCCCCGCCCGTCGGCTTGCAGTCAGCGGGCCGGGCTCCGGCACTTTTTAAAAACCTCCCAGGTGATTCTGACGCAGACGCTCTACGGAAACCCTCCGAGAATTCTAGGGGCCATGCGACTGCAGGGGCTTGGTCTCCAACTCCGAGACGCGGAGAGCAGCGCCCGGGAGCCGAGCCAGGGGTGGGCGCCCCCGACACCCCAGTGAGAGGCGGGAGCCCGAGGCGAGGGGGGCGGAGGTAGGGGTTCTGGACCGGGCAGCGGACACCTGCCTCCACATCCCCGCCAGGTGTGGGCGCGGCCCGGACCTGGGCCCGCGGCACTGGCTCTGGGGAGTCGCTCCCCAGCCCGTCCTTACCGGGGCGGAGGCCATGGGGGGAGCTGTGAGCGCCCGGTTCCTGCCGGTGGGGGAAACCGGGGAAAGGAAGGGGATGCGGTGGGATGGGGGACCGCGCGGCGCCCGGAACCGTCTGCCCGCAGCCGTGGCGCCTCCCGGTCACTACAACAACGGCGGCCCAGTCAAACCCCGCGCTCCAGGCGTGGCCAGCGGAGCCCCGAGGCTCCGCCGGCGCCGGGGAGAGCCCGGCGTCCTCCAGCCCACCGGCTGGGTGACCATGCCTCAGGTGCGACCACCCAGTGAGGCCGAAGTTTATTAACACTCGCGCTCCTCTGGGCTAGACGCTCAGAAGGAGAGTAGTCACCGGGGCAGGGATGAGACCAACGGGAGGGCAAGAGTAGTGAGTCTGTGATCGATGCAATCAGAGCTCCATTACTCGTTAAAGAGACAGCGCCTGGGACTTTCGAGCGGGTGCCGGAGAGCTCATTGAGACTAGGGAGGGAGATTTGCTGTGAAGTGGGGCAACTTGCTAGATATTAATGTACGTAGAGGAACTAAACCTCTGGATAACAGATTTGAATTTGTTAACTACTATTTTTCACACATAGTGATATAAATGTAGATAATGGGCAAATGGAATGAATGAATGTTGGGCATCCACTTAATGTTTTTCTGTTTCTATTCTAATCTGCTCATTGTATGTTTTAAAACAGCCAATTTATGCAGCAGCCTATCTTAAGTCTTTAGGAAGACTTAGAAATAAACATTTTATTTGTTTTAGCTGAACTACTAAGCCACATAGTAACTACAGCCATCTCTACAGAAGCCTTATACGTAATATCACTTGAGTTCAGCAACACTGTTATAAAATGTTACCAACGTTTACAAATTATAAACTTGATTATTAGATATTTTATATAAAATTGTCGAAGATCACACAGAGACAGCTCTTCCAAGTCCATATCCTTTTGTACCCTGCCTCAGAGTATGAAGGACTCAGCTGAAAATTACGTATAGAGTAAGAATTCTTGCCTGTGTAAGATGGCATAATAGATCACAGCTGGTAAAATACATGTTCTGTACAAAAATGAAAGGTATACTACACACCTTAATTAGTTTCTCTTACTGTTGTCTAGTGGTAGAATTTAGTTTTAGAGAACACAGTTTAGTAATTAGGCAGATAAGAAGTAGCTTTAGATTGCAGTATTAGTTTAATTCGAGTATATGTTTGTTGAATATTTGCCCTCTGGCTCTGAGGGATACAAAGGTGACAGACATTTTCTCTGCCCTTAAGAACTCAACAATCTAGGTTTCTGTTTGAGATGATAAAGTTCTGGAAATAGATAATGGTGGTGATTGCAAAACATTGTGAATGTGCTTAATGGCAGTGAACTGAACACTTAAAAAGAGTTAAAATGGTAAATTTTGTTATATGTTTTTGACTACAATAAAAATAATTGTAGAAACTGAGGAATAACCAAGACCTGCAAGTTTCTCACAGCCAAGGTATGTCTAATATTGGGTACAATAGAGTAACAAAAACAAAAAACAGTTGGAGATGTAGCTCAAAAGAAAGCAAAATATCACGTACAGATTGTTCTATGACTTTCAGTAAAAAAAATTGAAACTTTCAATCATCAGAAAACATAGGTTTTTAAATACACAGGAAAAAATCACCCATTGTCCCATCACCTAAACGTTGACTTTTTAAAAATGTATAATCTACTTATCTTATGCTCATAACATGCCAGGTACTCTTCTAAGTACCTTACAAATTCTGACATTTAATCCTCATAAGAATCTTATTAGAGAGATGCTGTTATTGCTATTTCCATTTTACAGGTGAGGAAATTGATATGCAGAGACATTGAGTTATTTTGTTAGGTACACAGCTGGGAAGTGGCAGAGCTTGAGAGTTCAGTGGGTGCTTCCAGACTCCACTGACTCGATTACTAAGTCATGATGCCTTTTGCACGATTGCAAGCAGATTTTAAAGATGTAAAATACTGTATCCTAGCGTAACCATAAATTTTATAAAAATAAAAGTGACTCTTGCTTTGTTTCCATTCCACTGTCCTCATTTATTACTCCGAACTGCCCTCCCTATGGTTCTTTTCCATATTTGATGTTATTCCTTTTGTTATTCCTCACCTTTGCAAACAACAAAAGCTCAGATGGACACTTGGAAATATGGCCAAAGTTTGGGATATTTTTCCTAACCTCAAGTCTTCTTGAGTTCATGTTATTTTACTTTCTGCAGTAAATATACGGGACCTCCCCTAACCTGGATGGGAGCCACAATATTTCATAATATTTGAAATATTATGATACGCGGTATCATTGAAAGCCAAGTACTAGGTAGGAAGCCAAGTACTAAACTGACCCTTTAGTTATCCCTCCTTTCACAGAACCCCCTCACGTCAGAAACTGAACTTATCTACTTGAGCACTATAAAGGGTTGTTTCTATTTTAGCTCCAATCATTCCTAGGTTATTGACTTCAAAAGTTGAAAATTCGAGCAGAGCACAAAAGCGCCATCTGCTGTCCACATTCCTGCATGGCACTGCAGCAAAAATATTTTGTAGCCTCTTACGGGCAGTGCAACTCAGACACAGCTGCTCCAAAGTATGGGGAGTATGTAGAAAGGAAAGTCCCAGGTATGTTTGAATCATTAAAGCATCAACCTTGCTTTTGAAGACTGTCAATGATTTATTTCAATCAACATTCATTCTCCACATCCTATCAATTACATCCTCACAATTGATTTTATCTTCCCATCTTTCTGTCCCCGTGGCTCCCGGCTCTTGGCAGGCTGTCTTCCTCCACCTCCTAGGGCAGGGCGTCTCACCTTTTGGTGTCTGGGCCACACTGGAAGAAGCATTGTCTTGGGCCACACATTAAATACACAAACACTAGCGAAAACCGATGAGCAAAAGGCCCATGCATAATTTTCATGATATCGGCCACCACAGATAAGCAAAAAAGTCCTCAGATAATAACCCTAATTATATAGCAGCCCTTTCGATAATCTTTTAAAATCATTGAGCAGGTCCCAAGTTTGTGATCACTAATATAGCAAATGTACATATCTAAGTAATAAAACTAAGTAATGTTTTCAGTAAACTTATGATATTGTGTTGGGCTGCATTCATAGCCATCCTGTGTCACAGGGTAGACACCCCTGTCCTTTCAGTAACCCCTAACTTTCTTTCTGACCTGATGACTCACCTCTGTCTTTCTATCCTGCATGTGCCAAGAAATACACCAGAGTAGCTTGCTCAAAGTGCTGATTATTGGGCCCCACCCCAGAGATTTGATTTAGACCATCTGGTGTGAATACTAGGAATCTGTGTGTTCTCGAACAAGGTTTCCAGCTGATTGTGATGTGCATCAATATTTGGAAGTCATTGGGAAATCATACTACAGGCCTCTTTAAAATGCACTTTGTCACTTTATGGCCTGACCCTTAAACTCCTATTTCAGACTGATACTTATGCCATTACATTCACATATTGGAGCCTTTTCTGGAACTATTCCTCCCAGCTCCAACTTCTATGCAAAGAAACCTATCTCAGGACCTGGGAAAATACCATAATTTTGTGAAATTGCCTTTCTCAGAAACTATTGCCTCTGTCCTTATAAAAATATACCATTTCTCCTGTGGTCCCTTGCAGGGTGCTACTTAGAGCTCTACTTTGCACTATTTTATGTGGCTACATTTTACTTATATTATGTTTATGTGTCTCACAGTTCTCATTGTAGTGAAAGGCCTGTAAGGCGAGGACTGTTATGTATTCACCTTGGTATCATTCTGTGGCCACCACAATCCCTAACACAGAGCAGAGACTCAGTAAATGTTTTCTGTGTTGGTTGCAGACCTACAGTCTGGTTGGCCAGCTCCATATTCACTTAAAAGGCCAACAGAGAAAGAAAATATTCTCATTGTCTTCAAACAGTTTAAAATCTAATTGAGGAGATAAGACTTCCCACATGAAACAATTAGTGAGACCAGTAAAAAAAACAACAACAAAAAACTGTTATGTGAGGCAGTACGTCCCTAATGACCATAAGAATGCTACAAAATATCTGTGTTGTGCCCCTAATGATTGTATTTTTATAGTGCCAAATATTCTTAAGTCATGTGAGAGGTATTTGGAGATGATGTTTTTGTATCAGGAAAGGTTATAGGAAAATATGTGCAATATTATAGGGAAAGATGGGCATTTTTTAAAATGGTCGGTTTAGGCTAAATCGGTGGTTTTCAAAGTTTAGTGGACATTAAACTCAGCTGAAGGGCTTGTTAAAGTGAAGCGAGCTGGGTCCCTCCCAGCATTTCTGTTTCAGGGGCCCCAGAATTTGCATTTATAAAACGTTCCTAGATGTGATGTTCATGCTATCAACAAACCATTCTATGACAATTGTGAGATAAAGAAAAAGGAGGGCGAGAGAGGAGGGAAGCACCATGGTGTCGGCCAGGGGCTGAGGGGTGGGGGATATGGGGGATGCTGGTCAACGGTACAGGCTTCAGTTCCCAGCTCTGGGGACTCGACGTGCAGCACAGGGCTGTAGTTAACAGTGCTGTGCTGCGTACTTGAGGGTTGCTCCGAAAGTAAAGCTTTAGTGTTCTCTCCACCACCACCGCAGAGTGGTGATTATGTGAGAAAAAGGATGCATTAATCTTCTCGTGGTAAACATTTTGCTATATGTCCATATATCGACCATCACAATGTACCCCTTACACTTACACAGTGCTATATGTCAATTATATCTCAGTAAAGCTGGACACAAGAAGATGGATAGTAACAACTGTTAATAAGAATGTGGAGAAACTGAAACTCTCACAAGTGTGTGGTGACAATGTAAAATGATGCAGCTACTTTATACCTGGAAGTGGATTCTCCTCAAAAAGTTAAACACATACCACAGCATCACCCAGAAATTCTACTCAGTTATCAACGTACCCATGAGAATTGAACACATGTGTCCACACAAAAATGAACACAAATGCTCACAGCAGCAGTACTCACAATAGCCAAAAGTAGAAATCCAAATGTCCATCAGCTGATTAACGGGTAAACAAAATGTGATACACCCATACAATGAAATATTACTTGGCAATAAAAATAAATGAAGTACTAATTCATGCTACAACCTGGAAGAAATTTGAAAATATTATGCAAGTGAAAGAAGCCAAATATTTTGTTCCCTCCAAGCAAAATGTTCAGGATAAACAAATCCATGGGGACAGAAAGTGGACTAGTGGTTGGCAGGGGCGGGGGGAACGGGGGAGGAATGCAGAGTGACTTCTAATGAGAGAGGGGTCTCTTTGAGAGGTAACGGAAATGTTCTGCTACTAAACAGTTTCACCACTTGAAGAATATACTAAAAACCAGTGCTTTTTATACTTAAAAATAGAGTATTTTTTTTCTCTAAACAAGTGCAAATAACCACCGTGTTTCACCAGAAGGTAAACTCTGTATCAGTCAACCTCATGGGATCGGAGTGGCAGCATTCCAAGACAAAATTGATTAGTAAAGGACGCGACTACATTTACACGGGTGAAAAGTTAAGTTCCAGTGCATTTTAAAGTCAAGATGAATAAGTAATTTGGAAAAGAAGAGTGACCTGGAAATTCCCATTCGCTTCCATAAAATAAATGAGTCATTCATTTTGGAATTTAGCAACACAGAGGTAATACAGGTATTAGTGCCCTCTGCTGCCTGGCAGATAGTGTTTCATAGGAACTGTATTGTTATCCCCCTATCTCCTGACCCTCCTAAGGTTTGAGTAAAGACTCTCTTATCAGAGAAGGGATGTAGGTCAGAGGGCAGTGCTGTGGGGTTTTAGTTTCCCTAGCTCCATGGACTTAGTCTGTGTCTCATGGAGAGAGGGGACCTGGGAAGAAGCAGAAGAAGCTGGTTTATGATGGAGTCGGCTGAGACACTGGCACAGACTGCTTTTGGGTGCCCTGAGGCTACGTGGAAACCAGAGTGACGAACGAGGAGGCTCCCTCCCAAGTCTGCATAGACCGCAGCATGGAGTTAGCACCGTGAAGACTGCAGAGACATTACCTTGCTGGGTTGTTGGAAATTATTCGATTCAGTTGGGTAATTTAAGTCTGTGGTTCTTCACCAGGACAGTTTTTCCCTCCTGGGGACATTCACCAATGTCTACGGACGTTTATGCCTGTCACAACCCAGAGTATTGGTGCTACTGCTGTCTGGTGCGTAGAGATCAGGGATGATGCTAACACCCTACAATGCAGAGGACAGCCCCGCACAACCACTCTGTAGCCCCCAGGGCAACAGTGCCAAGGTGGGAAATGCTTCGTGTAAATAAGAGCCCTTAGCACAGTGCCTGGCACTTGTAGATGCTCGATAAACATTGATCCACCCCTACGCACTGATCTCCTCCTGTTGCTCATAGCATTTCAAATAATCAGCAATCCTCGGAACTCCCCATGTATACTAAAGTCTTTTTGTTATAGGGCATACTTTCAAAAAAAACACCATTGTTTTTTGAATTGGCATGACATATAATTTACATATATTTTCTACTAAGTAACTGTTACTGAATCATGGTGGGTGTCTGTTAATGGTACCCTAGACTTTTGCAAAAGTATACTGTATACACTTCTAAGGTTCTAGCCTTCTAATTCCTGCATTAAATTAGGAGTTCTTTAAGTAGACTGGTGTCATAAAAAAATAACCTAGCTCATTTTTATCATGAATTCCAGTCATTAATTAATTTTTCTCCTTCTTCTGCTGATGACAAATGCTGTTGTCAAATTCTGTAGGATCTAATCTTTTTCTGTGATAAATGTGCAGAGACGCAAGGAAACCCAAAACACCAAATTTTGGAAGAGGCCCTGAAGAACAAGTTCTTCAATTCCTTCCTTTTAGAGATGGGGAAGCAGGGGCCCAGCCAGGCGCACTGACGTGCCTGACGGTGACAGCCTCCGGCCTGGGAGGCGATGCTCTTGATCCCAGTTCAGGGCTGTCCCTCAGATGAGCGAGGATGTGTACATTACTCAAAATGAGCTCAGCAAAAGCTTACAACTTTCATTCATTTTGCCTGACTCAGTGGCATTCGCTAATGGACATAATTTTTGCTCTTGGGATATTTTGTTATATTCATTCTGCAAACATTATGGAGTACACTAGTAGGAGCCAGGCAGTGTGTTAGGTACTAGGCATATAAAGATAAAAAAGAATGGGTACCAGGGTAGAAAATTCACTTACCTTCTAGGCCCCAGCAGGCAACAAAAATGAGTGAGGCAGTCAGAATATGAAAACACTAATTTGAAAGGATATATGCACCCCAGGTTCACCGTAGCGTTATTTACAATAGCCAAGACACGGGGGCAACCTAGCTGTCCATGGATAATTGAATGGATAAAGAAGCTGTGATACATATACTCAATGGAATGCTTACTCAGCAACAAAAAAGAACCAAGCCTTACCACTTGTGACAACATAGATGGACCTAGAGGATATTATGCTAAGTGAAATGAATTGGTCAGATAAAGACAAATTCATATGATTTTACTTATATGTGGAATTTAAAGAACAACACAAAACAGAAACAGACTCATAGATACAGAGAACAAACTGATGTTGCCAGAGGGGAGAAGTTGGGGGACTGGGCGAAAAGGTGATAGGGGAATAAGAGGTACAAACTTCCAGCTCTAAAATGAGTAATCCATGGGGATGCAGTGTACAGCACAGGGAATATAGTTAATAACACAATAGCTTTGCATGGTGACAGATGGTTACTTAACTCGCTATGGTGATCACATCATGAAGTATGTAAATGTCAAATCACTACGTTGTGCACATGAAACTAATATTGCATGTCAATTATCCTTCAATTAAAAAATGGGTGAGGCAGGCTAGACTGTAAGGTTGCCTGCTGAAGAACATGAGGTGCTCTAACTGAACTGCGTGAATTGCTTTGGGACACACGCGTGCCAAACCACCGAAGTTACCATGATAAGCTGTAAATCCAGAATTTTAGTTAAAATCTCTCTAATTTTAAACGTTCTAAACTAATGTGAAAAATGTTGAAGCCTATGTAGGCCATAAAACAAAATGTCTGTGGCTTCTGATGATGCCTAAAATAAGTCCTCTCTTTCCCACCACAATGGAGAAGCAGTTGAGCTCCCCACATTTCAGACAGACAAAGGTGGAACATCAGCCTTGATAGCAGTGATAAACACTTAGGACTTGACTCAACTGTACAACCAAACAGGCTTGCAAGCGGGCCATCGAATTGAACTAAACCTGCTCTCCCCTAATCCAGCCCTTTACCCCAGCAAAGCAGAGATCGCACCACAGCCAAGAGAACAAACCAGAACACTCCCTCTTTCCAGACAGAGCACGTGAAGAGAGGGGAGAGTGGCAGAGGCTGAGCTCAGTGAGCTGCCCTTTCTTCCCAACTCCCTGCCACCCCTCCCCTCCCCTCCCCTCGACCCCCCTCCCCTGCCAGGACAAGAAAGCAAAAGGGAGGAGACTAACGCGTTCCTCCAGGGCAGTCCCTCCCTATGGAAACAAGAGCTGCAGAATAAGCTCCCTCAGCCCTCAACCAGGTGGATTTGGCCCAGGAGACTCCAGTTTTGCTCACCCGACTTTCCAAGTTTATATAGTTCAGTAGAGAGCTAATACAATTAGGTGCATCTGTGTGCTCCCAGTACTTTAATGAACATCTCTACAGGATCCATGCCCACAGCAGTGAATTCTGCCTGCGGTACAGTGTACATGTGGGTTAGGATGTTACAGAGGCACACTTCCTGCCCTTTCTGTCTCAATTTCTGCTGAGGCTTCAGAACAATAGGCCGTAAGCCTTCCACATTCTAATGGGCAGGGCTGGACTACCTGTGCAGGACTTGTAAGGAGGGAGCAAAAAACCAGATTGTGACTCTCAGCAAATATTCATCTCAAGGTTGAGTTTGGAAATAAGAATGTTTTTGAGAGTGTGTCAGTGTGTTTGTGTCTCAGCCTCCCTGCCATGCCCATGGGGCAAAAGGAGGGGCTAACTTCCCCTCGCCTCAAGTCTGCTGAGAGATTAGACTGTCTCTCAGATACACATCTCTGGGTGTTTGCTGAGCATGGTGGCTGTGATGTGACTCATGCCTATGAAATCAAGAAGATGTGGTTGGCTGGCTGCTCTGAGGGCGGAGAGAACAGAAACCAGACCGCTCTGGGAGCAGGCTGCTTCCCACGGCAGACTGGGGCAAGGATGTAGGGGTGTCTCTCCAGGACCACGTAGGAGGGGTATGAGGAGAGAGAGCAGGCCTGCGGCCTGAAAGAACCCAAAGGGATGCCATAAACTCACAGGGGAAGAAATAAGAGTGGCATGCAAAGACAAATGCATTGTCCACATCCCATCTTCAATGCTGGTGAATCCATTGGTTACAATAAACTGGAAGTCAGTGGGCAAGGGAGCTCACAGAGCTCAGAGCAGAGTGGATGGAGTGGAGAATAGGTCCAGAGGGATACACAGAAAACACCCACCACAGAAAAAGGGACACACACCTGGGGGAACAAACAGAAAATAACAGAAAACATCCTTCTGATCCCGAGTCCTTGAAGCTTTCAAAGTTATGAGCACCGCTGGCCTCTAGAGAGAGCTCAAGGATTTCTCTCCTTTCACTCACTCCAAGGAGAACATCCATGGAGGTTACAGATCAAGTAGACCCCAAGCAAAGAGCCTTCTGCTAGGGGATGGATCTAGGAGGTGTACAGGGATTGTTCCTGGGTGAGACTTTGTACTTAGATTTACTATATTTAGATCGATTTTTAATGCAAGCATTTCATATCGTATCTGCCAAGTTCTTGATGCTTATTTAGTAAATGAGCATCAAGAAGTAATTACCGTTGTAATTCCCAGTTTATAGATTAGGACCAATAGAGCCTTGATCTGAACCCACATCACACTAGACCACTCTTCGTTCTTCTTTTTCTCCTTGTTTTAGTCATTGGGTCAAAGGTTGCCCTTTCTTAGCAGGCCCAACAAAACCAGGGCAGGATCTATGGAAAAGGAGACCTGAAAAGAGAGTGCACTTTCTATGTTGGGATTTATCTTCATTTAACAATTTTAAGCACATATTTACTGACTGAGTACTGGCCACCTGTCAAACTCCCAGCCAGGTGCCAGGGATACCGGGCAAGTGCAGTGAGCGACACTGCACTGCAGCACTTGGGAGATTTCAGAGCCTGAGTGGATTTGAGGACCCAGACCCAGGGTCACTCACTCCCTTAAGTCACTTAACTCTCTGTTTCCACTCACCTAAAGTACAAGTAATAAATAAATATAAAGCACTTAGAACACTAACAGGCATGTTCATAATGTTAGAAAGACATGAGTTGCTACTCTCAAAACTCCCCAAAACCTTTGAAGCCTGTAGAGGAGAGGAAGAGAAACAAAGAGACGAGATCAGGTTCTTGTCTCAACATTCTTGGCCAACTGCAAAGAAACTGAAAAGACCATACTGCCTGCTGCTTCGGCAAGACCCAAGGTTATATGGGCAAAAGCAGTTCTGGAGGCTCTGTTTGGTCCACCTCAGCTTTTGCATTTAGGGTCAAAGCTGTAATTCAGAAGAGACAAATAGGTTCTTGTCTGGAATTCTGATCAATTATACTGGCTGCCTGAACCGCTGTGTTAGGAGAGAGTCTCTGGCTGCATGTGGAATTACTGAGAAAGAAAGCCACGAGAGATAAATGATGGTGGTTGCTCACAGAGGGTTGAGAGGAGCCACACAAGGTTCTAGAACAGTGTTCTTTTGCCTAGAACATTCACTTCAGCAGGGGCAACTGGGCAGGACTCAGAGGTCCTAATTAGTCACGGGTTAAGATAACCATTAGCACTGAACTGCATCCCAGGAAAGCCTCAGTCTTGAGCACAACCCAGTTAGCTTCTACCTGACAACACCTTTTCAGAAAGGTGTAATACATAAACTGCGAACTCTGACCAGTAGAGATTATTATTTTTATCTTGGCCAATTTCATCCCGTGAAAATGCATTGTATTCTCACGGGTTGTAATACGCCAGCCTTCTAGCCTCAAATTTCCCCCCAACCTGACAATAGCTGACCACGACGCTCTCTCCTTTGTCAGCACTTTCCCCTGCGACAACCACAGTTGTCTTAGCAGGAAACAGATGGCCACCTCAGAAGGGTTTAACAGAAAAGCATCACGGGGGATTATTTACAGAGGCCTGGGCAGGGTTAATGGAACCGACAAGGTCTGGGGAGACACCCAGAGATTAACCGACGCCTGGAGGGACGCCAGAGGGAGGAGGAGAGGGAATGCTCTTCCCAGCCGGGAGAGAGTGGGAGCTGAGCTAGAGCAGTGCTGGGAAGAGGGAGGACAAAGTACAAACCCCTGACCTCTCCTCCTGCACTCTGGCCCCCTGCCAGTGCCTGCTTGCCAAACACCAAGGAAAAGCAAGGGAAATGACAAGTTTAGTGAAACAACAGGTTTAGTAGCGGTCAGCCCCCCAGGCCACAACCCACAGCAGGAAAAGCCAGAGTAGAGGTCTAAGAATAGCAGCCCAAGCCACCCTGTTGTTACGCAGCCCCCATTCTACTTCTCTGCTTAGCCCAAGAAACTCAGGTCCCCAACACAGGGAAGGCACAACATCTCATCAGTGAGGGGTAACAGAGTTGTCATACTCCTTACTGGAACCTAAACAGTCATAACAGCCACCACCAGGCTGTGAGGCAACAAGGAAAGAAGAAGAAGAAGAAAGAATCACAATGAACTGCAGCTGCTACAGTCCCACGTCTGAGCAAATCTAATCTGGTGATCTGGACTTCCTTCTTGGATCCCTCCCGTGATTCCCTTACTCTCACCTAGCACCTTGGCAGGGAAGACGTTCTTACCAAACCTTCATTTCCACAGGGCCCAGGTGCTTAGTGGTTCTGTCTTTGTTGAGTTGCTGCTGTTTCCCACTAATACTATTGGATATGGGAGTGTAATAAATCCCACGGTCTCCAGACATAGTACTGTGGCAACAATCCAACTTCTCGTTGATAAGCAGAATCAGTCCCACTGGCTCATGCAAGCGCCCAGTTCTCTGTGTTTCAGGGACAGGAAGAAGATATTCTTGAAGTGCGCTGTCAGGTGTAATAATGAAATAAGCACTTCTCCCTCCACTCCTCTGTCCCCAAAGTATATAAAGTATTCTATATCCGGTATTGACCACTGACCCTATACTTGAGGAGCGCCACCTTGAGCTCACACGATGTGGTCCCTATGCTGGCTGCAAAACCGAGCCCTCAATAGGTCGTGCCATCGTTCCATCAAACCGAGAGCTTCTAGGTGATGTAAGAACAACCAGTTTCATGATACGGGCCCCAAAGCACAGTTGTTTCGAGGTAAATGAGTTCCTCAGTCAACGACAATGATGTGTGTGATACCCTGGGGGTGACTAAGGCAGTCTTTCAACCACAAATAATAATGCTAACAGAAACCTCGTGGGCAGGAAAGGCAAATTACTGCCTCTCCCCTAATGCGGTGGTCCAAGACAACCAACCTGGTTGACTGGGGCCCCAGGAAACAGTGCCAAGTAAGGGCTCAGGGCTAGCTTCTGGTTTAGAAAACTGGGCACTCAGCAGCAGGAGCCAGATCAATCATGATGACAGAAGTTTATGTTTCTGCTCCCAGGTGTTACCTGTGTTCCTGTTCCCAGGCCCCTTTGGTGGATGGGCCATTTCAGTGAGCACAGAGACAGCTAGGGAAGGAGGCTCGCCAACAGTCAGGGCCTAGGTCACCTTGGCCACCCCTCAGTTAGCTTCCTGCACAGGGGACATCTTCTGGGGCCATTTGCCTGGGGTTCAAACAGCTTTTAAGACTGTAGCAATTTTTATAGGTCCGTCATATAATTTCCCTTCAGGTGACCCTGGCACCAATCTGCTAATTATGGTAAAAAACATCACCAAGTCCCTCCTAAGTTGACCAGCCCATTAGCTACCATCCATGAGTCAGCACATTCCAGGAAAAGTCAGGTTATCTCTTCTTTCGTGTCAAGTGGCCAACCAGATGCAGCGCCCGAAGCTCTGCCCACAGGTAGACTTGTCTCTGGCAGGCAGAGCCTCAGAGTATAAATACCTCCTCAGACCAGGTCAGGGCCCCGCTGTGTTCTCAGTAATGTGTCTCGGGAATTCCCCACGAGGCCAGAGGTACAGGTGGAGGGGAACTCTGAGTCCTCTGCTTTTGTAGGGAAGAGAAGTACTGAAAACAGATGTGGGGGTGTGTGGGGATGACGGATACTGGCTCACCCACGTATGTGCAACTTCTTAACTTTTACCTGTAAATGGAATGATTCTTCAGCGAGCTTCCTCTTGCTTTATGTGTGAAAAATCCTTATAGACACAACAGCATCAATGTCACAAGCCAATAAGGCAATAAAGGAAGATCTTAGCACTTGACATATATGTAAGTATTTCTAACAACGTATTTCACAGTTCTTCTTAAATGCACGTGAGGTAAAGAAAAATGCATCCAAAATCTATGTTTAATTGACTTTTGCCAGAAAGTTATCCTGAAATGTACACTTTTGATAAACTCCTTTTGTGCGTTTTTTTAAAAAACAAGTTCCGTTTTTTTTTTATGTTTTCTGTCAGCGAGGAGTAACATCAAATCACTTCTATAAGATCAGTTTTATACAAGCATATTGAAACTGTGGAAATCCAAAGATGAAGTTTTTAAAACAAAGTTGTGCTTAAACTAACTTAGGATATTAAAAGTGAGGAAGGGAGGCTCGAGGGGACATCCGGCGGATGCTCATGTTGAGGGTCCCCTCTGGGTCCTGGCTACGCAGAAGACTTCATTTCCTGAATTGCCACACTCTGTGCACTTGCAACAGAGGCACTACTCTGAATGTATGTGTGTTATAGATATCTTAATGAGAAGAAAAAAAAGTGATGTGCTTTATACAATATAAAGATAAAATTGTTTTCGAAAGTTTTTATGAACTAGAAACTGGATTAGAAAATCTTGTGAAATGCTGCACAATTAGTGCATTCGTCCAGCTGAATTGTCAGCCCATCAAAACAGTTTATTAAAGACCTAGAATGCAAGCAATTGCATTAGTATAAACTACAAGGGGGAACCCCCCAAAACTCAGAATTTGTTTATTAAAAAATTGTGTATTTTTTCTTATGTTTAAACTTCAGTCACCTTCAAAATACTGTCCGTTTGATGCAATACGCCCACTAAGACATTTTTCCACTGCTCAAAACAGTTTTTGAGCTCTTCAATTTTGATGCCTTTCAATGCTTCTGCCTTTTTTTTGTTTGTTTGTTTCACCCCTTCCACATTTTGCCAATGTCCTTCTTTCAGGACTTTATGTTTAACCAGGGAAACAAAGAAAAGTTGCTAGGGGTGAGATCAAATGAATAGGGAGGGTGGGTCAGAGAGGTTGTGCCATTTTTGGTCGAAAACTGCTGAGCGTTCAGGGTGGTGTGGGCAGGTGCACTTGTAAGTCACCCATCGTGAAATGGGCAAACGTGTTGAAACTGTCTTCAAAAACAACTAACTGACACTGAATGCAGCCTCTCACAATAATGCCAGCTGGTACACAGATACAGATGGGTTCTCAGAACACTCACCTAGTGTTGTACTACAAGGGGCCTGCCCTCCAGAGGATAATTCTGTGTTTTTTTTGTAGGGGGAGGAGGGCCCTTTGGATAGTCTTGTGCAAAGGGGAATATTTCTACATATCTACACAAACATATATTTATTGAGCACCTACTACATATCATATACTAATCTAGGCACCTGTTTTGCTGATGAGTGAGCAGAACTCCTATCTTTGTGGAACTGGTGAGAGGAGATAGTCACCCAATTCACAACAAACGATATGTAAATTTCATGATACATTAGAAGGTGATAAGGGCAACTCACAAAAACAGAGTAGTGTAAGGGGGATAGGGAGTGCTGTGGGGGGAAGTTTGCAACTTAAATGGAATGTTCAGGTAGGCATCACTAAGAAACTGACACTTAAGTAAAGCTACAATGGAGAAGATACTAGCTATGTGTGTACCTGGGGGAAGAGAATCCAGCAGAGGGAAGAGTGAGGTAGGAGAGAAGCTGACAAATTCAAGGCAAAGAAGCCAGTGTGATTAGGATGAGGTGGGCAAAAGGGAGAGGGGGAGATGCAAGGTCAGGGTGTTAGTGAGGGGAAAGGTAATTGAAGACTGTTGCAAGATTTTGGTTTTTACTTTCAATGAAATGGGCACCATGGCAGGAACTTGAGTCAGGGAGTGGCTTCAGCTGACTTACATTTTGAAAGCATCTGCCCGCAGTTGTGAGGAGGAAGAGTGCTAGCAGGAAGACTGGGCAGGAGGACATTGCAATAACCCAGGTGAACAATGGGATCAGGCTGGTAGAAGTGGACATGTAAATAATGGTCAGAGTTTGGGTATATCTTGAAGATAGAGCCAATAGACTTTGTTCAAGAATTGGATGATGACATTTAAAAGAAAAAGAAGAGTGAGGCATGATTTTGAGGGTTGGGACCTGAACAAAGGTGAAGCTGCCATCGACTCAGACGAGGAAGGCTGTGCATGGAGCAGGACTAGGGAGGAGGGTTAGAAGTTCAGGGTCACACATTAGGTTCGATGCCCATTAGACATCCTTATGGAGAGATTAAGTTTGAGCATAGAGTCCAAGATAAATGTATAGTTACAAGCGTAACTTTTAGGTTAATAGGCATAAAGATTATATTTATAAGACTGGGTGAGATAACCAAGAAGAGAGGATAAAATAGTGACAAGAACCATGGACTGAGGCCTGCAGCAGTCCTGAGAAGGACCTAACAATAGAAAAGAAGGAAAAGCCAGTTCTGTCCCAGGGTATTCCAAGTTTGCAACTGGACTAGTTGACTTAACACGACTTACCGTTGTGATAATTACCCCCAAGGAAAAGAAGTCCAAGGACAGTTTCCATTTTCTGTGCCAAGCCATGATCATGAGCACCTGGCACACAATGAGAGATTCCTAATTATTGCAAATTGTTGAATGAATTATTTCAGGCCTCTGGGGACAGGCCAAAATCTCCAAAGGCTTGAGCCCTTGTTAGAGAGAACTGCTGTTATAAATACATTTAGACTTCCTCCCACTGATAGTGTCCAGGCACATTGGGAAGCAGATGGGTCAAGGTAGTCCCTACTTGAGAGTAACCTGGAAGCTTGCAGGCATCTGCTTTTCCACCCTGATCAGCTATATCTGGATCAATTCTTTGTGGTCCTTAAACATCTATTCTGCTATAATCAAGCTTTCTTATGCCTCAGAACCTCTGTCTTGCGGGTACCTCTGTCTGAACCATCTCCCCTTTAAACAGTCTACTGTCTCCCTTCACTAAAGCCCCTGCTTAAAGTCACCTCTTCCGAGAAGCCTACTAGCACTGCTTGACCTCAAAGATTACACTAGTCTTCCACTTATTGGTCTCTTTATACCCCCATCCTCTCCTGCCTTTATATTATCTTATTTGTTTGGTTGGCGTTATGGATTGAATTGTATCCCCCTAAAATTTGTATGTTGAAATCCTACCCGAGAGCATGTGGTATTTAGAGAGAAGAAGCAATTATGGCTAAATGAGGCCGTAAGGGTGGAGCCCTGGCCCAGAAGGATTAGTGTCATTATAAGAACAGACATCAGAGAGCCCCTTCCCTCTCTGCCATGTGAGAACACTGCAGGCAAGCAGCCACTACAACCCAGAAAAGAAGTCATCACTGGAAACCAAATCAGCCGATGCCTTATTCTTGGACTCCTCAACCTCCAAAATTTTAGGAAATAAATTTCTACTGTGAAGCAACCCAGTCTATGGCATTTTGTTATAGCAGCCTGAGTTGACTAATACAGTTGATGTTCTTCTGCCTCTCCTAAAACAGTCTCTTTGAAGCACAGAATTTCTCTCCAGTATACAGACCTAGAACAAAGCCTCACCCATTGCAGGCGACTCATTAAATGTCAATGAACAAATCACGCCTCTCGGATCTGGTCAAGAGACCACCCAATTAAATAATCAATGGGTTAGCCACCAAGTGAAAGGATCTGTGCTGAGCATGAGTCAAAGAAAAACCACGTGATCCCCAAACCACAAGAAGCCTGCAATCTGGTTGCTCCGAGCAAGTCCACTGTGCAAGGCTGAGAGCAGTTCACTTCCCCAAACTCCGAATCCCAAGTCCTGCCAGGCTCCTGAGAAAAAGGACAGGACTTCAGGGCAAACAGCCCTCATGTTTGCAGAGGTTCCAGGATGCTTCCAGTGAGAGTCATCTCCAGGCAAATGGCAGATTTTCAAAATAAATTTAGCTTCTCATCTGGGGCGAGTAGTCTGTATTTTGTTTTATAAGCTGTACCCAGCAATCCTTTCCTCAACCATGGCCCCTGAAAAGTGAAGGAAATAGTATTTCTGACCAAACCAGTTATAGGACGACGGTTTATTTAAAAGATACTTGTAGGAAAGGGTCTGGAGAGAAACCCTGTCTCCCCTGCCAGAGAACTCCCAATACAGGATCTTTTATCCTTGATTCAACTCTGACTTTGAAAAGCCCCAAAGCGCGCGCACGTACACACACACACACACACACACACACACGCACGCACGCACGCATGCACACACGTCAGAATCAGTATATTTAGCGTGAAAGCAGTTAACACAGTGGCACATTGTGTGGAGGTTGCTCTCTTTTGTGACCTAACTCCATGCACTATGGACATGAGAGCCAAAACAAGCTATTTGTGTGGGAAAAGGTAATTATGGATACACAAGGCTGCAAAGGAACAGAAAATAAGAAGATAAGCAATAAGAAAAGCTTTCAGAGTCTCACAGCTCAGTCCCCTGTTAGGAGATAAAAGGTTTTTATTTCTGTCTCAAGCGTAGGCTTAGGCAAACCCAAGTCCTGTCCTTTGTGGTGGGCTTATGAGCAGGGCAAATGGAAAAAAGGAAATTCCTGGCAAGCCCTGGCTTGGAGATGAGACAAAACAACCTCAGTGAGTATAATGTATTTTCTTCTTTCCCGAATCCATACGAACTTGCCCAGGAAAACTTTCTTTAGTCTTTTACTGATTCCAAAACTTATTTTAATTCTTGCCTTTCACTTCTTATTTCCTTTCCCACAGATGGTACTGGGTAAAACACAAGCCTGTAAAAGTAAAGCTTAAAAGACTTTCTTTTCTTTTTTTGGCTTTAAAATGTTTCACATGACTACATGATAGTCCCACCTCATCCACCCACACTTACATTTTCCCTCTTCCTAGCATTAATAGGTCTAAACATTCAGTTAGGCAGCAAATTTAGAAAATGGAAACTTTATCATTTTCTTGCCTCTTAAAGAAATTTTTAAAATACTGAAAAGGTTCAATTCTAGGTACAATGGAGAAAGCACATTCATTTCACCCCTTTCCTCCCACTGAATGCAGCCATAAAACCTGGACAGAGTAAGTGGAGCATCTGAGGACTGGGAAGGTAACTAAGTGGTAGCAGGTAGGTTGGAGAAGAGGCCCACAATGGCGAGTGGGTCACTTTTTCCCAGCTGGAATCCCTGGACAGGAGCTCAAGGCCTCCGAAACCCAGAGTGGACACTGAGGCACGGATGAAGAGAATGCCAGGAGAAGTGTCCTAATTCTGGCTCAAAAAGGGGGAAAGGAAATTTCCAACACTGGCGAGACTAGAGGAAACCATTATTTCCGTTATTCTTTTCTTCTCTCCATTCTCTCATTTATGTTGAGCCCCCAGGGAGTACTCAGTGGTGGTGGTAACAGCAGCACGCAGGAGCCGAAACTCTGTGAAGCGCAGATGCTCCTCTTCACTTCGGGTTGCTGTGGTCACAGGGTGAGGCCAACTGCCATCTTTGTCAGCCTCTGTGCTCCCTTCTTACAGGACTGTCACTGCGTTCTCTCATCGCAGTGTTCAAAGTTTCGTGAATATAATCCAAAAGTATGAAGCATATACAGAACCAGGAAAAATCATAACTCATTTGGGAAAGCAAAATCAAGGGAATGGAACACCAAGATGACCAATAAACGCTGGAATGACCAGATGAAGACTCAGTGAAGCTGTTGAAACGATGCTCCCCCAAGTAGAGGACTAAACTCTTACATAGATGCAATGATAGACAGGCTCACCCAAGAAATAGAATATATAAAGAAGAATCATTTGAAAATGTCCAAACTGAAAAGTATAACAACTTAAAAATAAAAACACACTGGATAGAGTCAATAGCAAAAGAAGTTAACAATGAAAAACTTGAACCTGAAGATAATTTAATAGAAATGATCCAGTTTGAATAACAATTTTCTAAAAATGATTAAAAAAATGAACAGAGATGCAGGGGCCAACAGAAAAATACCAAAAAGCCTAATGCTTGTCACATCGGAGTCCCAGAAGGAGAGGAAGAAGAGTGTACTACAGAAAAAAATA
The DNA here is from genome assembly GCA_004024845.1 of Tonatia bakeri. NCBI lineage: Eukaryota > Metazoa > Chordata > Mammalia > Chiroptera > Phyllostomidae > Tonatia > Tonatia bakeri. The sequence goes on from PVIA01002543.1 coordinate 76,225, forward strand.
CTAGAAGAAGCAGCAGCTAGAAACTTTCCAAATTTAACAAGAGATATAAACTTACAGAATCAAGAAGCTTAGCAACCCTCCCCAAAATGTAATACCCAAGAAATTCAGTCCTAGACACATTATAGTCAAACTGCTAAAAATTAAAGACAAAGAAAAAATATTGAAAGAAACCAGAAAAAAACAATACCTTCCTTATAGGGAAACAACGATTTGAATGACCACAAATTTCTCACCAGACTTCATGGAAGAGAAAATGAAACAGTTTTTTAAGTGCTGAAGAAAAAGGACTGTCAACTCAGAATTCTATAACCAGTGAAAATATTCTTCAAAAATTCGGAGGGGAGAAAGATTCTTAGATGAGGAAAAACTAAGAGAGTTAACTGACAGCAGGCCTTTTCTTCTTCTTCTTTTTAAAATCCTCACACAAAGGTACATTTTTTGGTTTTAGAGAGAGGAAGAGAGAGAGAGAAACATTGATGTGACAGAGAAACATTGGTCAGTTGCCTCCCATATACGCCATGAGCAGGGATTGAGCCCGCAACATAAATATGTGCCCTGACTGGGGATTGAACCTGTAACCTTTTGGTGTGATAACATTCCCACCAACTTAGCCACCTGGCCAGGGCCGATAGCAGGCCTCTTCTAAAAGAACTGAGAAAGGGGTTCTGAAGACAGAAGTGAAATAATATGGATGAAACTTACAACCTCATTGATAAGGGAAAAGCAACAGACATGATAAATATCTTAGAAAATATACTATTCTTCCTTTATTGAATACTTTAACATATGCTTGATGGTTGAGAGCAAAAATTGTTACATTGCCTGATGAAGTGTTCAATGTATACCAAACAACTGCAACACAAAGCAAAAAAGGAAAAGTGTTCTTTATGGTGGAAAGGTTTCTATATTCTACTTTAAATGGCAAAATATTGATTCTAAGAACATTTTGAAAAGTTAAGTATATGCATTTAAATTTATAAGATTCAGCAAAGCAAAAAAGGAAATTTATAAGAAATTCTAATATTAGAAAAAAAATGTTTTCAAATCAATCATCATTGTTTCCAATTCATGAAACTGGAGAAGAGAAAAATAAACCCAAAACAATCAGGAGGAAAATAGGAATAAAGATAAGAGTACATATTGAAGACATAAAAGCAATTGAAAAGTCAGAAACCTAAAGCCGGTTCTTTAAAATAAGATACACACACACACCTCTAGCAAGACTGAAAAAAAGACACATTATCGGTATCAAATACGGAAAAGAGTGATCACTACAGACTCTGAAGATGTTAAAAGGATAATAAAAGAATACCATGAGCAACTCTACATAAATAAGTAATCACAAAAATGGACCAATTCATAGAAAAAAATAAAAACTACCAACACAAACCCAAGAAAAATAGTCATATAACTATCAAAGAGCTTTATTCCTAGTAAAAACTTAAAAAAAAATTTTTTTTCAGGAGCTGGTGGTTTTACTAGTGAATTCTACCAAACATTTATAGAAGAAATAACACCAAGTATACAAAATCTCTTCCAGAAAACAGAAGAGGAAGTAACACTTCCTACCTGATTTTATGAGGTCTGCAATACTCTGATACAAAAACCAAAGATTGTGCAAAAAAAAAAAACATTGCTCTGAAACAAAAAATATAGTGCAAGAAAAGAAAATCAAAGACCAATATTCTTCATGAAAAGGTATGCAAAAATCCTCAACAAAATCAAATTTAATAATATGTAAAAAGAATAATATATATCATGCCAAGTGAAGTTTATCCTGTGAAGGCAAGACTAGTTCAATGTTGAATACTGGTTCACTGTAATAACAGTCTGAAGAGTGAAAAAATCCCTGACTTCAAAAACATGATTGATAATGGAAGAAATTAATAAATTGGACTTCAAAATAAAAAACTTTTGTTCTGCAAAAGGTGTTAAGAGCATGAAAAGACAAGCTACAAATTGAGAGAAAATATTTGCAAATCATATTTCTAGCCCACAACTTTTATCCAGGTTATACAAAGAACCCTCAAATATCAACAATAAGAAAACAATTCCCCTGGTTGGTGTAGCTCAGTGGATTGAGCATGGGCTTGCTAATCAAAGGGTCACCAGTTCCATTCCCAGTCAGGGCACATGCCTCGGCTGTGGGCCAGGTGCCCTATAGGAGGTGCGCCAGAGGCAATTGACATTTCTCTCCCTCTCTTTCTCCTTCCTTTCCCCTCTCTCTAAAAATAAATAAATAAAATCTTTAAAAAAATCCAATTTTTAAATGGGCAAAAGTCTTGAATAGATACTTATCAAAGAGAATGTATGGATGGCAAATAAGCCCATAGAAAGATATTTAGCATCATTAGCTATTGACGAACTTAATACTACAAATTTAAAATATAACTACACATCTTATAGAATGACCAAAATAAAAATTACTGAAATATCAAGTGGGAGCAAGGATGTATAGCAACCGGAACTCTCATATTTTGCTGGTGGGAATGCAAAATGGTACAAACACTCTGGAAAAACCTTTGGAAGTTTTCAATAAAGCTAACCACATTTACACCCATCATCTCTAGCAATTCCATTCCTGAATATTTACCATAGAGAAATAAATGTTTACCAAGAAAAAAAATACCTTCTTACATAATTATTTATATAGTAGCTCTAAGCATAATCACCCAAAATTGGATAATCACCCAAAATTGGAAACAACCCAAATGTCCTTTAGCTGGTGAGTAGATAAACAAATTGTGGTCCATCTACATACTGGAATACTGCTCAATGATGCAATGAAACAACTACTGAATCACGCAACAACTTGGCTGAATTTCAAGGGCATTAAGCTGAGTGAAAGGAACCAATGTCAGAAGGTTACATACTAAATGATTCCGTTCATATGAAATATTTTACAGGACAAAATCATAGTGATAGAAAACGGATCAATGATTACTAATCTATTAGGGATTAGAGTTGGGGGAAGAGAGTATCTCCACACTGGTAGTAGTTAGGCTCAACCCATGCTCAATTTATACATATGTTAAAAGTTATAGATCTATGTTTACAGAAAAGGTCAACTTTGGTCTATGTTAATTAAAAAAATAAGACTAGAAAAAGCATCGAAGATTGCACTGGCAGAACATCATCATTTTCCTCAATTTCCTTTTCCTACTTATTTGGGATAGGGAACAGCTCAGGCAATGTACTTTCAGATTTAATACTCTGCAAGTTTGTTCAGGCCCTACGTCTATCAGAGCATCCATGCAACTTGAGTCGCCAAGGGCAGATCTGGAACAGATAGCTGGGGGAAAGGAAAGACTATCAGAAAGTTAATGACTTGGACTGATGCCGCCATTTAAAGGAACAAGGAGGTCATTCAAACCTTAATGAAAGTATTCAGTCCCTGAGACAAGGAGACATGCCTTAGCTTTAATCTGCTTTTCCTGCAGTACGTTCCAAGAGTTTGCTGGGTCTGCAAATGACTAACTTCCAGTTCTTAAGCTCACAAGAAAGAGAGCCATTACCTTTCTATGTCCCTCAAAACAAAACTCTATATACAACGGGACTGTGTGACCAAGCCCAAAGCAAGACTACAAGTTTGTTGATTTTTTAAAAGATTTTATTTGTTTTTAGAGAGGGGAAGAGAGGGAGAAAGAGAGGGAGAGAGACATCAATGTGTGGTTGCCTCTTGTGTGCCACCTGCTGCGAATCCAGCTGGCAACCCATATGTGTTTCCTGACTGGGAATCGAACTGGTGACCCTTTGGTTCGCAGGCCAGCGCTCAATCCACTGAGCCACGCCAGCCAGGGCATGATTTTTTTTTTTTTTTTTTTTGTAGACTCATGCTCCCAGAGATCTTATCTGCCTTATGTACAGTTGTCCCTAATATGAGCACATTATAGATGTTCACTTAGTGTTGATTGGATTGAATTGAGTATTAGAAAGTGGCTTAAACTTGCTAGGATCATTTTAGGATCCCTAGTTCCTGACTCAGTTAGCAGTCATAATAGAAAATGAGAGGAAGGCACCTGGTGGAAAAACGAGGGTCATGGGTGAAATGCCTCTCATGGTTAGAACACCGTGTTCCTGATCAGAATAGGGAGGCATCATCTAGAATTCCACTGATGTGCATCAGGATAAATGGCCTTGGCTCCAGCCCGGGCACTGGCTCACCAGTGTTCACAGAGCAGGGGGCCACAGGGACAGCATGGGCAGGTAGAGGTGGCCACGCCGCTGTGCCATGTGGAGCAGAAGGTGGTATTTTGAAAACATCAAGAGTGACCTGGGAACTTGCTTCAGCTTGGTGTGGTTAGCTTTCAAGTTACCTTGGAAAAGCAGGGGCCATTGTAAGACTACACCTGCATTACCTCTGGAAAGAGCTCAGAACAGAGGCTCCTCCAGCCTAGGCCAGCACTGTCTCAGCACTTCTGCTGTGCTCAGTTATTCGCTCCAGTTTTCTCTTACTGCCCACTGATCCACTGCTTATGCATTAGCTTCTGATAGCAACAGGGATACTTAACAGGGAGAGCTCTTAGAATGTGCTAGTTCCTATAGGTTACAGAATTTTTACTGGGCCATAAGAATAAGTCACAGCCTAGCTAATGGATGGGCTGGCCCTGGGTCATAAATGTCTATACCTGGGATCACAGAAAGTTGGGGGCTGGAAGTGGGGCAGTTCCCTTCACAAGGGTGTGTGGGGGTCAGGAGCTGTCATTCCAGGACAGGCTCCTCTGGAGATGGGAGCTAGGGCTGATTGTGCTTGGGTGGCTGTCTTCTTTATGTTACACAGCAGGTGGATGGGTGAACAAGGGCAGTGGCTCTTTTTAGGCTGGAAGGACAAGCTCACAAAGGGAGACTGCAGCACGGAGCTTTTGTTACACCTGGGTACCCTCAGGTCCCACAGAGAGCTGGATTGTTGCTGTCTGGAATGGGGTGAGGGGAGCCCTATGCTGTGGGTGTCTTTTGGGGAAATAGATTGTGTGTTGGCTAAGAACATGAGTGCAGGGTGCCTTGGGTTCCAATCTCGGTACGGCCACTTGCTTTGTGATTTTGAATAAATAACTTCACCCTCTGAACTCCACTTTTCTTAGTTATAAAATGGGGGTAATTCTCTCTTAAGTTGTTTAAAACAACATCCAGACCATGTTTTTCTAATACTTAAATTCCTGCCTGGCTATTCATTTTTCAGAATGACATCCCAAGTCCTTAAAAAAGCAGACAACTCCCAGAACAAAGTTTATACCCTCCTCATGTCCAGGACTTCTCCCCTGTTTTGCTCCATTGTGGCCAGGTTGGCCTCATAGCTATTCCTGATACACTCCAGGTATCTTCCTACCTCAGCTGCCTTGCACTAGCTGTATTTTCTACCTAGAAAAATCTTTACCCAGGCAGCTTTGAGATTCTTCCTGTGATGAACTCCCAGTCAATGCTGAAACACTACTGTCTCAGTATTTCCCCTGACTACTCAGTCTGAAACTGTAACCACTCCCCTGCTTCCCTGTGGTCTAGATTCCCTTTGACCTGCTCTACTTTTCCATTCTAACTCAGTACATAATTAATTATTGATCTTGCTATTTTCTCTCTCCCACAGCAGAGTATAACCCCAGAGGGTAGGGATTTTGTCTATTTTCTTCATCGATCTGGCTTCAGCACCTACAGCAGGGTCGGCACAGAAAAGGTGCACACGTTGTTGGGGATGAATGAGCAAGTGTGTGTCAGTGGCCTTCTGGCTTCACTTCTTTCCACTGCAACCTCAACTTCTGGTCATTAATGAAGAATTACCGTCTCACCTTCACTCATTCATTTATTCATTTGTCTGTTTGACAACCATTTATGTCTGTTCTGTGCTAGAAATTGGAGATAGAGCAGTGAACAAAACTAAGTCACCACCTCTTTACTAGCCAAGGAGGCAGGCAATGAACACATAAACAAACAAGAATGTTAGGTGCCATGAGATACCTAACGTACAGAATATGCCGCCCTAAAATGTGACTGCAGGAGACCAACATATGCCCCCAATATGCCTGTTCGACACAAGAGTTATTTTGAGCTGATTATTTTGACAAGCAGTAGACACAGGAGAAGCTCTGAAAAGACATTAAGAGATATCCTTTAGGAAGGGAAATCTCCATTTGTAAGGGCGTCTCGTCTCCTCTCTGTCCCAGGAAGGGGCCATGAGTAAGTCCAGGGAGACTCTTATCAGAGCAGGCATCTACTTAAATCTGCATGACAAACCTTACTCTTGTTTACCATACCTTTCCTGGTCACCTTCCCATAACTTGCTTCCCCAAGTATTTAAGTCCAAATTCCAAACCACTTCTTTGAGTTATTTGTCCCTGAGTTGCCCCCAGGTATATATGAGATACACATGTTAATGAACTTCTGTTTATTTTCTCTTGTTAATCTGTCTTTTGTTACAGTGGCGTGGTTGGTATGTGGCTGCACTTACCCAACCAAGCAGCAGGCAAATAAAGTTAAGCCCGCCGTCGTCACGCTTACACCTGATCGGCTGCACTCGTCAGAGGTTGTGCCCACGGACGGACTGTGGCACTGTGGAGCTATTGTTTCAACTCCTGGCTGGGTTGTCAGCATGGTTCCTGAGGCTGTTAACTCCTCCCTCTGGCCACAGCAGCTATTCCAAACATCCACACTTCACTGAACCAAAAAGAATGTTAAGAACAATAGCAACAATTAACATTTATTCACACTTTGTATGGCACATGCAACATGCTAAGTTTTTTTGCCATACATCTATCTTAACTTAGTTTTCATCAAAAACACATAGGTTTGGTACTGTTGTTTTATAGATGAAAAAACTAAAGCTTAGGGAGGTCAAACAACTTGACCAAGAACCCTCCTAGTAACAGGGGGAGCTAAGAGCCAGTCTAAAGCCAGGTGGTACTCACCTAGTCCCGATTCCAGCTCCACCGTTGCTGGCAAACTACCTCACCTCATCCCCTACTTCATTGGCTCAGAAAACCACAAGCATGGAAGTGGTCAGACATGAAAGCCCTCAGATTACCAACACGGCTACCAGACAAATTTCCTCAAATCTAAAAGACTATTAAGTATAAGAGGCACCATTATTCCATGTAACCTCATAATGTTAAAATTAAATTATGAAACAATATTAATACAATTCCTATATAAGAGATGTTTTAAGGTAAAAATAAACTGTGTTGAAAAATTAATGAATTTTTGCCATTTAAAAATTATTTTCAATTACAATTTACATTAAATATTATTTTGTATTAGTTTCAAGTGTACAGCATAGTGGTAAGACAGTCATATACTTTACAAAGCATTCCCCCTTATATTTCCAATACCCAGCTGCTACCAGTTATGACAATATTTCAACTACATTTTCTATGCTGTAACTAATAATTTTTTACATATGGCATCTCCACACCCATCAAAACTTCTCTTCCTGTGTCAAAAGACGAGGTGTCCCTTCTCAAGACTAAAACCTTCTTTCTATGTTCTTTATTTTTTTCTCCTTCTTGACCTTTTTCCATTGATTTTCTTTTCTTTCTTCCCGGTATTTTCAACTCTACCTCTCTCGGACTAAAAACATTTTCAGGTCTCTTCATCTTGAAAAGCTGATCTATGCTGTGTCCTCCTCTAGCTTTTATTCTATGTTTCTCTTTCTCTTATTTCTTCTTCCCATCTGTCTTGTGTTTACACTGAGACCTGTAAAGACTGAGACGTCAGCTACCTGGGTCCTTATTATGAAGCCTAATATTTGTTTGCAACATTTTGTCATGAGCATGTATTGTTGTGGTTTTTCTCTGCCCAGCAAACCTTCCATCGGGGAACCGTTTTCCCCGCACCATCCCACTGAAACCCACGGTGTATGATTTCAGGAGCACTGGCTCCCCGATTCCTTCCTCCAAGAATGGGCATGTGCTCCAGGCCCGGCCAGAATCTACATCAAGGTTTGCATTGGCCTCAGGTTGAAACAGGAAGCATATATCACCTAAGCCAGATCAGCAGAATTTTGCCCTAAACTTCTCTCTAGGAGCTCTCAGGAAAGATGCCCTCTAGCAGCCAAGATCGTCCTTGAAGAACTGGTGGCCATTTGTTCACCCTGTGGAAGTAGTTTATGTAAAAAAACAGAAAAACAGGGACCCCTGATGTCATTACATGATCTTCTAGAGCCAAAGGTGCCTAAAACCAGGCTACTCCTACACGTTTCAGGTACGTGAGCTATTACTAAATTTCCTTGTTGGTCATTGCCTGTTGGTTTTTGTTTCTGCCGCTTGCAATCTAAAATTCTAATGCATTGTCTGTGTTCTTTTGTGTGATGGTCAGTCAAGTGTGACTACAGGAGGAGACAAAGGAGAGACACACACAAAAATTTATCATGCTCACCGGTCTGGACAGGGGCTTAACCCTCGCCACACAGGGTCACGGGGGAAGGCTCCAGGATTTATCCAGGTGGCAGAAGACTGGAGCGAGGGGAAAGCTGAGGCTGGAGCCTTTTGAGTTTGGGTAGAAAGGGCAAGACAGTACAGGGTTAACAGCCCAGGATTGGCTAGTTTGAATAATTCTGGTGGGTTTTAAAGTATAAGGGTGGCTGATCTAAAGCCTGACACCTGCACTAGAATGATTAAGCAAAGGAATGTTGTCCCAGGGGTAACGGGCCAGAGAGAGGAGTCCTAGCTCTGGCCGGGTCAGTTCGCGTGTCAAAAGCACACTCCCAGCTGAGTCCTTTGCTGTCTCTAAGAATTTGCTAGCCTCAGGAGGGGTAGCCTCTTCCCAGCCAGAAACTTTTTTTTCAAGATGTCAAAGCATCATAATACAGAGAAAATAAAAACTGTATACACTATTTAAAGATCTACAGTTTTCACAGAGCTCTTGTACGCATTATGTGTATTTTACTTGATTCCATAGTGTTGAGGGGAGTGGTATATCTTTGTCTTGCTCACAAGTAAACTTGTGAGAATTAGCACATTCTAGGCATATGACAGGTGCTCAGAAATATTTGTTGAGTGAAATGAGCATCATATATGTTACTACTTATCCCATTTTATAAAACAAGATACAGAGATCATAGAGCTAGTAGTTGGAGGTTTCTGTTCCGTATTTGAGTGGGATTTGAATGGACTTGGGGGTATGGTGAAAGCCTAACTGGCAAGGGGCAGAGTGGGGTGGATTTAGATTACAACGCCACTGTCAAATTCATGCTAGTCTTTTTTCTGGAGTTCTAAAGAAGGTCTTAACGGTCTCTCCCTCAACTTTTACTCCTTTATAATCCACTATGTACTCCACAGCCACAGTGATCTTGTAGTGTCAGATCTGATCCTATCCCTCTCCTGCTTTAAACGCTTTAAAGATTTCCTTTACTTTCAGGAATAAAAGCCCAAATTCTCAACATATCATATAAGGTCCTTAAGATCTGGCTGGCCCCTGCCCACCCTTCAGTTTCATGCATTCCTGTCCTCCTCTGTGTTCTCTCTGCTCCCGCCAAGCAGCCTTCTTCCCACTCTAGGGAAACACAGTTCTCTCCCAACACACAGCCGTGCTCAGCTCCTTCCTTCACTCCTTATCTAGTATTTCCTATTCAACAGTAAGTCCTCAGTTCTAACATCATTTTCTCCAGAGCCTTCCCTGTGTTTTCCTTCCCCATTCTCATTCTAGATTTCCCCCCTGTTTTCCACTCGTGTCCCTGTGTTTTGATTTAATAGCACCTGTCAGTTTGTTATGGTTATTAAGTATGTACTCTCCAAAAGGCTACCAGCATAAGCTGTTGATCACATAAAACTTAGAAATGCCCCAGAAGAGACAAGTCAAGAGCTGATATTTATAGGGCTTTGAGGTCTACACTCAAGTGATTTTAAGAGGATCTAACTGAAATCAAGAAAATTTCTTTATATAATAATTTTGGGTTCGTGAATTTAGAGTGAGATCAGAGTCTAATCTTTAATTCTTTATTTGCTAATTACAGTTGATATTCAATATTATATTACTTTGAGATGTATAGCATGGTGATTAGACATTTATATAACTTACAAAGTGATCCTCCTGGTAAATCTAGTATTTACCTGGCACCACACATATTTATTACAATATTATTTTTTTTTATTTTTGTAATTGATTTTGAGAGAGGAGGGAGGAAAGGAGAGACAGTGATTTGTTGTACCACTGATTTAGTCTTTCATTGGTTGCTTCTTGCAGGTGCCCTGACCAGATATCGAACTTGCACCCTTGGCATATCAGGACAATGCTCTAACCAACTGAGCTACTCGGCAATGGCCTACAATATTATTGAATGTCTTCCTTCTGCTGTACTTTATATCCCTGTGACTGTTTTGTAAGTGCCAATTTGTACTTCTTAATCCTTTCACTGTTTTCTCTTAGCCCCTTAGTCCTCCTTCCATCTGGAAACCATCAGTTTGTTCTCTGTAGCTATGAGGTGGTTTCTGTTGTGATTGTTCATTTATTTTGCTTTTTAAATTTCACATATAAGTAAAAATGATATGGTAATTGTCTTTCTCCATCTGACTTATTTGACTTAGCATAATACCCTCTAGGTTCACCCGTGCTGTTACAAATGGTAAGATTTCATTCTTTTCCATGGCCAAGTCATAGCCCACTGTGTTTGTGCACCACACCTTTATCCAACTCTCTATCGATGGGCATTACATTGCTTCCATAGGAAATGTTCTTCTTTGTCTCTTACTATATCTTTTGTTTTAAAAACCTATTTTGTCTGATGTAAGTACTGCTACCTCAGCTTTTTTTTTGTTTATTTTTATTTGTGTGAAATATCTTTTTTCATTCCTTTACTTTCAGTCTGTGTGTGTTTTTTGATCTGAAGTGGGTCTCTTGTAGGCAGCATATGTATGGGTCTTGTTTGCTTCTCCAATCAATAATCCTATGTCTTTTGATTGGAGGAGTTAATCCATTTACATTTAAAGTAATTATTGATAGCTATGTAGTTATTGCCATTTTATTATTCATATTTTTCTTCTGTTATTTTCTTTCTCCTCCTTTTCCTCCTCTCTGCCTCTTCTTCTTTCTCCTCCTCGTCCTCTTCTTCCTCCTCTTTCTTCTTCAAGAAGTCCACTTAACATTTCTTGTATCCCTTTATGTAAGTTTTTCTTGTCTAGGAAGCTCTTTATCTATCCTTTGATTCTAAATGGTAGCCTTTCTGGGTAGAGTAATGCTGGTTGTAGGTCCTTGCGTTTTATTGCTTTGAGTATTTCATGACAATCCCTGTGGCCTGCAAAGTTTCTGTTTAGAAATCAGCTGACAATCTTATGGGAACTCCCTGTAGGCAACTGTCTTTCTCTCGCTACTTTTAAGATTTTCTCTTTGTCTTTAACCTTTGGTATTTTAATTATGATGTGTCTTAGTGTGGGCCTTTTTAGCTTCATCTTGTTTGGGACTCTCTGCATTTCCTGGACTTGTGTATCTAGTTTTTCTGCCCGGTTAGGGAAGCTTCCCATCATTATCTATTCAAATATATTGAAAATATATTTGAATATATTTTCAATATATTTGTTTGCTTTCTCTTCTCCTTCTGATAACCTTATGGTGGGAATGATGTTATGCTTAAAGTTGTCCCTGAGGTCCCTTAAACTATCCTTCTTTTTTAAAATTTGTTTTTCTTTTTGTTTTTCCAATTGGATGTTTTCTGCTACCTTGTCTTCCAAGTCATTAATTCAGTTCTCTGCTTCATCTGATCTGCTATTGATTCCATCTAACATACTCTTCATTTCGGTTATTGTATTCTTCATTTCTGACTGGTTCTTTTTTATGGTTTTTATCTCTTTATGTAAGTTTTCATTAATTTCATCTATTCTTCTCCTTAGTTCATTGAACATCCTTATAACCAGTGTTTTGAACTCCACATTTGGTACATTGCTTGCCTCCATTCTTCTTTAGTTCTTTTTCTGGAATTCTGTTCTCTTCCTTCATTTGGGATGTATTTACTTGTTTCCTCATTTTGGCTGCCTTCCCATGTGTGTTTATGTGTATTAGGTACATCTGCTCCATCTCCCAGTCTCGGCAGGGTGGCCTTATGTTGAGGTGTCATGAGGGGCCCAGTGGTGCAGACTCCCTGGTTACATGAGCTGGGTGCTCCAGGGGTGTCCCTGTGCGGGTTGTGTGTGCCTTTCTGTTGTAGTTGTTTTGTTTTCAGTTTACCGTGTCAGTAGGTAGGATTGACTCTCAAGCTGACCGGCTGTGAGGACTAGCTGTGACTCCAGTGGGTAAGCTGTGGTGCTGAGGCTGACCTCATGGAATGGGATTCACTTTGGTAGCACTCTTGTGCCTGCGAGTCCGTCCTTTGGGTGTTTTGTTTGTGGAGCTAACTGGATGGTGCTCTGGTGTGGTCTGAAGTTGGCCACTGGGTGTGCTAGTTCTGGGTCCTCTTGGGAGGAGCTCTGGTGCAGGCCAAGGTCAGAAACTCCCTGTTCCCAGACCAGGGACACCTAGTAGGAGCTACAAAATGATCTGTGGTTGGTAGCTGCCTGTGCCGTACTAGGTAGGCACGTGGGAGAGGCTATGCTGTGAACTGAGGCTAATTTCCTCTCGTGCCAGGGGCTGCTTAGAAAGAGGTTCAGGCATGCCAAACCAGCTGCTGCTTGTTCAGTTTAGCATGACTTTTCATGCTTGTTCAGTTAGGTGGACTTTTGAGAGATTTTAGAAAAGTTCACAGTGGGGACCGAGGCTAGCAGCTTCTGAGGAATAGCTGCTGGAAAAGATTTGGGCTGGTGCTCATGTTGGGTAAGGTGGGTTCTCAGGGATTCAACAGGGTGGGGCAAGTTTGCTGGAGACTCAGATGTGGTTCCTGTCTGTACCTGCAAACTGGGTGTGGAGAGGGCTCAACAAGGGAACAATGGTTTCTGCCAGTACTTCTGTCTGCACCCGCCGGCTAAGTAGGGTGGAGAGATTTACAAAGGAACAATGGCACTTGCCAGCATTTTAATCGTGGACAGAGCTACCCCTCCAGCCCTCACCCTGAAACCAGACAATTCAGTTCCTTCTCACATGTCCCTGATACTTTTTGAGCTGATGTCCCAGTATTAGAGCTCAGAATGAGTGAGTCCATCAGTGAGTAATTTCATGGGCCCTTTAAGAGGAATACCTGGGACTCCAGAAGCCCTTCGTCTAACCTGCACAGAACTCCCGCTGATTTTCACAGCCAGATGATGTGAGGACTCCTATTCCCGGCACTAGTGGACAGAACTGGGGAGCCTAGTGTGGGGCTGGGCCCCCTTGCTTCTCAATGGGGACCTCAGCAGCCAAGATATCCCTCCTGATGTTTAACCACTGCATTTGGGTGTGTGACCAGACCATTTTGCATCTCTGCCCCTCCTACCAGTCTCGGCATTGTTGCTTCTTTATATCCTTAGTTATAGGAGTTCTAGTCAGCTAGTTTTCAGGTGGTTCTCAAGGGTGATTCTTCTATAACTTAGTTGTAATTTTTTGATGTGGTCACAGGAGGCAGTGAGTACGGCATTTACCTAGTCTGCCACCTTGACTGGAAGTCTTGAAGCAAACTTGGTAAGTGAACACTTGTTTGATGAGTAAGAAGTTTGCCAGTTAAGTGATCAATTTTCTTGAGAAGTTGACTGTTTGAGCAGCTAGATTTCAGATATATTGACTTTTTTGGATGTTTCTTAAACAAACAATGAAGGTATTTTTTGGTATAGAGTCTTAGCTCCTGGGCAAGAATTACTGAACCAAATAATGAAGTCATATTATGTCAGTGGCCGTACTCCCCAGGTAAGAAATATAAATATAAACAGTCTCAGTTCTCATGTATACCTGTGTTAATATCACTCCTTCATCAATAGCACTTGTGGCAATTACAACTTTAAATTTCATTAATTAATGTCCATCTTTGCTGGTAGACTGTTTGTTCTGTAGGGTGGGTTCTGTACCAGTATTGCTCCCCATTTTAGTCCCTGTACCAGTCACAGCACCTGGTTCATAAAAAAGTATTTGACTAATATTGGTTACTATTGAATGAGACTTTGGACAATAGCCTGGACGGGAATGGAGAAGAGAGCCGAGATTACTTTGTCTTCAGCCCAATGTTAAAGTGGTTCCAGTAATGCTGAAGAAACACACTGAGAAGGGAAAGATAAGAAGTTCCACTTTGGGAAACTGAGTTTCATTTCCAAGAGGAAATACACATCTGGAATTCAGGAAATATAAAAGCTAGGGCAATATATGCAAATTTTATGAATTTTTTTTTCAGTATGACTTAAAAATCAAAGTCACACAGAACTGTTGGATGACTATCATTGCTATAAACCCGACTTTGTCAGAGAAAAATCCTCCTAAAATCCATCTAGATTAAAAGTTTTATTCAGTCAGTCAAGGGCAAGACTAATGAAAATGTACTAGGTAGTAAAGACGATAATAAATATAGACATAGAACCTTCTGTGTGCCAAGCTCTCTTTTCCTCCATTAACTCAGTAAACCTCATAATATCTCTATGAGGTAAGTGCTATAATCATCTCTATTTACTAACACAGAGTTGAAGAATTGAGCAAAAACTCCTGCTTGCAACTATATGAAAAAGCTACATTAACATAACTTTCTATTCTGGGAAGTTTTTGCCCAAGAAAATAAAGGCGCAAAATATCTGTTTCAGAAAACATCATGAAAGTTTCTTTGTCTGAAGAATAGATAATGCAATGGAAAACTGGATTGTTTACAAAGAGTTGTTTAATCGCGGAGAGTCACTTTACAACCCACCCCTGTGAAACCATTATATCACAAGTTGGCCCATTTACAAGCAGGTCTTCACACTGAAAAATCTCACCCGAAGTTATACTGCCTAAACCTTATAAATGCCCAGTCTTGAAGTCCCTCTCTGAGACACACTAACATTATGTCAAGATGGTGCTCTCTTCACTGCATAAGCAATGAACTTGGCTTTGCTTGACCAATAGGTTATTTTAGTGGTCTTTTCAGGGAGTCAGCAGTTAGTAGAACCAAAAATTAATGACTTGTGCTCAGTGTTTTGCTAATGTGCTCCCTGATTTTGTGTGGAGAAGGAAGGAAGACCAGGATTTACTACTGAAAAGGATACCTATCTCACTTGGGTAAAGAAAATTAAGTTTTAAGAAAATTAGGGCAGAATTCTTTGTATATGTTTCAGAGGTCAGCATAATATTAAACTGAATTAAATATAAACCTAGACTAAAAAAGACACTTAAATGAGTATTGCCAGAAACACTGGCCAGGTGAATTTTCCATTTGGAGGTTAGAATGGGGAAGGTCCCAGCTACTGTCAGGCACAGAGATTAAAAACAGTGGCTTTGGATTCAGACACAGGTTTAAGTTCTGGCTTCCCCATTTCCTAGGGATTTGACTTAGGGCAATAAATCTCCCAAACCTTGCAAGTTCACCTGTAAAACAGAAATAATGGTAGTACCTGCAGCACAGAGTTAATATGAGGACTGAACAGGACAGTGTGTGCCAAGAGCTTATCATTGGTGGTATTTACTGCTATTATTATCATTCACTACAGGATTGATTTTAGGGCTTGGGAAAGGGGAAGATAAGATCAGAGCTATACTTCAAGGGGATTGCAGAATTCAGAGAAAAGAAACAAAAGATCTTACCAACGGAAAATTCAAGATTGGATTTTCCTTTAGCCCTCTAGTGTTTTTCTAGGTACAATGGTCACGGAGGCCGGAGGGGTAATTCCCCAGCGAAACTCTCCACTTAACATTAAAGCACTGTTTACCTCCCAAGAGGATTGTCTGGGCAGATTTAGGACTGTAGCAGAAACTTGACCTAAAAAGCTTAAGAACTTAGAACCCTGAGAGAGAGATATGAAATCTGACAACAAGAAATATCTGAGTGTTTGTTTTGGTGGGGATATGCAGGAGATGAGTACTGCTGTTTTCTAGACGTTATTGCTAGTCGTGCAAATGACCGCGAGCTCACTGAGCCCAAGGTTGCTCTAAATTTGCTTGTTCACCTGCCAAGCGAGCCTTGCTCAGAAGCACGGTGAGGAGGTATTAAGTGAGCCCAGTATTTATTGCAAACCACAGCAGTTTGACGTCTGGCCTCCAAAGGCAAATCATCTTGGGGAGGGAGGCCATTTTCTTGTTATTTGTAGAACTGCAGAGCTAAAGACTGTTTTGTATTTACCACGTGACTCCAGGGGCTTCTGCTTGGCACGCATTTCCTCATTTAATCCTCACAGAACTTTCCAGTTATTATCATTCCCATTGTTAGACTCTTTGTTGGTTTGCTTGTGTTTTCTTATTAAGTGCTCACCGGTTTGTGAAAGAATCCTGAGCCCAAGAAAATTCAATGCTTTCTAAAGAGACAGGAGAGATGTGGTGTGGTGTTTGACTGCATTTGCAAGCAGAGTACAGCAGAGAGAATCAACAATAACACATTCAGAGCAGAAGCAACAGGACAAATGGACTGCAGGTTTGACACAAAGGGCTAACAACCTCTGTTTTAACTGTGGCCATAAGTGGTAACTGCACATTTAGGGAAAGGCCTCTAAGTATAAAGAGACTCTTGAGGGTGATCTTGAGATTATGAGACTGGAAAAGATGAACTCTTTTCTGATTCTAATGTTCCAGTTGGGAAAATTGGACAGTTTTCCAGATCACAAATAAATATTTGGAGTAAGGTTACAAGTTGTGAAACGGAATATTGTATGTATATTTTCATACCCACCTCTAATTTTATTTTGCATGACTCGATTTTTAAGTTAACACTATCTCAAGGTGCAATCCACATGGGATTTAATAATTCTAATTCCATCTCTTAATGTCTTTATGAGTAATAGGAGAGTGATTTACTGCTGTGTTAGTTCATATCAATCCTTTCTCAGAGCTAGTCAAAATATAAACAAAAGTTCTTCAAAAGTAACCACAGGGCAACAAGAGAAAACATGCCAGTGTTGTGAGGTAACATACCTCTTTTCACAAATGGTCTAACTTGTTAGACTGTGAATTTCCACGTTTCAATCCTAAAGGATTAATTAAGCAAGTTTAAGAAAGAAACCCACCCTAGAAAAAATGCGATTTGCCGAGCTCTCCTCGTACCTCCTTCAACACACCCTCACAATCATTCCTGCGCACTTGCACAAGTTTGAAGAAATTGGAGGAGAGATTGTTCGATGGAGGTCTTTAGGATGTAGGCAGGATTTGAATTTGGTCCTACACGTGTGAGTGGGGTGAGGCGGGGGGGCTTAGCATGGTCAATAGGCTATTTTGGTTGAAGGGGGAATTATGGCTGTTGGGCCCTGATGATAGACGCAATGCTATCAACTTGCCGGTTTGCTTTCTAACGAGGGCCACTAAAAATGGGCCAGAAGAGTGGCTTCCTTTGCTGTTACCTCTGCCCTCTAGCCACACTCCTCACCGTTCTCCAGTGCTCCTCCCCGGCAGGCAGGCCAGTAGAGGGTCTTTCTTACTTCCTGGGGTGGTCAAGGTCAATGAGGTGCTTGTAGGAGAGCCGAGGGAGGGAGGTGGGTGATAGGAGGGAGCTTACTTGCCAGGCTCCCTTCTTGCAGGGTCAGCCTGTGTTGCCGCAGCCCGCACGAGAATTGCACACCTTCCCTTGAAAGCTGTTGACTTCGAATGGTGCTTTAGTCCTCAAGTCCAGTCCTTCCTGAGGGCCAGGGAAATCCTTGTCCTTCGGTCCTGTGAGATAACTTTGTTTCCTTCAGTAAACACCACACTCGCACACCCACAAATACACTTTTTTTTGGTCAGTTTAAGCACGTTTGAGCCAGTTTTTTCTTACTTGTAGCAAAGAGATATAACTAATAGAAGTATTTGGCATGTGTGTCAGATTTCACATGACTAATCGTGTTTGATCCTCTCAACTACCCTGAGAAGTAGTTTTCTTGTGACTCACATCTCTCTTGGCTTAAAAGTTTTTTCCCTCTAAGTGTCCCTTAATTTTTTCTGGGTGTCCCCAAAGGAATGCCTCAGACTTTCCCATAAACCAGTCTGCCAGCCTCAGTCACCATTAGTTTGTTCTGCTTGTTTTCCCACTTGCAGACATCACTGCACAATGTGAAAATGACAATATCTACATCCAGTATCTCACTTCGGGATGCTGCTTAGTGTTCAGGTCCGTGGGGTGCTCAAACCTCTCTGAGTTTGGTGAGGGGATAGGGAGGACGTCTCTTCTCCCCGGATGTCAATTCAGTCCTTCAGCACCTGTTTACATGGCCAGAGGCTCAGCAAGTGTCCTGATGTGATCTATGAGCTAGTGTTAGAGCTTTCCTACTGTGCACTGTAGCACAGACGTGAACCTCAAAGGTACGGGGGGTATTGATCTCCCTGACCCTTGGGCAGGCCGGTGGAGACTGAGTGCCTGGAGACCTAGCATTGTCATTTGGCTTTGAGTAGTCTTATTTCATCAGCTCCAGTGTGGCCTACAGATACTGTCATCTTCTGTAAACACCACATCATGAATCCAGCCACCCACATAAGCCCTCTTCCCTGTGCCAACCACAGGGTTACAAGTCCAAACGTGACCAGATCAACACCAGACACTGTGCATTACTTGCATGCTCATCATTCCTGCTTTATGGTCTCTCTTCTTTGTTAGAAAACAAAACTCGCAAGCTAGCCAAGAAACAGAGATGCGGGGTGTGTGTATGTGTGTGTGAGTGAGTGGGATGTATTATTAGAGAATAAGGAAGATATGGTGTATGGTCTCATTAGGCAGCCAAAATGCCCTATTATATATACCATCCCACTCTGACCAATGGGGAAACAGTCTTTTATAGGTAGGTCACCTACCTGAGGTCACATATTAAAGGAAAAAGCTGAGATTCCAGTCCAGGCCTGTCTGGCTCCAAGGACACTTGCTTGATTCCTTATTATTGTCATATCCCTTCTTCCCAATGTTCCACCAGTTAGGATTGAGACACTCCAATCCCCATTTAGAGAACAAGTTCTGAGGCAGCCATGAGGTGTACCTCTCAGAACTGTCACAGGGTGTCCAGTCAGGCCACTGCCTACAGCTGCAGCAACTTCGGGTTTGGAGCAATGTTTGGGGCAAGGATGTGCTTTTTGGGATAGCCTGGCATGAATACTAGAGCCTGGCCATCTCTGCCCAGTCTGGGACTCCCCTGTGGAAAATCTATGAGCTGAAGCTACCCACTGGGTGGGCCAGGATGGTCTCAGAGCTGTGCTGCCATCTGAGGGTCTTCCCACCTGATCCTCTGCTCTTGCTCCTTTCATAATGTCAGACACACACAGTCATCGGTGTGGTCCAGAGGCTCACTCTGCTGCTCCTGCTCCCTCACCCGTTTATCATTCAAAGGCATAAACCCTCATAGATCTCTTGCACTCCTCTTTCATTACCTGTTCCCTGACATGAGATCCCTGAGAAAGTTGTCATAATTCTCCATAACTTAATGATAAACATAATTCCGTTTATCCTCCATAACACTTAGTATGGGGCTATGTGCTATTTTTTGTTGGGGGTGGTGAGAAAGCCATTTTACATGTGGCAAAGGGTAGTTTTGATGTCTTCTTATACTAGTTCTGGAGAAGCTTTGGGCCCAAAGGGCCAGTATGATACAAGTCAAGGACAGCTTTAGAACATCAGACGCACCTGCAGATTTTGTTCAAATGAGAATTCCTGGGCCCTCCACTCAAAGATCCTGACTCAGAGGCATATAGGGCCAGGACCCTTAATTTTTAGTGAGCATCCACAGTGGATTCTGAGCCAGGGGTCCTCAGACCACATTTGAGAAGCACAACCTTTGAGAATGACTATTCAGCTCCAAAGATCTCCCCTTTCTCCATCACCACCACATTTGGTGGTGTGGTTGATTGTCCCTGTGAATTTAGAAGAATCTTGGCATATTCTATGACCAGGATTTTTCTATCTCCTGAATATGTTCTGTTCCACATTTAAAAATCAATAGGGCTACAAGGGTAGAGTACAAAGATTGCCTTGAACCTGGAAGAGACATAAATTGGTGGTATTACCAGCTGACATCTGTATATGAACTGGGACTATAAAAGGGAAGCTGTTAGCCTTATTTCACAATGTGGATTGCTAGCAGGTGAGTCATTACGGTTATGGTAGTTCAGTTTAGAACAACCTTGTCCTTTTGTTATCCCGGCAGAATGTCTTCTTTTCATCCCTTAACTTTCCTCCAGGGGAAATCTCAAACATCACTTTCTGACTGCCAAGTGTGCATCTTCTTTCAACATCTCATTGCTCCTGACACTTCATTTGATGGGTATATATTATATTTAAATTTCTTACTTTATGCATCCCACCTCCCATTTGCCTAAAATTTTTTTGGCAGTGAAGTCAGTTTCTTTTCGTCTCTTCATTCCAATGCCTACCACAGGACCTAGCATATGGCAGGAGCTCAGCTGATGGGACGAAGGACGTGAATGGATGGGTAGATGGAAACAAGGAGGAATGGGAGGGCGGAAGTCGGGATAAACTAAAGGCGGGCAGATCCTTGGACTCAGTGCTTCATTTTGCTTGACTTTCCACACCCATGTCCAGTATCACTTTCGCTTGAAAATAAATGATTATGTCACAGAAATATAGAATTACCTTCTTCATAGTTTCAACTGATTTCAATGTATTTCAAGAAAATTTAAAAAAAACTTATGAGAACATTTTTTAAAAGTAAAATGAAAAAAAATTCCTAGTCAAGATGGAAATTTAGATTGTAGGAGGAAATGTGAGGTAGAGGGCTTCAGAATCAATTAGTCTTAGGTTAAAAATCCCACTTTGCTACTTACTGGTTGTGTACTTTTAGTATCGTTTTATGTAAAATGGGACTAATAATGCTTATATCATAACAATTGTATAAACCCAAGCCAAGTGCCTGACATATAGTACAGGCTCAACAAATATAAATTATCTTCTTCCTCTTTCACCAAAATTAAATAGAATCCTAGTACTTGGAGAGCAAACCCATGTCATCATTATTATTTTTTAAATTTCTAAATGTGTATACATGGGTTAGATGCTCAGTAAGCACATGTCAGATGAATGAGAACATCGTTTTCTGGCTCTGGGTTATCTCAAATTCTAATTTTAGTTCGCTTCAGTGTTAGGAAGTGAATTTAAAAGCATAGCAACACGACTCACAAGATTAAGATTTTTCTATCCAGAAATCTTGATTTAAATCCTCAGTGGTTGACTTCTGAGAAGAGTGCAAATGTTGGCATTATCTTTTTTATTAGCAATTTGAAAAGAACTGGGATCTCACGCAGCTCTGTGCAGCTCAAAGATGTACCGAGCAAAGAATAAATTTCCTGCCCACACAAACTCAAGGCAAAAACCCACAAGCTGTCTTATATTATTCTGACAGCCTGAGCAAGGTTTCTTCTTTTTCTCATAAAGCAACTTGACAAAATTATAAGAATTTTCCACTGTGCAGAATTTTCACTTTGTGGGGATGTTAAAGCTGGTGATGTATTTGTTCTAGGAGAGACCAAAGACTCAGAGTTACAGACATTTATAGATCTCACCCCACCAATTCAGCACATGAAAATTCCTTTTTTAAGTCTTCAGTTACCAGTGATATGATCTGGCCTGGGTCCACTCACAGCCCTGTTGGAGGTGTACTTCACGGGATATAAGTGCTTCGTATGCACAGCAGTTGTGTATTCCAAACTGTGGTCCAGGTCAAAAGGGGCCAGTCCTCCTCCAAACACCACTGGAACTCACCTCTTATTTAAAATGGACTGCCATGGGCAAAGGAATTCAGTAGAGGTCATTCTGCTTCCAGCCCCACTTATTGGAACCCATCAGTATAGAACTGAGAAGGCTTTAGAAATCTAACATGCTCAGTGAAGCTGAGTACTAGGCCAAGACCAAGGAGACTCAACTGTTGAGCATTGATTCTGTAAGAAGCACTTATTATGTATTCATATGTCTATTTTATTTAAACCCTCTTTCCAAAGGAATATAAATCCGCTTATGAGAAACACATAGGTTAAGTGGGGGGTACTATACAATAGAGAGAACAGACGAAATCCGAAGAAGGGGGCATACACAATGCAGGGGTTGCAGTGTGCTGCTAGCCGTGGGGTGCAAACCCATTTGGGAATCCCTACCAGCCGGTGGATGATAACTCTGCGTGGTTCTCAGTGTCCAAAAGGCAAAAGCAAACCTGCTGCCCTGAGACACAGTAATTTCTGGTGTTGGGACTCAGAGGAGGTATCTCCCCCCAATAACTTAGTGAGGGGTGAGGGGGAGTTGCAGTGTATTATGCAACAACCCAGATGTGCTTGAATGTGACCCCGCCAATGTGGTCTCGGGGCTCCTTCTTCAGGGCCCTTTATACAAAGAAAAATAGCAGAATAGGAATCAAATTATTACTTGATTAAAGATGCTCACCACTCAACGTTCCCCCCAAATCAAGGCTGCCTGGTAAAAACCACTTTGGCACAAAGTTAAGGCTTAAAGCAGAAGGCAGGTCTCCCATCTCCTCCTGAAAATGCACATGTATGTGTGCCTACAAAATGGAGTCAGGTCCCCCTAATTATCTGAGTCTGCCCTCCCCCCACTACATGGAGTGGGAGAAAAAAGAGGGCATTCATAGCTAACCTCAGAAGAAGGATGGTATCAGCTGTGTAATGAACCACCCCAAATGTAGTGGCATAAACCAATAGCAGTCTGTTGTTACTATTGTCTCTCATAGTTCTGAGGGTTGACTGGGCTCAGCTGGGTGGTTCCCACTCAGAGTTTCTCACACTGTTGCAGTCAGATGGTAGCTGGGGCTGGAATCATCTCAGAGGCTTCCTCACACATGAGTCTGGTGGTTGATGTCGGCCATCATTTGAGACTGCAGCTGGGACTGTCAGCTGAAACACCTACACCAGGCTCCTCCACGTGCTTGATGTCTGGGATCCAAGAGCACTTGTCCCGATAGACAGATAGATAGGTAGATAGACAGACAGACATACGGAGATGGGGGGGGGGGGAGAGAGAGAGAGAGAGAGAGAGAGATGCCAGGCAGAAGGTATAATGTCTTTCCTTTTTGAAATAAGCTTTATTTTGGAACACTTTTAGATGTACAGGAAAGTTTCAAAGAAAGAACGGAGAGCTTCTGTACATCCCTCACCCAGTTTGAGTTTCCTCTAATGTTACCATCTTTCCTTCCCGTGGTGCCTTTGTTAAAATTAAAAACACTAACATTGGTTCATAACAATTAATCAAACTCTAGACTTTATTAGGATTTCACTAGTTTTTCCATTAGTGTCTTTTTTATTCTGTTCAAGAGCCAACTCCAGGGTCCCTCATTGCATTCATTTTCATGTCTCCTCTGGTTTATGACAGCTTCTCAGTCTCGTTTATCACGACCGTGACAGTTTTGAGAAGTACTAGTCAGCTATTATGCAAAATGTGCCTCAAATTGGATTTGTCTGATATTTTTTCTCACGATTAGACTGACAGGATGGGTTTTTAGAAAGACTACCGCAGAGGTATTCTAAGCACCCTTCTCTGCTCATCACACCTGGGGGGGACCTGACATCCGTAGGCTGTCACTGTGATGGCAGCTTCTTCACCTGGTTAAGGTCGTGTTTACACTATTTCTCCACAAATCACTATTGTTACCCCTTCTATATTGTATACTTTGGAAACAAGTCACTCATCTAACCCATTCTCAGAAGGAAGGCTGTAGTGTCTACACATATCATTTTGAATTTCCTGTGTGGCAGGTCTGTCCCTTCTTCCTCGCTTTTGTATTTATGTCATTGAGGACTCATGTATATTTATTTTACACTTTGGCTTATAATGGAAAACTGTGCTATTATATTGCTCCTTTTTTTCCAATTACTTTGGGCATTGGGGACCCTTTAGTTTAGCTCCTGTGACCCTTTGACTTGACCCTATATTTTAGGGGCTTTTTTTGGAGCACATTCCTTACATTCTGCTTTTCTACAATGTTTCTAGGATCTCTTGTATTCCTCTTTCCTTATACCTAAAATCAGCCATTTCTACAAAGAGCCCTGATTCCTTGTATTATGGAATGGTGTTGTATCACCCTTTATGACCTCACCTCAAGTCATGGGGTGTCTCATTATGGATGAGACAGTCACGGATATCCACCCAGGTTCAAAGAGGAAGGACATAGGCTCTGTGTTTTAATGGAAGAATGAAAAGGAGACATTGTAAGAAGGGCTTTAGCATGATCTATTGTTATGGCCATACACAATAAACAGCTTGGAAAACACAAGCTGTCACAGGGGGTCTGAGTATCTTAATGAGAGGGCAAAATTTGAGCAAAGACTCAGAGGAGGTGAGGAAGTCAGCCATGTGGGAGAAACATCCCAGAGAGAGGCAACAATTAATGCAAAGGCTTTAAAATGGGAAACAGCCAAGGGGCTATCATAGCAGATGGAGAGGAGCGATGAGGGGAGTCATAGATGATAAGGATGGAGGGGATAGATTATAAAGGGCCTAGAGGACATTATGAGGACTTGAGCGAGCAGACATGGTGGGGTATGGAGTGAGGATGTGACCTGACTTACAATACTTGAAAGTGAGTTCAGGGCTATTCTGTTGAGAAATGACTTCAGGAGACAGGGTAGAAGGAGGCGAACCGGTCAGGATGCTATTCCAGTAATCTACACAGAGGTGATAGTGGCTGAGAGCATGGTGATGGCAGTGAAGGTTGTCCAGAGGGGTTGGATTCCAAGCAACTTCTGAAACTGAAGCTAAAATCTCCTGCTGGACTGCAGATGGGACATAAGAGAGAGGAAAATCAAAGAGGACTTCAAAGTTCGGCCTGAGAAGCTGCAGGGATGAAGCTGCCATAGATTGTGATGACTATGGATGGGGGAAAGACCAGGAGCTTGTTTTTGGAAATGCTGATTTCCAGATTCCTGTTAGACATCAAAGTAGAGATGTCACATAAGCCCTGGGGATACACATCTGGAGTCCAGGAAAGGAGTACAGGCTGAAATAGCCATTTGGATGTGATTGCACAGAGATGTGTATTTCAGGTCATAATGAGATCACCAAGGAAATGAGTAAAGATAGAGGAGAAAAATCAAGAACTGGGGCACCTCAACATTAGAAGAAATCATCCAAAGAGGCTGAGAGGAAGTAACAAAAAAATGCAATAAAGCCCAAGAGTGTGTGATGTCTGGGAAGCACGGGAAGAAAGTGCACTGTGGAGGAAAGCAGCATCAACTATCTCATGAGGTCACCAAGTTCAGTGAGATGAGGGTCCAGGATCTGATCACTGGGTTAAGCAAGATGGAGGCCATTATTTTTCCTGACAAGAACTGTTTAGATAGAGATAGAATTATTAGAAGGAGAGGAATTGGAGTTAGTTTAGCTATCTCTTTGAGGAATTTTGCTTCGAAGTAGTAAAAGAATTGTGTGATAACTGGTGAGTTCAAGAGGAGGTTTACATGCCCACAAGAATAAGATAATAACAAAATAAATGGCTGGTGGTTTAAGAAAGAGGTAGCAATTGCTGAAGCAATTTCCTTGCACAGGTGAGGGGACCTGAGGTCTGATGCACATGTTGTTAGAAGAAATACATATAATTCATGCCAGGAAGGCACAGTATATGGGTGCATATGCTGGCAAGTTCATGTGGTGTTGGGGTGGGGGGTCACTTAAAATTCTTTTCTAATTGATTTGGTTTTTCCAGTGAAGTAGGAGGCAAGGTCATCAGCTGAGAGAATGTGGGAGGGTGTGTTAGAGGTTTGAGGAAAGAGGAAAAGGCATAGAACAGACACCTGACAGCATGGGAGGATGAATGGATCAGTGAAGTGCTGTTGTCTTAAGTTCAAAGTGAGGTCAGTGAGAATGGCTCTGTTTTCTCCATCTGCTTCAAGGGCAGGTGTGAGTAGGCAGAGGTAGATTTAACAGGAGTGAGAAGGAAGATGGAAATACCACTCTTGTCAATAATATTTACAAAAATTAGTCAAGCCAATAAATAAAGTTTTTTTTTGAAGATTTATTTATTTTTAGACAGAGAGGAAAGGAGCAAGAAAGAGAAGGACTTTAACTATCAATGTGTGGTTGCTTCTCATCCGCCCCCTCCTGTGGACCTGGCCTGCAACCCAGGCATGTGCCCTGACTGGGAATCGAACCAGCGATCCTTTGATTCACAGGCCAGCACTCAATCCACTGAGCCACACCAGTCAAGGCCAATAAAGTTCTTTGTGCAATAAACACAGTCATGAGTTTGGTCTTTTTTTCCTGTGACAGTCTTCAGTGAAGGTGTCTGGCTTCTTACGACAAGTCACAATGCTGATATTAAATATTGTACTGTGGTTGTCCCATGGAGGTTGGGATCAACAGCCCCTGCCCCAGAATTTATCTGAGAGGAGATGCCACACAAAAACTGAGAGAATCTGGAGATTGTGACTCACACATAGAGGCTTTCTGGGGAGAACAGTGCAGTCACCCAAGCTGGACTGAAAATGGCTGGAGGGAAGGGAGAGGTGAGTGGCTTTTGTGTGTGTATGGTTGGGATCAGGTAAGCTTCCTCCTCGGCACCAAGAGAGAAAAGGCACTGGCTTTCCATATAGGCGTGCTCAGACGTGCAGCAAAAAGGAGAAAGAGGGGAGGGTGGGACCTAAACGCTGTCAGCTGTCAGACATCAAAAATGGAGCCAGAGTTTTCATTATAAATCTCTGCCACAAATCTAATAGGCAACAAGTGCAGCATGGTGCTTAAAATCTTCAGTTGTGGTGTCAGAATGGAGTTTAAATCCTGGCTCTTTAGCTCTGAGGTGCTTATGAACTCTCTGACCTTAGGGAAATTACTGAGTTAGTCTCTCTGCTATGTCTTAGTTTTCTCGGTTGGAAAAGGGAGGCAAAAGTAGGTAACTCCTGGCTTAATAAATGTTGGTAAACTGCTTTGTTTGCACAGCTGTGCAATTCAGTATGCCACATTCTAATTTCTGAAAATTTTGATTGACATTTTCATTTCAGACATGTGATTTTCATGGTTTAATCATGTCATGTTGCCAATGGTTCTGAATATATTATTTTTCAAATAAGTTATTTCCTTTAGTTTTTGAGAACATAACACTAAAACTAACTTTTACCTTTATGTTCCATTCTGTTGAAGCTTCTCTAATAGTTCACATTTAGAAAACAAAACTTACTAAAAATACAGGAAGAAATCTTGGGTGAATCAGTTTGTG
This sequence comes from Tonatia bakeri, assembly GCA_004024845.1. Classification (NCBI taxonomy): domain Eukaryota; kingdom Metazoa; phylum Chordata; class Mammalia; order Chiroptera; family Phyllostomidae; genus Tonatia; species Tonatia bakeri. The sequence continues at coordinate 103,326 of PVIA01002543.1, forward strand.
AGGTTAAGAGTTCTTTTTTTTTTTAATCCTCACCCAAGGATATATTTGTTGATCTGAGAGAGAGAGAGAGAGAGAGAAATATCGATGTGAGGGAGAAACACTGACCAGTTGCTTCCCGTACGTGCCCCACTGAGGAGCTCATGCAGCCTAGGTGTGTGCCCTGACCAGGGATCAAACATGAAACCTTTTGGGGTAGCATCAGGATGATGCTCCAGCCAGCTGAGCCACTCAGCTAGGGTGAACAGTTATTTTAATTTAGGTATTATTATTAATCTTTGGAGTTTAATTTTTCATAGATTCCTTTAAGTCATATATTTAGTTCATTTTGAGAAAGTAAAAGCATGACTTTTGACATTGTTTACTGGCATCTCCTATGTGTTCAACACTTTCATCCGTCCATTCCTTGAATACACGGACCACCAGCCTGTTTGAAACGACGGCACAGGCCCAGGGATTGTGCTCTGTGAACAAGTAGATACTGACTCTCCTCTCATGGGAGTTGGTCGTTTAGTAGGTTTGATGGACAGTCAAATAACCTCGTTCTAACAATCACAGTTTGTATTCTCAGAAGACAGGAACCAACTCCGGTTACCCTGGATGAGGCACTTTGGGGATGATGCCACATAACCCATGGATACCATGTCCCCATCACAGTTCGAAAATGGAGTGTCGCTAAAGGAGCCTGGGCACCTGAACCAGGTAAAAAAAAGCCCACTCAGGGCATTCCTGCTGTCCCCACCAAATCTTCTGTGACTTCACTGCCACCGTGGGACATCCGTGTAGCCACGGCATGGCTACCGCTGTGGCCACAGCGAGTCCTAAGCCGCCCTTGCTTCTTCGTGGCGCTCATTCGACAGTCATCCTGGAGTGGGTGCATCCAGTTGGCGGAGCCTACAGCCTATGCTCACGGATGGCCTTGAGGCCTGACTGAGGTCGTCAAAGGGAGGAACTTTTCGTTTTCTGTGTTGGACGGTAGGAAATGCTGGGCAATCAACCAACCAGCCAAACAAATTAATATTCATAACACACAAAAAGAAAAAAATAACGAATGTTCAGTGCTTTCAAGGGGCAACGGCAACAATACTACACCACCTTTTGGGCTTCACAGTCTCCCCCAGGGCTTGAACTGCTGTTGGCACTGCCTCTCGGAGAGGCCTCACCTTGGGCAGTGTTTCCTGCGCGTCCATCATTCCCGTGCCTGGGGAATGATCACTCCCTCGGGGATGATCACTCCCATGCATCATCCCCGGGCGGCCACGTCAGGCCTGGATTCGCACTCACAATCACTCCCGTTTACTCAAACACATCTACTCATGTACCACAAACGGAGAGCCAGCATCATTCGCCACACATTGAAGGTGAAAGTAAGGATACAGTGAAATTGAAATAGAGCTCCAAAGATCTAGCTAGATACTTTGCTGAAGGTTTTGAGGCTATGGTCCACTTTAGCAAATATTAGGTATTGGAAACATGATAGCACCAATCAGAGACTTTATACTCAACCTTATTAGAAAAATCAAAAGAGGATGGATGAGGGACAAACCTTCAAACTTTGTATTTTTGTGCTTTTTAAAACGCTCTCTGGGCATGATTAAAATGAACTTTTATATAATTAGCAGTACATATTCATGCTTTGAATGATAAATATTAGAAAGAGTGGGGGCTTAAATATGGGCAGGATTTGAGTTTGAATTTCACCTCCCACACTAATTAGCTCTGGTGTTGGGCACATTGGGTAACCTCTCTGAGCCTCAGTATACCCATCTGTAAAACGGGTGCATTAATACCAATTTTGGTGTGTCCCAAACTATACTGTGCCAGCGAATGACTATGAATCACTATGAATTAAAATGTATATTCTGATTGAATAGGTCTAGGTGAGACACAAGATTCTGCATTTCTAATAAAATCCCAGCTGATGCTGACGCTGTCACTTTGTGGACCATACTTTAAAGTAGCAAGGTTACAATTCTATGTTGCTAATGTGGTAGTTACCAGCCACATGTGGCTATCAAGCCCTTGAAATGTGGGCTAGTGCACCTAAGAAATGGGATACTTTGCCCTGGCTGGTGTGGCTCAGTGAATTTAGTGCCGGCCTGCGTGCCGAAATGCTGCCGTTTTGATTCCCAGTCAGGGCAAATTCCTGGGCTGTGGGCCAGGTACCCATTTGGGGGGGTGTGAGAGGCAACTACACATCAATACACATATTGAAACATCAATATGTTTCTTTCCCTCCCTCCCTTTCCCTCTCTCTAAAATTAAATAAAATCTTTAAAAAAAATTTAAAAAGAAGAAATGGGATACTTTAATTAAATTTTAATTAATTTTTAAAAACTGATACTTGGTTCAGTTATTAGAAAAACAATTTTTAGTATACTTGGAACAACTTGTAAATCTACATTTTCAGCTGTTAATGTTATGAAATCTCAATAACTGAAAATCTATTTCCAGTAAAAATTTAATGTCTGAATTGAGATATGAGCTGAATGTAAAATAAACAACACAAAGATTTAGTTAAAAAAAGAGCTGTTAATACATTTTCTATTGATTGCATATTGATAATATTTTGGGTATGTTCAGAAATGTACTATTAAAATTAATTTTATCTACTTCTTTTTCCTTTTTTATGTGGCTACCAGAAAATTTAAAATGACCTATGTGGCACATGCCATATTCCCACTGGCCATGCAGGCACACACCATGGCACGGCTCCTGGCTGTGAGCTCCCTTCCTCCTGTCTACTCGTGTGGGTGACCTCTGGGCAGAAAGAGGAAGTGAGGTCATGGAAAGAGGCAAGCTTTCTTCCTTCTCAGCAAGAGTTTCGCCAAAAGCCAACACAAGCAGCAAGTTCTTCAGCTCACAGACTATTTCTTCTTCTGCAGATTATTTATATAATATTCTAGGGCAGGCTCCTCTTTTTGGAGAGGTAAAAAGGAACATGTCAGCAGTCCAAAGTAAGTAGTTCAAAGCTGGCCATCATAAGAAGATGCTTACTTCTTAAGGGTTAGGGGTCATGGAAAAGGCCTACTCCGCCAGCCTCCTCTGTGACATGAAGGGGAGTCCATTAAAACAGCGTGGGCTCCTGAAAATGTGCTGCATTATTTCCTGGTCGACTTGGCAATTCCAAAAAAGGCTAATGTCTATTAAAGAGCATTAATAAAGACACCTGCAAGTTTGACAACAACCAAGACATTAGCAAAAAGAGGTATAGAGAAATGAAAGTTTGTTTTCTCATATCATAAATAATAACAATAACCTCACTCCTGTCCCTGTTGTGAAAAAAATTTTTTTTAACCGACTCAGGCAAATATTTACATGTTGAATCAGACCAGGCAATAAATTAAAGGAAACTATTAAGGCCGGCAAAAGTTGCTTCTGTATCAGAGACTTGGAGACTTCAGCTCTCAATTAAGCTTTCTAAATAGAAACTGACAGCCTTGCATGGAAAATGTGGGGGGAGACAAAAATGTTTCTGAAGAACATTTGACTACAAGTAAATAGGCTGCGTAAAAAATGTTCAGTCAGATGCTGCCTCCACATTTCATAGCACTGAGTACACAGTAGGACGCACTGTACAGTTTAAAGGCTCAAATCAAAGAAGTCATGAAACTATTTCAGTTTAGTGATGACTAACTTCATGCCATTAGTTCTGCTGGCATAAGAAGGAGAATTATTTTTTCTAATTTTGTTAGATCTTGACATGAAATTGTATGGTTGGCAGTAAAAATATAACTTTAAAGATCTTTAAGTCTTCTTATCCTTTCTGTCACCAAACCAAACCAAGAGAAAATATTTACTAGGTATATTATTCACTAAAGAGTAGAATGTCCTTTTGGTAACCAAAATATATATATTATTTATAATTATATATATATAATTTATATATTTTTCACAAAATAGTACATTTCAATTCAGTACTTATTTTGCTTTAATTTTTTAATAACTTTTTAGAGAGAGGTGGAGGGAGGGAGAGAGAAACATTGATGTGAGAGAGAAGCATCCATGGTTGCCTTCTGATATGTGCCTTGACTGGGGAAGGAACCCGCAACCTGTGTATATACCTGACTGGGAATTGAACCCATAACCTTTTGGTCTACAGGATGACCTTCCAACCAACTGAGCCACATAGGCCAGGACAGGATTTATTTTGCTTTAAATAAAAGCAAAAGGAAGGTGTGTTTAACAAATTCATAGCACAATCACGATTGTAAGGGGGCAGGTTTACACTAGAACAGAACTTGGAAACACACATCTACAGACCAATGTATCATTGTCAGTTTCCAATAATCTACCCAACAGTTATTCTGGTCTGAATGCCTTTACATATGCAAAAGAATTCAATCCCATAATCAAAGAATCTAGTTAAGACAAGCCTGCTCTAGAGAGATTTTAAATATATTTTAAACACCCATTAATCAATAAATCCTAAATAGTAGTGAATTCAGAGCCATCGCTTACCTGATGAGCTTTAAACCATGGAGGGAACACCCATCTCTTCTGCTGCTTTTCGCCAGCTGTTTTCTCTGTTTGGACTGCCCTCATCTTTCTGAGCTGGCAGAGCCCTGTCCATCTCTCAATTTCTTGATGTGGGGATTTCTCTGTTAAACCTTCTTTAACTCTGGATCCCCGTGCTGTTTGCGTTAATCCCCCAACACGCCCTGTTTGGGGGTGTTACTGCACTTATCGCATTATTAGAACCATTTCTGTTTGAGCCTTGGACCTCTCTCTCTCCGACAGAGGGAGAAATCATTTCTCTGAAATGTCCTTCTCTGACCTGATGAGGGTCAAGTGGAAGAGTGGCTCAGGCCACCAGCATTCCATTCTACAGTCCCCTTTGGGAAATAGTCTTTGTCAAATAGTTGCCCGGCCTTTACTCACATAGCTCTTCTCATCTTCACTTTTCTTCCTTAGATCCTCTGTTTCTTCCCTTCAGCTTATCTGGTCACTAAGACTGATGGACCATGCCTTACTTACACTTTCACATATGTGGATTTTTTTTCCTTTTTACATGTCTGTTTCCTTTTGCTACAGTTTGGATTGCATCAGGCTATTCCTACATCCATCAAACACCAATTGTGGACAGTTCTGAAGACGTGAGCAGTGGTATTAACTCACAGAATAAAAATTCTAAATATTTTAAGTCTGGGTGATGAGGGTTAAAGGTAGTTTTCTTTGTCATTAGATACTTTAATTATTTAATAATGAGCATGGACCATTTTTATAATCTGAAACAAAAAACCAAATCTATTTATATTTGGGAATGTTTTATTACCAATATAATTCAAAGTTTCCCATATCTAATCCAATGATAAAAGGTAATGTTCCAAAGGGAAAAGTGTGAAAAGCTGTTTTCTTCATAAATCTACTATAATTCTTTTGTTCTATCTTCAAATCAACTCATCACATGATAAATCTCAAAAGAGCTTTATATTTTTACACATACTAATAATGCCTCATTTATTTAGCAAAGGTCCCGTTGAGAATTATGAATTGCCCATGTCATCTGCTTTCCAACACCTGTGGGCCATTTCTCTTTCCAGAGACTGGAGAGAAAAAGAACACAAAAATAGAATGATTTAATCCAGTCATTTGTTGTTTGTGTCAGGTAATGTTTTGGAGAGAAAATTTGGAGAGGAAATTCATTGTTAAAATTAGTTTATTTCCCAATTCATTTATTTCATTCATCTTCTAGTGCCACAGGTAGCTAAGAGCCATTACAAAATCCTTTCCTGATACACCAGACTAAATCTGTAACCTACAATATAAAACTACCTTCACATGCACATTTCAAGATCATAGGACTATCAGCCCTGGCTGGTATAGGTCAGTGGATTGAGCGTGGGCTGTGAACCAAAGGATTGCCAGTTCGATTCCCCATCTGGACACATGCCTGGGTTGCAGGCCAGGCTCCCAGTACAGGGTGCATGAGAGGCAACCACACACTGATAGTTTTCTCCTTCTCTAAAATTGAATAAATTCTTTAAAAAAAATTGTAGGGCTGTCAACGCACAAGTTCTATCATATCCCTCATTCTTGAAGAAAAACCAGTGATGCAAAAAATCCCTCTCAAATGGTCTCTTTAAATTTGCTACAAGTGTCACAGCAAAAAAAAACTAAAGCTAATTTCTTGAAATTATCAGAAAAATGCTAAAAATCTGCATTTGGAAAGCCATGAATTATCTATGTGTTTCATAAAGGCAAAATGTGTTGGAGGGTTTGCTTACACTAAAGAGAATTTACACTGATTTCCATTTTTTCAAAATTAAAACATGAATAAGAAAACTTTAGAAAACCTAATAAGCATAGAGAGATGTTACATCTAGATTCAGCCTGAATTCTGTTTCTCACTAGAACCTTGGGCAAGTCAGTCTTCAGGGGTCCTCACTCAGTCACTTATAAAATGAAGAAAGATATGATTACCTGGTCCAAAGTGCTGGGTCCTTACAGCTCTAGAATTTTAGGAGAGGTGAGAGGTTCCGCACAAATGCCTATGAAGTTAGGCAGGTAACATGTGAGTGAAAACCACCAGAGTGAGAAGAGTTTTTCTTGAAAGCGAATCCTCATTAGTCAATCTTACATTTGTCTACACTCAATAGCAACAGAAATATTTAACTTTCCTCAGTTTCACGATGAGAGCATCGGAAAGAGTCACCGATAAACGACAGCGTGTGGAGCCATGGGGAACGGTGGGCACTTTGACAAAGTGGAAAAGGCCAGGTGTAGCACCATGCTATTGTTACCACATGAGAAGCAGGAGCTAATGTTGCTAGATGCCAACAATTTGGATTTTTTTTTGTGAAATTTAATTGTCAATGCAGGCAGTCAATTAAACACATTCAAAAACAAACCATCTTATGAGCCATTACCATGTGGCCCGATGAAACTTATCAATGGATCAAACCAGAGCCCACAGGCCACCAGTTTACACCCCCTGCTCTGTTCTGTCTTCCCTCTGGGTGGGATCAGCACACAGCAAACGATTTTCTAACATTCCCATTTCGTGAAAGCTCTGTCATAACCCACAGAGTATGTACCGAGTTCATTTTATAGGCTGCGCTCTGTGCTATAATTTTCTGATTTGTCATCTCATTTGATCATCACAATAACCCTGAGCATTAGGTGAATATACCACTATCCCAGTTTTACAGGGTAAAGTAAGGCTCACAGAGATCAAATAATATGACTTAATCACACAACTAATTTTTTACAGAATTGAGTCTAAAATATTGACGTGAAAACCTTTACAGTACTATGCCAGATTAAAAATAAAGCAGGGTATAAAAAGTACATGACTTTAAAACTGCTTTGCAAAACAACATTTTTAATTGTTGAAGATTATTCTATCATGATGATATGGTATCATTATATGTAAACAAGCTGTTTTATTAAACACTTGAGTTGCTATTAAAATCATGTAGGGGAAGAGGATACTATATGCTAAGTGAAATAAGACAAATACCGTGTGACTTCACTTATATGTGGAATCTAAGGAACAATTTAAATGAACAGAGAACAGACTGATGGTTGCCAGTGAAGGGATTGAGAGGTACAGACTGGTAGTTACAAAACAGTCATGGGGGTGAAGTACAGCATAGAAAATACAGTCACTAATATTGTAATAACTATGTATGGTGCCAGGTGGGCCCTGGAAATCTCAGGGGACACTCTTTACAGTAAAGTATATGATTGTCTAACCAGTATGAAACTAATGCAAAATAACACTGAATGTGACCTGGAATGAAGATTCTAAAAAGTCATGTAGGGAAGCATTTAAAACCTTGATTTCATTCACTTTAAACCATTAATTGATGGCCTCTGTGTCCTTTATTAAATGCTGGCCTCAAAGGAAAGTCCCACTCGTGATGTGCCTCTGGTAAGCAAGGTTCATGTCACAGTGGGGACAAAGGGCCCCTTTGCACTTTAAGTGGGCACTCAGATCAACTACAGATTTGTAAGATATTTAAGCAATACCCTCTGAATCAGGGGTCTGGTCCCAGAGTCTGGGTGGGAAGGAGGTCCGCTTCTCCCAGTTTACTTTGTAGAACTGCACAACGGGTTACAGCTCTCCCCTCAGCTGCACACTTCAGGAGACTCGGAGATTTACAAACTGAACTGTGAGAGCTACACCCACCAGCATATATATACTCCGATATACTTCGGAGTCCCTTTGTCATCCCTCCGATGTCGAACTGAATCTACATGTTTTTCCCCCCTTTTCCTCAACTGTCTACTTGTCACAGCAGTGGAATCCCAAATACCACAATTTCAAAATAACAGCTGTCAGGCTGCAGAGGCAGAGGAATATCAACCTTAGAGAAAAGGGACTGAGATGATGATGTAACTTGAAAATCATTCAACTTAGAACGCTTTTGAGAGTGAAAGGGGGAGCTCTTAATAATCACACTGGGATGGCAGATTCCTACACAAAGATTGTCCCTGGCAACCTGGCTCACGTGGTCGCCCTATTATGAACAGTGTAGAAACTGGAGATAAGCAGGGAAAATATCGGCATGGAGTTTGGGGGTGGAGGCTATGCACACTGCTTTGCCGTATCTGAAAATCTCCATAAACTGGTTTGATGTGATCCTAATTCATGCACTCAGAGGGACTGAACCAAGATGAAGAGGCTTTCCAGTCTGATGTAATGGTCATGAGTTGGGTTGCTGACCTGTACTTCTGGATTTGAATCCCAGACTATACGAACTAGCTGTGTGGTCAAACGCATTTCCTTCATTAAGAAAGGGGGTTAGAGTTGTGATAACTTACTGAAAGTAAGTGACCCAGAATAAGGGCTCGGTGTTAGTGTTGCATTGTAACTGTTACTAGAATAGTCGAGCATAGATATAAACCAGTTGGGTAATGCTGCAGGATCTTTTATGGAGTAACTAAATGGATAGCTGGAGCAAAACTTTTCTGCTTAACTTACAAATCTTGTTAGCAATAAAAAAATTCAATTAGTAATTTTTTTCCAGGGATGGAATAAGGTAATTTTATGTAAAATATTATTTTAAAGAGTTATACTTTTAATATTGTATTATATTTCAATGTCATGTAACATATTTTGTCAAGTGATACATGCTGTTTACTTTCCACTATGAAAAAATTGTAATATGCTAGGAATAAATTTAAAAATGGCATACTGCTGGATTTTGAGACTCTTATCTGTAAATATAGAGAACTTCAAAACATGTAAACTTTTACTTGTTCGATTTAATATTTGAAATCCTTTTTGCTTTCACAAAACCAACCAGCTTATTTTAAAATTGGTTGTAATGTTTCAAAAAATGAGATAAAGTTGTTCTAACTTATTAGTAAGCACATTTCCACAGGTTATATTTCAGGGTAGTTTTTGATCACAGTAAGTTTTTAAAAACACTAAATTTCATATCATCTATATACTATTTCAAACATTGAGTTTTAAAGTTTTAGAGACACCCAGATTTTTAAAAGCAGTTTGTCCAAGTAAACTTCTAGTACCTAACATCACCTCAATGGACAGATATACAAATCATTACTTTTTATTCATTAGTGTGTTGCACTTTAGCATCGTAGTTCTCAATGCTTCCCTCTGCCTGGGGCGGAAGTCTAGAACCAGCATGTGTTCCGGCGGCATCCAGTACCTCCGAAGTGTCAGGTGTACATCACGGTGATACGACAGTTAGGAATCAGTGTTTTAAAGCTTCCCAGGTGATTCCAATGTGCAGCAAAGTTTGAAAAATACTCACTTATCTCATGAGCCGTTATGGAAACACTGATATGACCAGTAACAAAAAAAAAAAAAGCAATTAAAACTAGGTAATCACAAACCATCAGTGGTGGTCAGCTAAGTAAGAGTAAAAATTGAGCGACTGAGTCACTTATCTGATCATCTCACACATGTGCAAGAGGCAAGCAAACCACTTCTTTCTAAAAGGGAAAATGTCTATTTATTAAAAACATACACAAAAAGGAAATGGAAACATGCTGTTCATTCTAATGAGATAAATCTCCAAGGAAATCTTCATAAAGCCTTGGGTGTTTATGAACCAGCTGGGATGGCTCTTTCCAACTCCAAAATTTTCTGTTAAAACCAATTTATTGGGGGAGGCAGGAATACTCTTACAGGACTGTTTCAGATGCTATAGTACCCCTTTGCACTGTCCTTTGTAATTGTTGAAGAACTTTCCTTTTCCGAGTTCATCCTAACATGCAAGGCACGGCAGGAATTGTAAAGCTCACAATCCTGCCCAGGAAAATGAGGGCCCAAGACATGAGAAGTTGGTTTGAGGTAGAGCTGGAACCAGAACCTGTGTGTGCTGTGACTTAGAGGCAAATGCTCTTCTGACACGATACTGCCTCTCCCTCAGCCTCAGAGATCCACTCTTTGAGCCTCAGCCTTCTCTCTCCTTTTCCTCTGAAAAATGCACCATTCACCATTTGTCCCTGACAGGTCTGTTGTGGTGAGGGTAGGTCATGTGGTGCACACACTGTGACATGTATAAAGTACAAAAGGCCCTGGAACATGCAGAGATTCAATAGGACCGGAGGGAAGAACGCATGAACACAGAACTCGGTCATAGTAATGGAGGGGGGCGGGTGACAACACATGTGGTCAAGGCTTGAAGAGGCAAAGAGCTTTTGAAGTTTTTTTTTCATTGTACTTATTTACTCATCTATTTTTAAAAGGAGAGATGATGTGGGCAAAGTGGTGATTGATTTAGGCACATCTGGATTATGTGGATAGATTGGTGGTGAGAAAGACAGAGGGTAAGGGATGTTACAGTAGTAAGAGAAAATAAAGCGACTAACAAAAAAGCACTTGAAACCAAGGAAGGAATACAGGAAATGTAGTTGACAGCATTTCAGCATCATGATGCTTTTGGATCTGATAGCTATTTGCGTACGATGACAGAACGTTTAATTAGGTGATCCCTAACTGGTTGAATGACTAGGTTAAATGAGCCTTAATACAAGCTGGTAGTGGTTTTCAAAAGTAAGGCAAAAAGTTGGCAAATCTGTCTTGTTAGTCTTCCCGTTTTGTTGTAACACAGTGGTTTCAATAAAGGAGTAAAACTAATCCCTATCTTGGGCAGCATTAAATAGAGAAGGATTGAGAATAAACTAGATGAGAAAATTGAGTCAAAGTGATGAATTGATGAAAACAGTTTAACACAGATAAATGTAAAATCCTGTTCTTTAGGGCAAAAAAAAAAATCATTAACAGGAAAGAAGCATATGTCTGCTAAAATATGTGAAAAAATATAGGTTTGGTTAACTGTGAGAAGTAGAATGAAAAAGATGTTTTCTAGAGTCAATAAACATCTTGAATCCTGGCTCTGACAAAAACGTAAAGATATGGAATAAATGCAATGAGCAGTGACCCTGGAAAGAATGAGAGACGAATTAAAAGTCAGTTCAAAGACATACAGGTAAATGGCAAAGCAGGAGTGCGGCAGCCTGCTGGAGTGCCTTGGTTAATGTGGAGTCAGCAAAGGTGAGTAGGCTAAAAAAGACTGGGCATGACTGAGAAATGAAGAGACTAGCACTCACACTTGGTATAAAGAATGACATTTGCAGCCATAAAGATATTTTACAGAGCAAGAAAAAAGAAACTATAGAGACTGGCTAGCTGAGAAATGGCCATCTTCTATTTGGGACCACACTGCAGGAACACAGAGTAAAAAACAAAGACTACTGCGGCCCATGTGGGAAACTGCATATAGGACAAAGGAAATAAAAAATATGCAGGTTCCTAAGTTGACTGTAAACATATCGCCACTTTGTTACCTTTGGAAAAACAGGACAAGCATAAAACTAACACAGACAAAGGAAGAAGGGGTCCACAGAACTCTTTAGAAGTGGGCTACAAAAGAAGGAAAAGCTGTGCTGCAATGGAAAGAGTCCGAAACAACAGCTTCCTAACTTCCAATTTTCTCTGTTCACAGAGCAGCCAATAATCTTTTCAAAGGTCTGATTACATGGCTGCTCTGCCAACAAACCTCCACGGACTTCCCGTCGTGAGCCAAAGTTCCTGCCAAGGCTCCTAACTTTAAGGCCAGGCCAAGTCTCCCATTGTGTCTCTAAATTTACTTCCTACTACTGTGCCACTGGTTCATTCCTCTCCAGCTACACAGCCTCCTTGCGTTTCCTAACTTGCCAACGGTTATCTACTGGAAGGCTCTTTGAGACAACTGAGCAGTTGGCGTCTTCACTTCCTTCAGGTCCCTGCTTTTTGTCACCATTTCTGAGATGGCTTCCCTGACCACAATATGTAACATAGCTGTGTCTCCTCCCACCTGACATAGGTCCGTTTCTCCCACCTAGGAGAACAAAGACACCCTGAGATGAAGGACCTTCCTTGGTTTTCCCGCCTCTACAGAAGCATGAATTCCCCATGACAAGTATCAAGTCCTTGTTGAATGAATAAATGGAGAGTGGGAGATGTAGCTAAAGAACATAAAAGCAAACAGTAGTGTTCTTAGAAGTTGAGTCCCAGACTCCAAAACTTGGTGTGGCTTCACTGTTACAATTTGCCTGTCCCCCACCATCCTTCAGATGCTGAGACCAACTACCATTCTAAGTCTTTAGTAGTGAGAAAGTGAAAGATCAATGATTTTAGATGCTACAGACTTCTCCTTCTCAGAGGGTTTGATGCTAACAAAAGAGTAGGCTTATGGTTAAGACTTGGAATGCTAGGTAAATGAAAAGCATTCTAAAATTTGAACACTGCAGGTCTCCCTGAGGTCTTGTTCTTTTTGTTTTGCATACATTTTCAAGCTATTCATTAAGGTACGCCTTAGACTAAATATTTATGATTTAAAGAGCAGTCTTACAGAAAAAAAATGTTTTAAAATATTTTATCGTCACTAAGATGTTACCGCAAAGATTATAAAAATCAGTAAGCATCATTTTTACATTCTACAAGGGAGGCTAATGGGCTATTCACAAACCATAAACAACATTAATATAAATGGCATTAAAATAGCAGTGAAATAATGGCTGCAATGCGATTTTAAAAATTGTTAATTTAAAATCCAGTGTGCAATAGAGCCACTCCATTAGGCTAATGATAAAGCAGTAAAAATTTCCATCAAGAAAAAACACTGCTGGAGGACAAAATAATTCTTCAAAATGTGTAACACATCCTGTTCTTTAATTTCACAAATTTTAAAACAAAAAATGCATAGTATCTCATTAATGTGGTAATTTATTTTCATCCCAAATTATTTAGTATTATAAAGAAATGACCTGTTAAATTAATAGATTAGCTAAAAAGTACTGAGTCACAAAATTCTCTAAAGTATACTATTAAAAATATCACTCTACTGAGTTTATCTTTGACTCTTCAGCTAGAGAAGGTCTGATTATAGGAAAACCTTGGGTTATATATCTTAACCGGTGATTCCTTGTCTCAATCTCTTGACTCATCCTCCAGGAAGGTTAAGAAGACTTTTAAGACCATCTCTGAAGCACTTGGTATAAGCAAAACAGAAAAGGAGCACTTAAAAGTTAAGCACAGATTTTTAGGCATTGAGACCTCAACTCAGGTAAACAAGACAATAGTACTGAAAAATCAGTAGCTACCAGCTCAGGCTCTTGAGAAGGTTTGCCTTAAGTGTGAATCCCAGTTTGCCATGCCCTAGAGCAAGTTATTTAAATTCTTTAAGCCTCCGTGTCCACACACGTAAAGTGGCAGCATTAGTACACAGGGTTATTATTTCTATAATCCATGTGTACTTAGCATATAGCAGGTACTCCATAAACATTATGTCGTGACAACACTGACTTTTAGTAGTTAAGGAAAGGATCAGTACTTATATTTATGTTTAATAATCTTAAAAGTAATTTGGGAATTGTGTGGTCCTTGTAACTGATTTAAATTAAGAGAATTTTAGGGGATCCCACACCCAGATGTGTGTTACTGATCTGGGAGCTAGTTTTTCTAGGACATAGTGCTGGTGAAAGAGGTGCCAAAGACTGACACTGTATAAGCACACACACACCCTTCTATTTTAATTCGTTCCTTTGGAACCATTGGTATCATATTATTCAATAATGACAATTCAGAGAATACAGATTAAAACATGCTTACATCTGGTATATTCATCTGTAAGCTGAAGTGTTTTTCTAATACAGAAAATATAAAGTTGTTCCTAAGACAAAAAGCATATAAGTAAACTCTCAATTAAGAATTTAAGGGAAAAAACTATCAGTCTGTTGAAAACAAAATCATAAGGATAAAAATAATTTCCTTTTTAACAAGTACTAACAAGTATAGAACTAACCACAACTTCACTTACTAAATGAAGCATTATTTATATTTTTATAATGCTTATTCTAAAAGATTACTTTCAAGGATATTTCAAAAATTAGTTTAGGTACATGGTATAATTATGCTAACAAAAGTATCTTTTGGGGGGGCTACACGTGAGGGCAGCACTGGGATTTAAAGGTAAAAGTTGCTATGATGTCTGGGCATCAGTGTGAGACAGCACATGCTGCATGGGAGATGGTGGCCACAGTGTGACAAGACCGCTCCAAAAACACAGAGAAGGGAAAATGTGAACCAGAAAAGACTTACGGTTAACTCCCCTTTCTTATTCAGTTAATTTTACAAAGGGAACTTAATTCAAAATTTAATCATAATACATAATATATATATATCAAACCTAATTGGATAAGATGAAAAAATTTCTCATGTCATAAATATGGTACTTACATATATTCAATAATTTACTAATGATTTTTACTAACCGAAAAATATGGTATTCATAATCACTTAAAGTTCATTCAATATTTCAACAAAATTGCTAATTGGTTAATAATTTAGTATAAAAACCAAGTAAAGGCAATTTTATCATGTCACCATAGAGTTCATATAATTGCTATTGACAAGTCTGCATTATTTAACAAAAAAATAACTCTTACGGTTAGTGTGAAAAACTAAACATTTATAAGCCAAAACATTACACTCCCCTTGGTTGCAGAAATAATTTACTGTGCTGCAGGGATTGAAGATGGTGGGTAGGAGAGTAAGAACAATATACTCACTTTCATTCCAGGGGCAAGATCATGCATATTGGGACACTAACTCACTGTAATACAACCATAGCATGTCAAGTACATTATTAGAATTTTCATTAAAATTTTTAAAATTTCAAGTAGAAAAAAGCCCAAAATATGTTCCGATCAATTTAAATATTCAAAAAGTTCAGTCCCCATTCAGAAACAGATAAACAGTATATTTATTAAATGAGTTAAGACAAATAAACTTTACAAATAGACAAATAATAAAAGGCTCAGTGGCTAAAATAGATGGTAAGCATCATTGAAAGAAATCAACACCATCACGGTATCTTAGTTGGCTTACACGTGTAAAAAGAAATTTTCAAAGAGCAATTTCACAGAAATGAAGCCAGTTTTTGTTTTTCTTATAAACAAATAACCATTTCTTGGTTCAAAACTGACATCTGTTATGAAAATTACCATATCACATATTCGTAAGATGACAAGGAGTAACTCATCTTCAAAGTGCAAGTAAGTCTATTTACAACCACAAAAAAGGCAATGATGAGGAGAAAGGATTTTTAAAAAATATACAAAGATTAAAAACATTTGGGATGCAAAATTAAACAGTATTTTGGTTAGAGAATAAAAGAGAAAGGGTGATTGAATTACAGATGCTATACATATTATATAATGGGATCCAGGATCTTTTAACAGCTTGCTTGTACTTTTTTCCTACTTACATAATGCTCTGGAAATTTCTCGTAGAAATTACAGTGTCTCGAAGAGAGAAATACACAATAAGCATGTCTTGCTACTACTTCATGGATGTCATAAGACCCGTTTATGGATTAGAGTTGGTGTAAAAAGCCATTGCCTTAAGTTGAAAAATGAATACTGTAAAAGCTCAATACAAATCCTCCAAAGCACATGCACTTCTAAATCTTTTGGTAATTACATTCATATTTAAGCATAACCAAAATAAAAAAGAAAATTGAAAATATTTCCCTTTTCTCTATTCCCTATGCCTTGTAGGCTCTCCAGTTGATAGGGTCAATTTTCAGAGTTGAAAGGGTTCTTCAAGATAGTCTAGTCCACCACCCTCATTTAGGGTTGATTTTCCCAAGGTCATGCAGCACATTAATGGCAAAACCAAGAACAGAAACCAGGGCTTTTACTCCTAGCCTGGTGTGCTTTCCAGCATATCATGCTACCTCTTTTACAGTATGATTCGCTATAAATACCTGATGAATAAATGTACAATTACAAATGCTGACAGAGCCAATGTGTTTCTAAGATTTGCAGAGGATTACTGCAAAGGACTGATGGAGAGAAAAAGATTTTCCCCCACCCACCAAAAATATCAAGCACCATCAACTAAATGTTTCTTTGCTGGGTCAGATGCTGTAGTAGTCCTCGTAAACTTTATGTCAGCCTGAGGATTGTATATCTGGTGAAACCTGGGCCCTAACACGATGCCAGTTCCCAAAGGTAAAGAAAGACAGAGGCAAAAAAGGAAAGAAGGTAGACAAAAGAAAGAAAAGATTTAAAAATCTAATTGGCTTAGAAACGGGCATTCCAGCGTATTACTTATTATATCTAAATATGTATATTTTTAGAACCTTTTTCACCTTCCACGTAATCTCATTTTACCATAATTTGTTATTTGGCCACTTAAGAATCAAAATAAATATACCAAAGACAATAGTGGTCATTATTTTTATAACTGTTGAGACTATTTTAGACAAACTAAGTTCAATTAAGAATATGCTGAATGGTGACATTCTGAATAATTTTCTTAATCTGGTTCTATTAGATTATCACCAAGGAATTAAAGCGGTACTTCATGGGGCTGTTACCATCTTGAAACTTACTCCAATTGTGGCTAAAGAGAACAGACTGATGAACCATATATGTAGACTTGAGTAAAGAAGCTGAAATGCCTTTTAAAAAACATTGTCGTGAATTTATTTATTAAAAGGGCAGATTTATTTATGTTTACAAACAAGTTTCAAAAACAAAAGAAAAACATGTATGCTTCTACTTATTAACCTTTTTCAAAATGCCAACAGCCCTCATGCTGTATGAAGGTTTCTAAGGATTTATTAGAAAAATCAATACAGTTCACTCCCAGTTCACCAAGACATCACTGAACTAACATGTTTAGACAAAAACAAAAAGGACTAAGGTTCTCTTGTAGTTTGATAGCTTGATTTAATTTGATATGCCTGAAACAACAAAAGCATTTCAAGCATCTTTCATTATGCAGTTGATGTCTCGCATTAAACATTCTACTAAATTCTGAACAAAAGGTTATTAGCAAGTTTTCAAAAATTTTAAAAATTAAACAGTTGTTTCAAAACCATTAAGTAATAAATGTATTTAAGAAACTAATTAGGACAGATGCCATAACTTTATTAGAACACCACTGCTCATGTTTTTTTTTGTTTTGTTTTGTTTTTTTTGTTTGTTTTTTTAAACAAAGCATTAGTGTTATCTATTTGGCTATTAGTATTAGCAATTTATCTACAATATTTAACAAGGTAAATTGTAGGCAAAAATTTAGTACAGTTTCAATAGAAACACCCTTTTTTTTTTTTCCTGAAAATAGAGCAGTATTTGAAGGACTAATTTTTCTCTGCATCAGTTATAAGGAAGCTTCCCATCTATGAACAGGAACAAAAAAAGTATCTACAAACCTTGTAAACAGATCTGTATCATTTATAAACATAAATAATCCAAATTATTAACAGCCAACAGCAGAAATTAAAGAATCAATTCTCTGACCCAGGGCTCTTTGCTTGCCCAACTTTACTCCTGCCTCTCTCCCATCAAAGACTGAGATAAACTAAAGCTCTGCAAATACACTGTTCAGGACCATTCTTGGGTACTGCTGATGATCCACAGGTCAGCTCATGCTGAGTTACTGTTTATCTGTCAGTTCATTTCTCCCACCCCCTAAAAAGCACCCTCAGTCTGGCAGAAAGCTTTGCGTTTTTTTAAAAAAATAAATCTACATTCGTACAAGTGTGTCTTCTGTTGAAGTCCAAAGACAAGAATACTATCTTGTCTGTCACAATATGTGAAAAGACCCAGTTTCAATTTGTTTCTTTACAATGCAGCTAGTGTGTTAACATTCAGCTTACAATCAGAGTGATGTTTCCAAACTATGTAGTGGGCTTCCTGGGGATGAAGAGGTAGCAGACTTGTTCATTTCTATTGTAAGGTAAATCCCGCTGTCAACAGCATTGTTATTTTTGTTGGGAGAGGGTGGAGGACTGGAGTTACGTTTCGTAGGAGCATCGTCTTCAGCGTCAGTGTCATCAATAAGGGGGATATGAGGTTCTGAATCTTCTATCCTAAACTCAGGATGTGTCATAAAGTTGTGAATCGAACTTCTTGATTCCGGTTTTTCTAACCCTTCATACAAAGAACTACGAAATGCATTCACCACTCGAATCTGTAAATATCAGAAAACAGAAAAATGTCAGTACACTACTAGCTTAACTGTAAGCAGGCGCATTTATGAGTCTGAATCCACAAACAGCTAGTTATGAGTGAATCATATTTGCATGTAATGCAGTGGAACTTGCAATACACTGTAAAAAAATGAATATTTTAGTAGGACACTACAGAACAACAAAACCACATACTCTAAGAATTAAAAGATATAGAATTCAAAGAATATTAAGAAAATCTCATTGTCACAGGCTAAAATTTAATAGCCATTTTATAGGATTTTTCCCTAAAAACAAACAAACAAACAAACAAGAAACAAACAAAACAAAAACTTAACCATACACAAGCTTTGGCTGATTTTTAAAAATAAAAAAAAAAATGTAATTTTGAAAACAATTTAAATAAGTTGAACGAAGTCAAGCACAGAGGGTTATTATTTATCATGCTAGGAATTAGGGTGTCACCAACTATGAAAAAGCCAAGCAAATATAAGCTGAATGCCACGATGAACTGACATCTACCCCACTATTCCCATGGGGTATAAAATAAAAGTAAAGTCCAAATAAATATCTATAAAATGCCATTAAACAGCTATAAATATTTGAGTATATGCCACTTATCTATAAAGTGCTATAGTGATTTTCTCTATAATAGATTAAAACTTAAGTCAATTTATATACTATTGTTCACTGGAGAAAACAGACTTAAAAACAAAAACAAAAACAACCTATGGGATTCTTCTGTGAAACAGTTCCAAAGAAGACTTCTAATAGTTTTACCTCTAAACAAATAGCCTAACAATTCATCCTCCTTCTTAGAAGTCTGCTATATGGATGGATGAACAGGCAAATTAACTAAAAAAAAAAAAATCACTGCATACACTGACATGACATCTCATTAACCCAGTGTCATACAGACTTTCACAAAAAGTGGACAAAATCCAAACAGTTGAACATCTACTATATATCAATTTAAATACGGTGTTCGCTTTTGCTTTGAGTCTAATGAGTCAGAGAGGTAATTGACACTGACAGTTCAGATTAAAGAATGTAGTCACCAAAATCATCTCATGAAACAATAACAAAATTAATCAATTTCTCCAAGTAAACATGTGAGTGTAGTTTTTCATTTAAATGTTTTAATGTATCCCTCACCTGACAGTTACCATTTGTTTGTGTGTGTGGTGACAACAGTTAGGACTCTAACCTCTTGGCAAGTTTCAAATACACAATACAGTGTAGTCACCACAGCACACATCTCCAGAATCTACCCATTTTGCATAACTGAGACTTTGCACCCCTGACCAACATCTCTCCATCTCCCCTTACTCTCTGGTAACCACCACTCTACTCTCTGCTTCTATGAATTTGACTGTTTTAGATCCCATGTCTGAGAGTTTATTTCAAGGAATAAAAATCAGAATTTTGAAGAGATACCTGCACTCCTATGTTTCTTGTGGCATTACTTACAACAGTCAAGATGTGGACACAACTTACTTAAATTGTCCACTGATGGAAGAACAAAGAAAATGAGGTGTGTGTACACAATGGAAATTATGCAGCTTTGAAAAGAACGGAACCCTGACATTTGCAACAACACATGACCAGTTCTCATTAAAACCTCATCTCCCCTCAGAGTTGTCTTGCCTGGTTTCCTAGGTTCTGTGTGCAGGCTGTTTTACAACTTGTTCACTCAGCCTTTTATACTGGAAAAAAAAGAGTACAGCATAGATGACTGAGGAAGACAGAGGTAAAATGGCAGAGTTTGAATTCCAGCTCTGCCACTTACTAGCTGAGAAACCCTAGACAAACAGATTTCCTCAACTATAAAATGGAGAATAACAATGGCACCAACCATTGTTATGGGAGATTAAATTAATTTGTCCATACATAGACTCAGAACAGTGTTAGCTCCCAAGTGTCAACATCCGGACTTCTCAAACTTTAACGTGCATGGGAAACACCTAGGGATCTTGTTAAAATGCAGATCCTGACTCAGCAGGGGCCTAGGATCTTGCATTTCTAACAAGCTCTAAGAGGAAGACAAAACTCTTCCCTGTAATTCACACTTTGAGCTGTAAGCAACTACTCAACTTGTGGTGTTACTACTTTAACATTTGCTGGTTTATTCTATTCTATTCATGTGTTTATACTTTAGTCTCTTCATCTGACAGACTATTAGCAGCAAATACATTTTCCATTTCCTTTATTGCTCTTATTCCCCATTTACGAAGACTACAGTGTTTTACATAAGGTATGTAAACAATGCTCACTAAATATACCATTACAATCATTCAATTGTTTTTATTGTGAAATCTTACATTTTTTAGATATGTGGACATTTAACAAGTATCCTGACTGTCCAAATAATAAACTAAGTAGTTAAAAAAACCCAAAAAAGATAACCTCAAAAAAAGAGTCTCTTATCAGTGGTCAGTAGGCACAGAGAACACAAATTGGAAGGTCAGCCAGCACATCTGATGGCTGATGAGAACTGTTCAAGATGACCCCGAAGTTGCTTATTTGACTTGGTTTCTGACAATGCTGCTAAATAGAGCTAGAGAAACAGTGAAGTTTTCTTAAAGCTGACTTGCCAATCACTCTCAATCAGCATCAAAATGTGTTGGAACCCAGTTTCCTGGACTCCCAATTCCAGGTCCTGTGGAAGTCAGTAAGAGAACATGTGGACATTAACTTTAAATGTAATGTCACTAGTATAAAATACTTCCTAAGGTTAAGGTTAATGCTGTTTTCTGACTCTGTTTACTTAGCCACATGATGACAACACATAAAAAAGGACATCTCAGAATCACTCCAAAGCAATGGATTTCAAGGAACAGTTCTCACATTAGATGAAATTACAATAAGATCTAGATTAACCAGGGGTCACTGAATGAGATTTGTTTTACTTTCTACTTATAAAGAACATAAACAAAAAAGCACTCTCTATGTAAGGCATGGCATTCAGCTAACCTATACTTGCTGTGATCTCTATTATCTTCTATACGTAAAATTCTCACAGTACAGTAGTGATTCTGAGTAACTAAAAAGCATAACTGTGTGCACAAAACTTTAGGTAGGTAGCCAACTATTTTAATAATATAAAGAATTCAGTTCAGCATAAAAATAAGAAGTAACTTTAAGTTCCATTTGTGACAATCCAAGCCTTACTGTTTACTTTATCCAGTCTTCTTAAAGAAGTAAATTCAGAGGACAACATTACATGGAGCATATATGGCAAACAACAAAAACCAGTGATTATTATAATCATAAAGTAATTTTAAGAAACAAAAATGATCAGTTTACATTAAATATATTAAATTTAAGTAGTAAAACAAAACTATGTACTCTGCTAAACCACCAATTTTTAAAAAAATTTTGTTTTGTTGTTCAAGTACAGTTTTCTGTCTTTTACTCCCATCCCAGCCCACACCCCAGCCCTCCTTACCTCCTTCCCATTTCCAACCCCCCCCAAGTTTTTTGTCCATGTGTTCTTTATAGTTGTTTCTGTAAACCCTTCCCCTTTTCCCCTGAAATTCCCTACCTTCTCCGCTCTGGTCACTCTCAGCCTGTTCTCTATTTCAGTGTCTTTGGTTATATTTTGCTTGTTTGTTTGTTTTGTTGTTTAGGTTCCTGTTAAAGGTGAGATCATATGGTATTTATCTTTCACTGCCTGGCTTATTTCACTTAGCATAATGCTTTCCAGTTGCACCCATGCTGTTGCAAAGGGTAGGAGCTCCTTCTTTCTTTCTGCTGCATAGAATTCCATTGTGTAAATGTACCATAGTTTTTTGATCCATTCATTTACTGATGGGCACCTAGGATGCTTCCAGCACTTGGATATTGTAAATTGTGCTGCTATGAACACTGGGGTACATAGGTTCTTTTGGATTAACCACCAATTTTCTTAAATAGAATCTATTTAAGAAATAGAGACTATTTTAGTTACTAGCTGATATACCTTACCTTCTACAACATATTGCCCATTTCTGAAATTTTCATTCATTATTACATTTACCGTGTACACTAACAAAGGACTGCAATGGTAAAACAAGATACTAAGCAACAAGAAAGAATATTCTAGGTTGTTTTCAAAGTTGGGTAACTACACATCAAATTTCCTCAAAGTAAGACTTACTTTTGTAATGTGTGAGCTTTGACTTATCTGGAATAGAGGCTGGCAAAGATGTGCTGTGAAGAACCAGACAGTAAACACAGCTCTCGTGAGCCGCACGGCCTCTAACACAACCGCTCAACTCTGCTAGTGCAGTGCAAACTACCACTGACGGTATTTACATGACTGAGCATCACTGTTCCAATAAACATTTATTTTTGAAAACAGGCAACAGGCCATACTTGGCCCACAGGCTCTAGTTTACCAACCCTTCACCTAGAAGACCAGATTCTCTCTCCATTTGGCCTTTCCAGTAAGGCTTAACTATTGACCCAGAAAAAAAATTTACTAATAGTGAAGACTGATCTTAGAATGATGTACTTTTTAAATAAAGAAAAACTACAGAATGTTTTCTCTAGAGATCTCTAGGAGTAAAAAAGTCTGACTAATAAATGAAGGAAAAAAGATGATCTCTGGAGATGTTTCAAGCCTAGTATATGACAAAGTAGAAATGGATTATTATTTCTTCCTGTAGCAAAACAAAGATTCCAAATAACAGTTAAAAAGTTTGAAATCCACAGATATTTCTCAGACTGTTCTATATTAGGGCAGGAACACAGTAAGGAAACCAATACACATATTAACACTAATAATTACACATATTAACATTAATAATTAATTCTATATATTGGCTGATGTTCTGCACTACCACCTAAGACAAAGCTTCACCAGCGAATTTGGAAGAAATTTATGGTAATAGCAATATAATTCTTAGTGTACAATGATAACCTCATGGACATCAATATATATCAGCCCTCAATACCTCCTTATGTTGCAAGAACATAGGATAAAGAAATAAACATCTCCAACTCTGATAAAGCTACAACTACAAACATGCCCTCTATCACCCTGGCCCCAGCAACTCAGAGGTCTCATGCACACTTGTGCATTAGAAATGAGCCTGGGGCAGGTGAGGGTGGGCATGTTTTAAAACAAAGTTGGTGACTGATCTGATATTTAATATAAGCCTGGAACACAATTATACGGAGAAGCATAGTCATTATACTATACCTAAGGTCATGTGACACCCCTCTAGATAAAAAAGTCAATTATTTAAAATTTTGCTGAAATAAAAATAAATAGAATACATGCCACCAGGAGATAAACTTGTCAGGAAAGGTTAACATGAGCTAATCATGGGGAAACAAAGACACTCAGGATGTAGGATACTTTGTAAGACAAATGACCTGGATTTGTTAAAAAAAAAAAAAAAAATCAATATCCTAAAAAATAAAGGTAGGAAAAAATGAATCTAAATTAGAAGAGACTAAAGAGCCTTAACACACCTGTTGACGGGCATTTCTTGAATTCTGGCTCAAAAGAGCTGTAAGGACATTTTGGGGGTGGTAACTGGAGAAATCTGAATATGGACTGTATATTAGATAAAATGGCATCAGTGTTAAATTTCTTGGATATGATAATACAGTATGATCATATAAAAGACTTATTTTTAAGAGGTATGTACTGAAGTATTCAGAGATGAAATGTCTATCTGCCACTTCCAAATGGCTCAAGAAAAAGTGCATATTAATAATGCAGATGTCACATGACATTAAGCAGTGGTAAATCCTGATAAAGGGCATTATTCATGTATTAATCTTTCAACTTAACTCTTCATTTTAAATTTTTCAAATTTAAAATTTTGAGTACAGGGAGACTTTCAGGATAAAATCTCATTTTGGACCCTTCTTACAAGATGCAAACAGATCCTTACCATCCATTCCAGCCTCATAACTCCTAACATTTCATTACTCTTTTAGTACCAAAGTACGTCACTCAGGCCTTTCCCTAACTGAGCAAATTCTATCAAGAATTAACTCAGGAGTCATTTCCTTCAGGTTGTTTTTCCTGACTTCCCAGGGTATGTTAAGGTCCCTATTTGTTTTCCTTACTAGACTGTGATGTCTTGAGGTTCTAGTACAGCCTTGGCATATGGTAGGCTTTCTACACGTGAAACAAACAGTAAGGATAGGAGATGACGGAATGAGTTGTAACATGCCCTCAAAAGTCAGAAATGAGGTGAAATCCAGAGATACAGGGAGGGAGAGATGCAAATGACATTAGCTGACACAGGCACAAGGCCAGGCAATTTACATACACTATTTCATTTAGGTAGGTAGTAGCAGAGTAATGTTTAAAAAACAGATTGCTATTTTTCCACATATGTAAATTTATTACCTTGTCTAACATTATGGGCTCAGTTTGTCCTCAGAGCTCTTGTCTGTGCTTTGCTCTACATCATGCTGCCTCTGCTTATTAGCTATGGACAAATCACGTAAGCTCCAAGTCAGTTCTCATGGTAAAATGGGGGAGATATGTATATCTATACATCTATATCTATACATAGATATACATCTATATCTATACATAGATAGAGATATATAAAATAGTTCCTGTTCTGCCTGTTTTGCAGAACACTGTCAAAAATAACAAACCAAAATTACTTAGCAAACAGTGAACCAAAATGCAATGAATAAACAGTTTTCCTTAAAAGTGCACTGTTTTCTCCCTCAATTCACCCTCTCCTCCCAGCTTCCCAAGGTTCCTCTGTTCCTTAACTGGCTAAAGACCAAATAGCAAAGACAGGCCTCTTGCCCAAATACAAAGATTAACCTTAGGTAAGCACAGCTGACTGTGTGGGTGGGTGGGCTTATATCTTTAGTGCCTCCACTATACTGAGAATCCACAACAAAAATCAAGACACGAATTCACAGTAAGGAAGATATTGGTTAAAAGGATTTTGGGGTATTTACCGTTTACTAATAAGCAGTAAGGAAATTTGTTATTTTAGTTGGTTAATGGAAAGTATAACATGAAATGTTTCAATAATTAATCAATAGGGTATTTTCCCTACTTCTTTGGAAAACTTAAGATAATGGACAATTTGAAATTAACTTGATTATACCAATTAAAAAAAGCTTATATAAATACCATAGAACCCTCCCCTACCCACCCCAAAAGAAAAAAATCCAAAATAAGGCCAAAGTCTAGGATAAAAAGGCAAACAACTGAGTATATATTGAGAACTTTTTTATAACTTACTTTACAACCTAAATAAGACACAAGTCAAAATGCTACATTCATTTTTAGCTTTAAAAATATAATTTCTTGGTTCTGTTAGATCAGTTTCAAACCACATGCTTCTGGACACCATGCAATATAAACATGTTTGAAGGCATATACTCAAAAATTTATAGTAGTTTCACAAATTCTAAGCTCCAATTTTATTCCCCATATTAACGATCAGAGTTAGCATAGAGACAAGCTCACAGATGTCATATATAATCTTTGGTTGCAATTGTTCCACCTGTTATCTAGCCCTCCAAGAAATAAAACAACCACAATGACAACACTTTGAGGTCTCAATCCACTTTACGAAAAGAAAGCTTTATGAAAAGCCTGAACAATGAATTTAACATTAAGGAGAAAATGAGAAACGTTAGGTGTGTGAAGTAGGAAATGTTAATTTCATGCACTTAGGAACACACACTCACACCCCACAGTAGTAGAAGCAGTAGAAGAGGAAAACACTACATGTGTAGGGGTAGAAATATTTGTTACATCATGATGCTGGCTGGCGATGGAGGGTTGCCGCCTTAGAGCCCCCTGAATGGAACTTCCACTCTGGAAAGCATTCACTACATCCATCTGCAAGGAATCAGAGATTGTGACAGCTTGCTCAGCAAGAGAGAGAGAGAACAAGAGAAAGGACCATTCCATCTATCAACATATAAAAAGTAAAGAAAAAAGGCACTTTTTACAGAGCAGATACATAGGCAAGAGTAGTATTTTGTGATGAAGGGGGGGAAGCTAGGAAAAAAGGAGCTTAGGGCCATATAGACACATTCTTTCATGATCAGTTAAAACTTTCACTCATTCCAGGTAATAAGTTTTGTGGGTTGGAAAGGCTAGAAAGGAGTTAAGGAGTGTGTTCAAACCTCCTCCCCAGGTCCAAAAGCCCTCAGCTGGCTCCCATTTCCATCATCTCTCCTACCTCTCTCCAGGCCCATACCTGCGTCTGGATTCTGTTCAGACCTCTAAACCACAAGATCTGGCCACGCCGCAACTCCCTTTCGGCGTGATCAATCTCTTCCACATCCTCTGCTAATTCCTCCTCAGGTATTTCTTCCTTTTGTGTTCCATGACCAGCTTCTTTTAGGAATTTTAAACGGCTAGTAGGAATTGTTGAAATAAGCTATAACACAGGGGAAAGAACCTGAAATGAATCTTATCAAGTACAAGTAAAACTGATCAACTTGAGTACAAAGGGTATGAAAAGGTGCAAGTGTAACCAACTATCTTCATCAATGAAGCACTGAGATCCTGTCCGCCACAGGCTTTCTTTCTCAGAATAAAAAAAATATTCTCTTAGTTACACAAAAGAGTTAAGTTTGAACGGTAAAAAGAAAGTTTTCTTGAATGGAAACAACCTGATTACATTTTTCATACTTTATTTACAACATTCACAATAATAAATTATAATACCATGCTTTGACATATATATGTACTTAAACTCATATTAATTATATTTAAAATGGCAGGTGTCTTACTGGATGCAAAAGAAGTTTATATTTCATTGGTGCTATAAGAATTCAGTGAGAAAAAACATAACCACCTTACAAAAATCTTCAAAGTTAAACTAAGAAGTGTTCTGTTTATGAAAAGTATTTATTTTTTAAAAGCAACTATTTAAGAATCTGGGTTAACACTGACTGATAAAGACATCAAACAGGAACAGATGCCCCGGAAAACAAGGGATACAAAAACACAAACAACTATCTATTAGCTTATAAATGTTAACAGCCCTTCCTTAAGGAACTTGAGTTACCAAGGGGAAACAAGAATACAGTTGGAATCAGAACTGCTTAGAGAATTTC
Organism: Tonatia bakeri; assembly: GCA_004024845.1. Taxonomy (NCBI): domain Eukaryota; kingdom Metazoa; phylum Chordata; class Mammalia; order Chiroptera; family Phyllostomidae; genus Tonatia; species Tonatia bakeri. The sequence continues at coordinate 130,820 of PVIA01002543.1, forward strand.
TATCTACTATAATCACCTAATTTCGCAGAGGGAAACAGGCTCAGAGACACAAGAAGGGACTTGCTCATGGAGTGACTAAGAACCTCGGTCTTCTGACCACCCAAATCAGTACTTTCCACCATGGCACACTTAAATTCAATAGACGACGTCAACCAAGGATAGTAACTGATGTCTGCTGGGTATGTATCTATAGGATTTCCTCTTTTGAAGTTAGCCAGATTGTGTGTGTGTGTGCGTGTGCGCGCGTGCGTGCATGCGGGGGGGGGGGGGGGGAGGGTGTTGTGGGACTCTGTTATGCCCATGAGAGAACATTTTAAAATAATTAGAATTGCAGTCAAAAAAGAAAGGTAGACTAAGTATGAATCCTACTTAAAAGATCTCTATTAATTAGGTATTCAAAATGAGTAAGAGAAACCTCAGAACCTAGAAATACAATAAAAAAAAAAAAGGTGAGATAAAAGGCACATAAAGATTAAGTTCAAGGAAAACCTGGATGTTTGGTTTGACTGACTTGCAGAAAAACAAAAAATTAGTTCACACAAGTTACATATCATAATATTACATTAACCTTCATTTATGAAAACATTAGAATAGGTTATCATTTTTTAGTAGTGGCCATGGATTTAAAATGAACAATGTACACACAATTACCAGTTATCTTTTTTTAGGCTTTTTAAATTATATTTTATTTATATACTGTTAAAGCCATTTTATACAAATAATTGAAAATGTCATTTTGTGGCTCACTTTTCCAGATACCATCATTTTTTATGGTAACATTCTCTATGTAAACTGGAATCAAGATTTTTTATATACTACATTTTGGATTAAACTGTATAAAAAAAGATGTAGTGTTAAGTACATAATATTTTATATTTTTGTAAAAATATTTATTCTAAAAAGGCAGAAATAGGTTATAAAGCACAAGACACAGATATTAGAATTCTAACCAGTTATAAATGCATTATCTAATACTGCTATAAAACTTGTTATATAAAACAAGTTAAAAATATGTAAGAAATTTAAATAGCATTTTAGTATACAGGTATGATCATAACAAATAGCAAGTGACATATAAAAACAAAACCACATTTTAAAATGCCATATTCTTAAATGCCCTTTTTGCCCTAGAATGGCAACTACTCGGAATCAAGTACAGAACTCCTTAAAAAAAATACACATTAAAAATAAAAATTACTTAAGGTTTGAACAAAAAATGTTATTTTTACCTGGCCCCAGAGTAACGTTCCCATTCCTAGGAATATTGACCATAGCCACTGTTCTATTGAAAGTTCTGAACAACTGAAAGGTTTTCCACCAAACTGCACAATTATTATCTGGAGGAATAATCAAGAGTAAATTTATTTAAATGTTTTACATTTTACCATTCACATATTTCAAAAATTACCCAAATTTGTGCCCTCTAAAATTTAAGCTAAACAACCATCAATTCTGATGGTGACATGTATAATATTCACAGCTGAAACTAAGACCTATGAAATAAAGTAAAACAACCTCCGTCCAAAAATGTAAATGTAGGTGTATTTCATGTTTAAATTATGCTTGTTAAAAATTAAAAAATATGATTCTCATGATCAGGAAGATAATTTTATACTTTTTTTTCAGTATAATCTCAAGAAATTACATTCCCCTGTATTTAGTATAACGCTTTGAATAATTTATGCCTTTCCACAAAGATAGCATACTTCTGTGGAAAAGTGGATATAATATTCAATCTTGTCTGTTTTCCTTCTAATTGCTATTCATTCCTTGTTAACAATTAGAGTTTAGGCCACATGTAAATGAACTAAGAGAAAAAAAAGCAACTTGCAATTCTAGAAATATGTACTAACTCAGGTGGTATACCCTCAGAAATTTGCTCTCCCTGATAAAAAGTCCAATGATCTGTATAAATAAAATTCATAATAAGGTGCTTACTTTAAAGAAGCTATTTTAAAGAAACTAAAGTGGCATCTACGGGAATTCTTGTAAACTGACAGGCTGCCAAGTATTGATATTAAAAAGAATCATTTTAATATTAGTTATCAACTCCATTCTTTGTAGCTGGACTTTATCCCAAAATCAAGTGACATGTATATATGTGACAATTCCACTGTCTTTAAAGTCAAGGTTATTTGTACACTTGTACAGACAGAGCTCCAACTGTTTTTTTTTTTTTTTTTAAGTAGCCTAACCAGTTGATTATAAATGACTTGGAATCTTGCTTGGACTTTATAAAGACACCAAGCTAAAATAATCTTCTTTTGTAAACCAAAAAAATGAGCATGGAAAAAAACATTTGTGTGTTTTCACTTTTTAAAAAAAATTTAAACATTACTTTATTATTATTATTTTTTAGTATAATGAGGGGTGTGTAAAGGATATTAAGATGCTGGGGAAACAATGATTAATATGGTTGGTTGTTTTTGTATCATAAGAAATAATAATCTTTTATTTTAGAGTTGGAAGAAATAAAATTTTCTAATCAGTAGTGAAACTTCCAAAAATGTTTCCATATTCTTTAATATACTACTTAAATTAACATGACACTACACAATTGTGTATTTCAGTGTACTGAAGCATTTCCTACCATATGCCCAGGGAACCTACAATTAAGTGTTATCTTCTAAACTCAGAAGGAGGTGGATTAAACAAAGTTCAAGAGGTTTTTTAACTGAAGGATTTCCTAATGCCACTGAATTGTTAATTTAAAAAAGAAAAAAGAAAAAGTGGCTGAGATTTGAGTGTTTCCTTTCAGACTTTAAGCTCAGAGCTTCACGTGCATTGTCTCTTGCAATGCTTTAATAATTCTATGACATGACCTAATTAATATTATCATTCTCATTTCACAGATGAAGAAATTGTAGCTTGTTAAGGTCACACAACTACTGAGGCAGCACCTTGATTTGGGCCCAGAACTGATTGAATCCTATGTTTCTACTCATAAGTACTGTGTTATATGGCTTTAAGAATCTCCAAATAAGGCAATATTTCCTAAACTTATCGAGCCGGTAAGAGCAACTCAAGAGACTAGTGTTTATGGAACATACTTTGAAACCACTGATTCTGTGTCAATTGCTACAAAGTAGTGAAGAAATTAAAAATATTTACATAGGATTATTATGTACTTCATGATCTGTCCAAAAAAAAAGTAAAACTAAGAATCAGCCAGTAAATAAGAGACAGAAATTAACTGAAATACAATTTAGGTACCTCAGATCTATAATCAAGACTTCGGCTATTTTGTATTAAAAACAAATAAAATGAGATATGTATAAATCAAGGGTCATGTTTTCCTACCCAGCTGACAGTCCACAAAAGTGATACTCAAAGTGTTAATCTGTAACAGGAGGATAAGGAACACCCACCAGGGTTCAAATCAATTCCCTATTTGCACAGTACTGCTACTACTACTAAAAACAAAAATGCAGAATTCCTCATCTGAAATGCACAGTGTGAGGAGTGAAGTTGTTGATTTATATACTGGCCCATCCTTCTTATCTCACTGTGAACTTGTAATAAAGTGGCTGTGGGCCAGTGGCTGGCCCACACTTTTTGAGTAGCACTGGTGTATTTAAAAGGCACTGAAGAATGACACCTCACATTAACTGTTTTAGGTGTGTCAGCCTCTGTCAGGAACTAAGTTACCAGACAGATTTGCTTGATACAGAAATACACAGTTAAATTTTTGTAATCCCCATATTTTAATAACAGATCAAATAAACCTAATTTTATAGTCAGTAAAAGCTAAAACTTTAGCATGTCATGAGCAATGATTTTTTGTAAATCTAAATAAAACTTTCAGAAACCGTGTAGCAAATAAGCAATATTCCTCTTAAAATTTATAGAAATTGAAAACATAAATAATTTTTACAGAAATAATAAAGTCAAGGATTTTGGTTTCATTATCCACAGTATACAGGCATAGCCTGAATAAATGGTTAAAAAAAAAGCTTACTTTTTAATTTGAAATCTTACTGTGTTTACTAACTTCCTGGTGTGACTATGTACCATTTATAAACCTGTTTTGGTTCCAAATTCTACTATATAATCTTTTACACAGAAGAGTACCATAGAATACAAGATGATATAAAAACATAGGTTTAGTACACAGTTATATAAAATTACCATACGCACAGTGATCATTAGGTTTCTTCTTTAAGTGATCTTTATGAACATGGGAAAATTTTCAGTGCTTCCTATTCATTCCCAGTCCCACTCCTCACACCCCATTCTCCACTCTCTTCTCTGCCTTGTTTTGACAATATTACAAAATGAAAAACTGACATGTCCAGTTTGGATGCAGCTATTCACAATCATTTGGAATTCAAAATATTCATTTCAAAACCTTTTATTATTTAATAAACTCAACTGTAGAAATACAACTGCTATTAACTATTAGGAGCAATTAAGCAGGCCTAGAAGGTCAACTATAACATTTAGGTTAAACAGCATCAAAATGCTGTTTGATAATGATGTAGAATGAAACAATTTCTGAGTGTGAGGTATCATAACCACAGAAACCATAGTGCAATTAAAGTAGTATCAGCTTAACATACTCTTCTCATATGCAGAATCCCAAGACAGTGCAATTTTTCGCTTGAGTTATGATATTTAAAACTCTTTTAAAATGTCATCAAAGCTATACAGAGAAACCCCACACCTTGTAGTTAAGTAATTTCTGGAAAAAGCCACCTGTTTACCTAGTATCTCCCACTTAAAAATCAAATTTTAAATTATCTTTTCTATTTACCCACCTGTACCACAAAAGTGCCTAGAACAATTGTGCAGAAGATGGCATTATTAAAGATTCCTTCAAACACATTTCTTTCACCGTGAATTTTCCGGGCATTTATTTCATTGAAAAGTTGCATCAGCACAAAGGTATTAAAAACAATAGTGTAATGTTCTGAAGGAGGAGCATGCAAAGGAGCATTTCTTCCACTATCAATATCAAAAAACTTTTCTCCTGAAAGAATGAAAAATTATTATTTTGTAATTATTATAAAAATAATTAAACATTTTCAAGAGGTATGCAATAATAAAACCTAGCCAGACCTTTATTTGATCCCAAATAACAGCACAGAAAGAGTTGGCAGGGACCTGAGATTACCCAGTTTTCTCTTGTCTTATAGATGAACAAACTAAAGGCCCTCAAACTATGCTGACATACACAAGATCACATATCTACATTCGTGGCAGAGTCAGGGCAAGAAATCAGGACTCTTTACTCCTCCCCCCCACTCTCTTTCATGCTACCTCCCAAAATTTACTAAGCCTCCACTGAAAAAAAGGAGAAATTAAAGGCAAATGAGGAGTCAAAGACAGAAAAACTTATGTTCTTGAAAAATTTGTAACATTTAAACATCTGAGATACTAGGTTGGAACAAAACTGCAGTTTTATCAGGCACCGAATTCTTACCAGCAAATAAGAGGGTAAAGACTACTACAAGTTGATAGAATGCATGACCCAAAATGTTCTTCATCATCGTGCGTGAGATGAGAGGTTTATTTCTACCATAAGGTTTCCGAAGCAAGAGCGATTCAGTGGGGGGTTCAGTTGCCAGAGCCAGGGAAGCGAGCGTGTCCATTATAAGGTTTACCCACAGCATCTGCACAGCCTTAAGCGGCGAATCCTAGAAAAGACAGGTTTCCTAATAGACATTCACAGCTATTCAGAGACTCAGCAATTCTCAGGAAGCCTTTTGTATTCAAAAACTTAACAGAACTGGATTGCACCTTTATATTAATTAAACTAAAATGTTAAGCTTTGGCTTGTTTAAATATTTAAGTACTTTAAAAAGGCATATTATACACATATTTGCTTTAAAATAAACAAGTTTTAATGAACAGATTGTCAACCTACTTGAGTAATACAGGCACCCGTGAAAGCAACAATCACTGCCACAACATTAACAGTGAGCTGGAACTGCAGGAATTTTGAGATGCTATCATAGACATTCCGTCCCCACATAACTGCTTTAACAATGCTTGTGAAGTTGTCATCTGTAAGGATGATGTCGGATGCTTCTTTAGCTACGTCAGTTCCAGCGATGCCCTATTAGGAAAAATTCTGTGAATTACACTAAATGTTCAAAATATAACTTTTAAATATTCAAAAGGATAATAGTCAACTGATCAACAAAAAACTTACTATTATACTAATTACTGACTTTACTGTAAAACAAGTTAATATAGCTATTCTAAGATACCATCTCTCAGAAATTCTCTTAGGAGAAATCAAAAATAAAAAAGGAGGCTTTGAAAATAGTTTAAATTGGGTTAAAAAAAGAGGAATGGACATGGGCATCACCACAGTTCCTTCCAAAAGTCACACAAAAAGGTGTTTAAAAAAAAATAAAAACTCACAAAGACAAAGTTAGTGGCAAAGAAGATACTGCAAGTAAATCTTAAGAGGCTAAACAGCAGATAATCAAATACTGAGTAACATTAGTAATACTGAGGCTCCCAAGAAAACCGAATCCTAAGCCAACAGGAGGCAACAGCTTTTTCTGCACCACAGACCTCTCTATATAAGCTCAGGACTTGGCAGCACCAGGTAGAACAGGGGGAGGGTGTGAATAAAAACAGGAAGATTTCTTGAAAGTCTACTGAAGACACTGAAGAAATACTTAGAAGGTCCAAACTAAGAACCATGTCCATCAACAGTAGAATGGGAGAGATTATTGTTACAGATTAATAAAAAAAGCAAGTGAACTACACTATCTACAACAACACAGATGAATCTCACAAAGCAAAAGCGAATAAAGGAAGCTGGACTCAATATATGATTCTTTTGTACAAAGTTCAAAAACAGATGAAATTCATCTTCAGAATACTGGTTATTTTTGCAGAGAGGCAGGACAGTAAGCAGAAGTGAGTATGATTGAGGTGGCTGGGGTAGAGGTAATATTCTGTTCCGTGCCTTGCAGAGACCAGGTCTGTTCATTTGTGATAATCCAGTCAGTTGTGTACTTACCACTCAGGCACTTTTCTGTATGTGTGTTATACATTAATAATAAAATAAAAAGAAAGCTAGATCCTCAGAGCCCCTTCCCAAGTCCATGCAGCCAGGCAATTTGTCACTCCCTCTGACATGACAAAAGACTGCCAGCTAATTTACCAGAGGCAATATGACAAAGAACTTCTGGACTGAAGGGAACTAAGCACTGTTGAGGACGGGGTACCATACTGAAATTAAAGCGGTTGAGAGTAACTCTGTTTAAAAAATGTTGAGACTATCACCTTTCTTTCCCTCCTTGTTTCCCAGGATACTAGTATTCAGATTGCCCTCTAGGTAGTAGATTAAACCTCAAAATAAAGATTTGATCACCTCAAGAAAAAGACCTAAAATATTGTAATTCAAGGTACTCTAAAACGATTAATGGCCAATCCAGATCACTTTACAGAGAAGCTTCTGGTGGGCAAATCTCACCAACAGGCCCAAAGTTTTCCAGCTTTCCAGCTTTCCATGAGCAAATAGGCAGAGACAGCCAAGGATCATCTGACATCTTAGGAGGGCACTACCCTGAAAGACAGGCTAAACCAAAAGGAAAGTGGAGACAGATTCTGCAGACACAAAAGTCCATTAAAAAAAAATCAAATATTTAGAAAGGTAAAAGGTACATCAATACAATAAGATCAGGATGTTAAAACAAGAACAAAAATTCAGAGATCCAAAAACAAATCTTGGAATTAAATATATGACTCACATAAACAAAAAACAAGTGGACGAAATAGCTCTGGAAATAAAGCAGAATGACAAAGGTATGGTAAACAGGAAAAAAGAGACAAAATAATATGTCTAAGAAGTCTAAAAATTGGTGAATATTCCATAAAGAAACACTGGAAAGGAAACAGGATTAGTACAAGAAAATTTCACAAAATTGAAGAAAATGAGTTTTCAAAGTAAAAAGCTGCTCTCATACAAATCATCACAACATTCAGAGAATGGAAAACAAAGTAAAGACTTAATATACCTCCAGAAAGAAAACAAACACTATTTCAATTTGAAATAGTATGGAACAACAATGGAGGAACAAATTCAAAATTATAAGAGAAAACAATTTTTAATCTAGATTTTTACACCGTCAAATTAAAAGTCAAGAGTTGAAGACAGGATGGAGATTTTAGTCACAAAAGTTATGAAAAAGTTTACCTCTCATAACCTCTTTTCCCAGGAAGCTAATGGAGGAGATAGCTCTACTGCATGAGTGAGTAAACTCCAAAAGACTATGGTATTGAGTCCAGGAAATACAAGGTCCAAAGTAAGCCAGAGGGAAAGGAAATCCTCAGGAATGGAGAACAGAATAGCAAGACCACTGTGCAGCAGGCTTAGCAAACAGCCAGTCCACACTAAGGCATGTCAGAACTCTGGAAGAGGAACTCTAAGAAGGTGAACCGTGAAAGTGCCAGCTGTCTCTGATGCAATGAAAGGAGAATTCGGTGGTGAATTAGGTTTAAACCATAGAAAAACTCAGCAAAAGTAAATAAATAAAATAAAAAAGAAAGTAAATGAAAAAAGGCAATATAAAGAGAACACAAAGTGTTGTACAAGGAAATAAAAGTAATTATATCGATCTACCCAAAACTATGACACAGCTCTGATGACAGAATAGCATCAGCAGTGTGTGTGAGTGTGCACGGTGGCAGAGGCAGTGTGTGTGTCTGTGTGCATGTGTGCGTGAGAGTGCTAACTTCTTCTCTCCCTTAATGAAAAGCCAATAGCAAATGCTTTACATTTAAAAGACAAACAAACACTATAATGTCACTTAGATATATGGAGCTAAACAGTTAAAATGGTTTTCTTTTATCAAAAAATGAGCTGGAAGAAATGATACGTGGTAGGGGACTTAGGTATTAAATCTTATAGAACTATTTGACTTCTTCAATGCTATGCATATGTCGTTTAAATAAACACAAAACAAAGTTCAAATCAACCTTTCTTTGAAATATTCAATGAAGGAACAATTTTAATTTAAAATTTTAGTCTCTAGCTCCTAATCTGAATATTTTACTTTTAATGTGCAATATATTTAACACATCTATGTTCAAGAGGTTTCTGACTCTATTCATTCTTATCTTTTACAAAAGACAAGAGTCTCAAAACTCCTGTGTTTAAATTCCTTCAAAACTTCCAGTTATTAAAGTAGTCACAAGGATGTAAATGACAAGAACAGGGAATATAGTCAACAACCTTGCAGCAACTATCTACAAGTCAGATGAGTACTAGACTTAAAAGGGGGAATCACTTTGCAAGGTATATAAATGTCTAATCACTATATTGTACACCTGAAACTAATATAATATTTTATGTCAACTATAACTGAAAAATAAACTAAGAAAAACTAGTTCCATAATCAAAAAAGTTTGAAACTTTTCACCAAAAAAAAGTAAACAGCTTTTTTCATGAGCTTCTCTGAACTGTATGCTAACATGCAGTGATTCCAAAGCAATTTTACTCCATCAGATAGATGTTGTCTTGGAAAGAACAAATTCCTTATTTTGATATTCAAGGCCCTTCCCCGACAGGGCCCCTGTCAATCTTGCTTCACATCCCATTATTCCAGCACTGAACCCTCTTCTGAATATGTTAAAACTGCAGCCATGAGCCATATAAAAATGTTTGGGTCAATGATTAAATATATATGATGATGGTATGATGGTGGTCCCCTAAAATTATAATGAAGCTAAAAAATTTCTATCACCCAGTGACACTGTAGCTGTTGTAACATCATACACACATTACTTACATGTTGGTGGTAATGCTGGTGTAAATCTGAGGGGCCAGTTGTACAAAAGTATAGCACATACAATTATGTATAATACGTAACACCCGATAATGATAGTAAGTGACTATAAATGGTTTATATATGTTCTATACTAGACTTTCTATATTTATTTTAGAGTGTACTGTTAGTTTATAAAAAAAAGTTTGCTATAAAACAGCAAGCCATGTTGCTCCAGCAGCAGCCCCACACATCTCATGTTTACCACATCTCTTGACTACATCAGTTTTCTCCTGTGTTTGATTTCATCTCTTGTTTTGGACAGTAACGTGCTGCATGAGCTTGTAGTCTAGGAGCAAGAGGCTGTACCATCTAGGTTTGTGTCCCGTAAGTGCACTATGTTTGCACGACAAAATGGCCTAATGACACATTATCAGAATGTATCCTTGTCGTTAAGTGGCACATGACTGTTCTTGTTAGTTTACTGAGGGTCTCTTGGTTGTACTTTTTTCTATATGCTCTTCTTCCAGCATCACTACTCTTTTGTACTTTGGGGCCATTAGTAAGTAAAGCAAGGGTTACTTGAAAATAAGCACTATGATACCAGGACAGTCAATCTGATAACCTAGACAGCTACTAAGTGACTGGCAGACTGGTAGCACTAGACAAAAGGAGGATTCACGCCCTGGGCAGGATGGAGTAGGCAGGTACACGATTTCATCATGTTACTCAGAACAGTGTATAATTAAAACCTTATGAATTGTTTATTTCCAAAAATTTCCTTTTAATATTTCAGGATTGCAGATGACCACGAGTAACTGAAACCACGGAGAGCAAAATCGAAAATAAGTGTGGAATATTGTATAATAATAGAAAAAAGTATTCATATTTTAAATGTACTGTGGAGGCTTGTTATCTAAAGAAATTCTAAAGGGAGTGGCTAAATAGGGGGAAATGCCAGCATCATCACTTTCTGCAAACTGATAATGTACTCACATTAGAGTCCTTCCATAAATCTTATTTTATTGTTGCAAAGTTTATTTTCATGTTGAATTTGCTAAATATATATGGTGTGTATATATACTATATATAGTAACTCTATCTATACCTAGTTAGGGTTCTAAAATGATGTTTCTGCCTAAAAAATAAGAGATAAGTTTAGAAAGGACCAATCAATACCAATTTCTTATTGGTATCTAATAAAAGCCCAAGACAAGTAATTCTGTTTTTCAGTTTTAAAACATGAAACTGAATAACTGAACAAATATACAATCAAAGTAAAATTCAAGCTTGAGCAAAAGTGCTTTCAAATCCAAGCTACCAAGCAATTGTTCTTTCTCTGTATTTTTTTTTTAGATTTTTTTATATATTTATTTTTCAGAGAGGGAAGGGAGGGAGAAAGAGAGAGAGACAGAAACATCAATGTGCAGTTGCTGGGGGCCGTGGCCTGCAACCCAGGCATGTGCCCTGACTGGGAATCGAACCTGCGATACCTTGGTTCGCAGCCCGCGCTCAATCCACTGAGCTACGCCAGCCAGGGGCTTTCTCTGTATTTTAAAAATTGAATTTTTTTTTGTTGTGCTACCTTTAAAAAAGAAAGAGGTTGATACAATAGGCCTGAGACCTCCACGGCTTCTTTAAAAAATCAAACAAAGCAGCTGCTATACTGTGTTTTTGTTTACATTACTATATCCACCTGCATTTGTTTAAAGTCCTTAGAATCTGCCTTAAGCACTTAAGTTTTGGGAAGAAAGTTTTTTTAAAGTTTGAAAATGCATTGTGCATATATACCTTCCTGGTCAGCTGGCCAGATGAATCCTGCTAAATTCTCAGGAGCAGCAGTGAGTGATCTTATGTTCCTAAAGTGAATGATCCTGTTTGCCTATAGCCAACAAGCCTGTTGAAATGGCACTTAAATATTTAAATATTCCTTATCCCTTCAGCAAGACTTTTCACAAGTCTTCAGAAGTTCACACCAAAGTCCTACCAACTGTAATAAGGTTGAGAGACAGCAGGGTAGGGACCTTTGGGTTCACAACTAGTGGCTGAGAGCACTGTATCCATACACCTTCGTTTTCCCACCTCACTCTCTCACTTGGAAGGCTGCTAAACCAACCATGGTGGTGGTTCTGCTAAAGCCCTGTTTTAGTTGCAAAATATCAGGACAAATTATACAAACAAACACTGGTATACAAAAATATTCTCTTATCTGCGACCTTTGGGGCCAGACTGTGTTTCAGAATTTAGTCTCTCGGATTTTTAAAAAGATAATGAGATGAGGAACATAACTTCTATCACATACTCTCCAAGAAGGTGGCAGCACCCCACAAAACATATTAATATCTCTACAAAGGCTATGAATGTTCACATTAAGTGGGACAAATAACATGCTCCCATCAGGTCAGGAGAAGTCTTGCAGACAAATGAGTTTGTTGCAAATTTAGGGAAGAAATTTTAGTTCCCAGATTTTTGGATTAATACGGACCTATATAGACTAAAAATAAAATAAAACTAAATTAAAATTAAACAGTTAAATTTTCTATGGCACTGAGGTTACAAAGATTTACTTTGACCCTGAAAAACTGGAAGAAATAGATTTAAAAAATAACCACCTAATTTCAATCATTAAACATATGTATTTCATGATATCCATGTTATAGTAAATGTTTCACTAGTACTATAGCTACAGTACCAAAGAACCAGTACAAAATAATAATGAAATGCTTTAATTTTCTAGTGCTTTAAATAGTCAAATCTAAACTGAGAACATGGTTAGGGGTAAAGGTAGATTTTTTTCCTATCAAAAAGGATGTATATACATTAACTATAAAATGATGACACTCAGTTCCTATTAAGAAACATTTTCAGCTGAGTGGAAGATTACCAATTATTTTTTTACTTTAATACATATAACTGTTCTCAGTTTGTCTTCTACTGAAGGGGACTGTGGCAAGATTCAGATGAAATGATAAACACATATATTTTACAGAGTATAAGGTAAATATATGATCTTGTAATTGTTCAAAAGAAGTCACTTTCCAGTCAGATTTCACTGTATCAAACACTGTTAGTGTATAAACTAATTAGACTCATATATCAATTTAGGCTTATATATTATTCCTGAAACTAATCTTGAGATGGTATCTAAAATCAATCAAAATCTAGTAAAAAAACAACCACAACAAATTCTGAACAAAAAACTCAGCCAGTAAGTAACACTTGAATAGGAAAGTTCCTACCATTGCAAATCCAACATCAGCTTTTTTTAGTGCCGGACCATCATTTGTACCATCGCCGGTTACTGCTACAACCTGACGTTGTTCTGAGACAGTACTGTCAATTATACCTGCAATTAAAGTAAATATTTGGGCTGTAAAAATGTTCCCTTTAATTAACAAGGTGATTCTGCAGAATATCTGGGTGAGTCAGTTTTATAGACTCAAGGTTAAAAATAAATAATTAAACAAACATAGAGGAATGGAAACTGCTGAGATATTGGGCAAGAAGAAACTCCAGAAACTGAAGTTACATTAAGAGCAATATCCTGTTTTAATCACTCAAGATTAACACATTCACCTATGGTACCAAAAGGAAGTATATTTAGACTTTATTGGGAAAGATGATATCCATGATTCAATCTAATATTCAGTATCTATTACCATTTCAGGAAGCAGATATTTCTGTATTAAGATACTGTGAAACAGTAAGACAAATCTACTCACCTTTAACCAGTGTGTGCTTGTCAGTAGGAGATGATCTTGCAAGTACTCGAAGCTTTGGCCAAATCTTGTCTATCCGCTCTTGTTCAATCTATAAATTTTTGTCAAAGTTAAAATGTGCCCAAACCTAGTTTCATAATTTCAAATTAGTTATCTAGAGTATGTATCAGTAGTTCTCAAAGTATGGTTAACAGATTAGCAGCACTAGAAATTCCTGGCAATTTGTTAGAAATGCAAATTCTTGAACAAGGGCCCAGGTATAGCTTTCTAAATACTCTGGGGTGGGGGCCTACCTATCAATATTTTAAAGCTCTCCAGGTAACTGTGATGCATCCTCAAGCTTGAAAGTCACTGCTATATATATCATTTTATAATCGAATTTTTAAAATTTCCCCACTGCCTATGAAAATGGAAGCTCTTTAATTTAGCATAAGCAGCTCAGAGTTTGGGGTACCATAAAATATGCTCCCTATCAACCTTTCCAAAGTCATCTTCCATTACTTGCTTACACACTGAACTTCTGAAACTGGCCTAAAATTAAGAAAAGTGCTCACAAATTTGTACGTTCACACTAGCATTTCCTAAAAGGCTAGTGTTTTGCTTCTTGAGGTGTGGGCTGCATGTACTTGTAATGCCTCACAGAGTACATTATGTATTCAATATGTATTTGTTGACTGGAACTTCTAATACATTAAAAATATTAAACAAACAAACCCGTACCTCTCCTTTTTCATTCCGTATTCTTCTGTTGAAATCTTTACCTTCTAGGCATAGGAAATCTTCTCCAGGATGTAAAATACCACATTTGGTAGCAATAGCCCGAGCAGTATTAATATTATCACCAGTGACCATCCGCACTGTAATTCCAGCCCTCTGACATTTCTTTATTGCATCTGGTACCTGGTTTACATGAAAAAAAAAAAAAAAAAAAGATATGTATTACAAAAGAAAATTAGTATTTCCAGAAGGAAAAAATACCACTGAACAAATATGCATTAGCTCAGTCCTAGAAATGGCAACTTTAATTTCCTCTCAATATTCAATATTTCTTGAATTATTCCCAATAATCTCTTCTTTCCTCATCTACTATCACAGTCCTAGTTCAGGCTTCATTTTTCGTTGTCATCCAACTTAATCTGTTTGCATTATTTATTCACCAAAAGCTTTTTAAATCACTTTTCTCCCTGGCAAACATCAGGCAATTCTTCTTTGGCTGGCTTGCTATGTTCTTGATTTTACTGCTCATCCATACAAAAAGCACAGTAAATGCTGGGATTCTTTAGGTTATGGGTAGCTCACCTACTCTCATACCTTCAACTACCATGTATGAGTTAGTAATTTTCAAAGTTAAATCTTTCTTCCATCTCACTGTGATAGCTGGATTCATGGATCCACAAAAAAAAAATGGGTATCAAAATTTATGTGTCCAAATTTTGTTTCTGAAACCTATTTATTATCTAACAGAAACCTAAGGGTCATCTGACCTCTTCCATTGCCCTTACCCTACACACCCTGAAGAGCTATACCTTGTTCCCATTGCTTGTTGTCTGAGCTACTGCAATAGCTTTTTAATTCATATCCCTGTCTTTGTTTGTTCCTCCTATAAAACATGACATACTTGACAGAATAGTTCTTTTGCTAATACACTTTCTTAGAAACATATGATAACTCCCCTACTGTTATATAACAAACCATAAAATTCTAGTGTAACAGTATCACGTCTGAGCCTCAGAATACGTTTCTAAATTTATCTTAAAACTTTCTCCATTATATATAACTTGATAGCCAAATGATTTACATATATTTCTGTGCCTGTTTCTGCAATTCCCTTTGCCTAGAAAACCTTTTCTGCTCTTCTCAAACCAGAAATCCCATACTAGAGTTTGAAAATGCAAATACAGGTAACAGAAAAGACAGCCATCCATAACATGAGGAAAACATGCTGAAAAATGACAAACTGAGATGAAGGCTCAATAAAAGAGCTACTGTATTTTGCCATGTATAATGCACACCCACATTTTTGGCCCAAACTTTCAGGAAAAAGAAAGCTTTCATTTTAATTTTTTAATTCAATAATTTATTTACTTATATTTAGAAACAAAACCAATTATCGTATTCCAAGGTACCCATTTTGCATATGGGTATTGTTATTGTTTTCTAGTTACACTTTCAATGCATAAGCATAGATAAAAGAATTAAAAACATTTACATAGATATGGAGTTAGTACTACCCATGTATAATGCACATCCTATTTTTCCCTCAAAAAAGTACGCATTACACGTGGCAAAATATGGTGCTCAGTCCTACCCTACTTTACCATGGGGAAATGAGTGCCCAACGTTGACAGAACCTACAATTTCAAGAGAAAGCAGTAACCTAGATTTATGCATCCTCTCTCAATATTTAATGTTTTAAATACACACACGACTTAAGGTTTAATTTGGCCTGCAAGCTGTTTATGACCTCTATTGTAAATACAGTTTAAGTGTAACATCTCTGGGAGTTTTCATGGTCTACCTAGACAAATTTGCATTATATATACATTACCTCTATAATAATAGCTCATCATATTATAGTTATTTGTTTACCTAAGTTTTCAGCAAATCAATGAGCTTCTTGAGGATAGAACCCTTACCTTTTCATCACCAATGTCTAGTACAGTGCCTTTCTTTCATTTAACAAGCAAGTGTCTGGCATACAAGAGGAGCTTACATTTGTTGAACTACTAAATTAAATATCTTTGGGAAAACAGTCACCCTTAGGTATTTTCCAAGGAGGAGCATATGCTAGACAGGGTACTATGGGTACCACTGTGTCTTAAAATGTGTGTGATTTTATTACTTACAACATAAGTAAATATGTATCTATAAGTTTTAGGATTTACAATTTAAAAGTATATCCCTCTATCCAGTCAACTCTTAGTTATTCAAATCACTGGAGTGAAACATCATGTGCATTCATTTAAACTAATATTTACTGAATGCCAAGAAGTATGCTAGGTGCTGGTGACACAGAGGTGAGTGAAAGAACAGAGCCTGCCCAGATTATTTAAAAAAATAAACAAGTAAATCAGTATTTGATTCTGAAAACACTGGTCTGCTGTACAAATGTAACATATATCCTGATATCTCATTTGAGATAAAATGTAACCCAAATTTGTCCACCTAAGCACTCACTATAAGGTGATACCCTGAGATTGCTTGGAATAGGGGAATAATGAACGACAGAAAGAAACTGGCCTCAGGTTAAAATTATGTGGCAAATAATATTTAAGAAAGGCAAACTGACATTTATTAATTGCCCACTAACCAGCAAATACTTCCACCTAAAACTCACACAAACTACCTCTACTTTTACAGATAAGAAATTGAAGAGAAGCTAAGTACCTTGTTCAAGTACTTATGCATAAGCAATAAAACTGGATTTGTCCTAGGTACCAACTAATCCAGATTCTCTAATGAGAACTGCATAGTGTAGAATACTCAGAGAAAGGTGTTTCATATTACATTGTCTCATTTTAGTATAAAAGTACCCTTCTGATTTGTGATACTGAAAAAACTGTCATGTTTAAAAAAGATAAAACCCTCCATCAACCTCAATGCCAAGAACACAATAAAAGTAATACACTTATTTTCCAAAGGACAAAAGTTGTGGACATCCTGATTTAATATATTTAGGTAAGATTTAAGCTATAAGTCAATGCATCAAACTTTGAATGATTTTCCTCTGACCAAATGTTGGAAAAATCATCCACTTCGATGTTTCATGAGCATATGAAAACCCAAAATCCGAAACTGAATTTACCTTAATCTCTAAATATTCTGCTTCTTTTGATTCTTATTAGCACCTCCCATCCACCCTGTTATGCAAATCAGAGGCAGATTACTCCTCTTCTAGTTGTGGAGACATGGCAGTCTTAAACCCTCTTTAGCTACATCCTTTCCTCAGCAGATCTTCAACCTCAAACACGAATGGTTCAGCATACACCACTTTCAGCTCCTAGGTCCAAATGCCTACTTGATATATAGGTGAATGTTTCAGACACCTCTATAGTATACCCAAACCCAACCTATTCATTCTCATTGGTTCTACCACGATTTACTTTGAAATCATCCCCTTTCTTCCCATTTGCCCAGCAGCATCTGTCATTTTAGGCCATGATCATCTCCTGGCCTGTGATTACTGCAATGATCTTACTGGCTTCCCTGCTTCCATTCCTCTTTCTTTCTGGTTCATCCCTTACACAGTACACCAAATAGTATTTAAACAACATGAATCATGTCACTTCCAGGCCTAAATTTTCTTAATTTTAGAATAAAAATAAGAGCCGTTATCTGGCCCTTCTTTGTCCACACTTTTAGCCACATCAGCCTCCTTTCCATCTTTGAAACAAATACTTCCTCAACTTCAGGCCTCTACGTGTTTTGTTCCGCTTGCCTGGAATACTCTTCCTGCAGCTATCTACATGCTGGCTCACTTTCAGCCATCAGATCTCAGCTCAGATGTCATATCCTCAGAGGTTCTTAATGTGGCCTCTGTTACCTCATTTCATCACCATGTGCTTATCCTTTACTGCCCTTATCATACTTATATTTGTCTTACTGTCACTCCAGCCCCTCTCCCCCATGCCATCCAGAATGTAAGGCCTATGAGGGCAGGGACCAAGTCTTATTCATCAGAGAATGTATTTTCTTTTGGCATATTTGTAATTTTGTCTGTTTGGTTGTCTGTCTTCTCTAGAATATAAGTTTCATGACAATTCTATTTATAACTGCAGTATTTCTAGTTCTAAAAGAGTGCCTGGTACTACACACTGGGGGTTGAATCAATTAGTTCATGGCAAACAAAAGCTGTTTTTGCCTTTGTTTTTTACTCACATTGCTTCTCTGCTCAGAATGTGCCTGCTGCTATCGCTCTTGGTTTAGCTTAATACCT
This sequence comes from Tonatia bakeri, assembly GCA_004024845.1. NCBI lineage: Eukaryota > Metazoa > Chordata > Mammalia > Chiroptera > Phyllostomidae > Tonatia > Tonatia bakeri. The sequence goes on from PVIA01002543.1 coordinate 149,203, forward strand.
CCTTATCCTTTAGACTCAGATCAGGTAATTAACCTCTAGGAAGTTTTACTTGACCACTCCAGTGCTTAATGTAGCATAGTGGTCTTTTAAACACATGTGTTTTAGAGAGAGCCAGGATTTAAACACACTAGGTAGCTCTACGGTCTAAAGATCACCTCTACATATCTTAACTTTTTTTTTCACTTGTCAAATGAGAGTAATAATAGTTCATACAGGTGAACATTAAAAGAAATTATACATGTAAAAGCATTTGGCATTGTATCTGGCACACAGTAAGAACTCAAAAGATGCTGTTACTTTATACTAGGTTGAGGGCTCATGTTCTGTGCTCACATAACATGCTCTATATATCTAACAATGTACTAACAACCTGGGTTATAACTGTCATACGTTTGTCTACCCCCCACTCATAGCAGTGACTTCTTTAATAAGGCCAGAGGTTAGATCCCCCAATTTTTGTCTCTAGTACTCTAATACAGTACCTGGACACAACAGTTGCTCAATAAACTTAAAAAAAAAAAGATTTAAAGAAAAGCAAAGTCTAGAGCTGCATGCTGTCCAATATGGTAGCAAAATATTTAAATTTACATCAAGTAATATAAAAAATTCAGCTTTTCAATCGTACTAGCCATACATAAAGAACTCAGTAGTTACATGTGGCCAGTGGCTACTGTGCTGAGTAATATACAGAACATTTCCATCATCACGGAGTTCAACTGGACAGTGCTGGTCTAGAGACGGAAAACAACGGAAAGATATTTAACTAACATAAATATCAACTGAAAAACTTACTCAGTTGAAGGCACTATGCTAGGTCATGGAACTATAAACACAGAATCTCAAAAAGAAGCTATCTAAACTAAAAATAATATTGCGTAACAAGCACTATTATTTTACTTATCTTGATTCACACAGGAAAAAAATCATAAACACTAAGAATTTTACTAGAAAAGTGGTTAAAGTTAGTGCCTAGGTCCTCTACAGTTAAGAGATTCTGCACATGCAGAACACAGAATGTTTCACCACCTCAGGTCTCACAGGATCTTCAATGCCCACAACAGCAATGCATGTAAGGCCGGTGACAATATCATTTTCATTATCCCACTCTGGTTCTGGTTCTCCTGCTGGGAAATCTCTGAATGCAAGACATATGGTTCTCAAGCCTTCTGATGCCATCGGTTCAATCACAGTTTTTACAATATCATCACGGTCCCTTGGTCTGAATACTTTTGCCTCACCATTAGCACTCAAGATTTTGAAACACCTAAAAGGAAATGTTGAATCCAAACATCAATAATTAACAAAATTAATGGTTAATGCCATTTAAGTGAACTGGAAGGGCTAGAAATCATGGGATCTGGTATCTGGAATTTCGAGTTACATATGTTGTATTTTTATAGACTTAAATCATATTCACTTTTCACTCTTCCCTTTATAAAACAGTCAGTTCTAATTTTTGTGGTTCTCCTTTGATAGTTTTCCACTTTATCAATTATTCTCTAAATATTCTCTAAGCCCTTTCTTTTAGAAATGCAGAGTTTTCATATTTTCACAAAGAACCCCTACTGACAGAGGAGAATAAACTACACACCTATGCATTTTGGTATAGAGTTAGACATTAATTTTGATGAGCATAAAATTCTCAAATGTTTTCTTCTTTTAGAGTAAAAACCCAAGTTCAATCAACCCCTTACCTGAGATGTTGTTTCATCAGCTATCTTGTTTTACCATAACAGAACCCCCCCCCAACAAAACTCTTCTTGTTAAAATAAGTGTTCTATTCGAATGAGAGATAATGCAAAGAGTTTATCTGTTAGTGACACTAACCACAATCTTTTAATTATCTGGTAAGTAAGAGTTGCACTGCAGCCTTCCCTATTTAAAGTTTATTTTTCACATAGCCTCTCTATGCTCCTCTCCCTTGGTAATGCTACCTCCTCCCACTCCTAGGCAGGTGATTCCCAAATCTACATTTCCTGTTGTTTTGCAAAGCTCTCCTTCACGGCTGAAGAACCCACTCAGAGGTTGTACCAGTACCTTATCCTTTCTGTAGGGAAGACTAAAAGCTGCCTCCTCAGTGTCCATCTAACAAACATATACATTACCCCAATAATTTCAGTGTACTCTGAGCCCTCACATAATGCAGATAGGTTCTGTAACTTTAAGTGAAAATGATATACATAACAGAACCAATTTTACCATAGGCTAATTGATACAAACAAGAATTAAGTTTTTATGGCATCTCATCAACATCATAACAAATGATGTTGAATGAAACAATGTTATTAGAAGACCTACTATAAATATAAAATTTCACCTACTTTATCTATATAATATTACCTCATAAGTCCTATACGTTTGTCCTCTCAACAGTCTTTTAAATAATGTCTCTCCTTTTTCTTTCCCCTGCTAGTGACTTCTTCTGGTTCTGACTTTGAGTTAGAGCTATTATGATAGCCTTTTAATATCTGTGTACAGTCCATTTTATTTTCCCCCAACCCACCTTATTTCCTGATGTAAGAATTGTCTTCAATCACACCTTTGATCATTCTACTATCTGATGGAAAAAATACTTCAGTCACAGTATCTGGCCTACGTAACTAAGTTTTAACTGCTCAGCCTAATGTTAATGTTTGTTGTAGAGCCTCTACAACAAAATGTAAATATCACTTGGAAATAGTTTCTGATATATCTTTTTTACTATCTATTAGACTCCATGCTATACATACTTTTATTTCACTGTTGCAGAGTACGTGGTTATCCCTCATTCTGAGTTCAGGAAAATTAAACTTAAGGAAAGAAGTTGCCTAAAATCCCAAAGCTAGTGAGGTGCAGGAAAGTGTCAAAGCCTCATTGATTTTCGATTAAAAAAATTTCCCCTGTACCATCTATCTGCTACCCAGCAAGCCATGGATGCAAAATTTCTGGTCTTCCACACTGGAATCAGATAACCAAGCTTCCTATAAAGGGAAGAAAGCTGTAGGAGGCCTGTGTGCCAATACAGCCCCCGTCTTCTCTGGTGAACTATACTACTTAGCTATTCCCCCACTATGGACTCCATATCCCATCTCCTTTCCTTCGATGTGGCTTCCTCTCACCTTGATGCTCTTATTTAGTACCAAAACTTATCTCAAATGCCACATCATTCACAGTAAAATCTCTCATCCTAAAACATTACCCACTTTTCATATGCTGCCTTATCATTAATTATACCTTTGTCTCTTCAGCCTATTAGACCATAATCTGTCAAGCATTCATTTAGATAACACTAATTATAGTCCATTTAAAAGCAAATTAAGAGTAGAAGTATTTTAAATGTTATAATTTCAAATGAGTTCTATATTTCCTAAATTGCTCTTAAAATTTTTTTAAAGTTTTCTACTTCTATATTATAATTAAAGAAACAAAAATATTTTAACACCTGTAACAACACATAAACTTTAGGGAAATTATAGATTAATAAATAATATTAAAATTTAAGCTACTTGTCTTTATGAAGACAGTAAAAAAGAAAGTTTACCATTCAAATGACAGGAGCTATTTAAATATGATACCACAGCTACATAAACACAATAGAACCTCACTGATATAAAAACAGAATTCTTAATATCTAGTTTTAATTCTTTGCTTTTTCATCACATTTTTGCATCTATTGTCTGTAAGGCAGTATTGAATATAAAAACTTTAGTTTTCCTTTATAAAAAGCTTATTTTTCATGATCCTATATAAAAATGAAAACAACATGTCAAAACAAATACCAAGATTTACTTTATTAAATATACCAGGTTGAATGTCAGGGCTTATTATCCCTGTGGCAAAACAGTAAGAAATAAAAGAAACTGGAGTATAAAACAGCAGAATAACATGGGCGAATATCTGGATACCATTAAAATATACTAAAAAGCTCTGAGGTGCTATCAAATGCCTGATATTCACAAAAATAAAAACAGCAACAATAACAACATAGTAGGTATTCCATAAAGCAACTGTAGTTAGCAATTTATTCATCTAAGCATTTTACTCTTACTTTTTCAGAATTATCTCAGATGCACCCTTGCTGAATATTCGATAACTTCCATCTGAATTTTTCAGGACAGTACTCATGGACTTCCTAACAGAATTAAAGGTGTAGACTTTGTATAACGCTTCTTCCGGTATTTCATTTCTAACATCCTGATAATCCCGTTTTAAATCCAAAAGTAGTCCCAACAAGGCACATTCAGTTTTATTACCAACATGACGAGGTAATCCACCCTCTTTCTCTGGTGGCTGTAAGAGAAAAAGGTTTACAGGCTAGCTGGTATCATCTTGCTTCTCTATGACAGTTTAATTTATTATATAAAACAGAATGCAGCATTTTAAAACAAAATCACACAGGAAACTTCTATTAACAGAGGCATTTCAGAGAGGGACAGAGAAAGACGAAGTAGAAAGGAGCTCTGGGACGAAATGACATGGATTCCAATCTCAGCTGTGCCAGTTACTAGCTACGTGAACTTTTGGTAAGTTACCCAAAGGCTGTGGTCCTTGGCTTCAGCATCTGAAAAACAGGAGTGCTTACAACCCAAGAATTAAATAAGACATGTGAAGTTTGAAATTGGTTCCTGACACAAAGTGGGACTTAAACTTTAATTCCTTCCCTTTTCCTGTTTTCACTGAACATTTATATTAAATAATTAAAAATTAAATTTAAAATTTTTATGGCTTAAAATAAAAGTTTATCCATTAAAATAAAGCACTGCTGCCTGAATACAACATATATAAAAACTTTACTATTTTGATAGTATCTTCAAAAGTGTCACCTCATGTAATCATCACAACAGTATTAAGGGCAGATGTGACCATCTTTACTTAATTGAAGAAAGCAAAGCTCAGACTTTCAGCTAGTAAAAGGCAAAGCTAGATCTACAACCAAGATCCCCATTACCTTCCAGTCCAATAATCCAATTCATGTATATTGTCATTAAACAACTTACAGTATTAATTTTGTTCATAATCTTTGTCCATAAATAATAAGAATAGATATCAAGTGAAATAATTTCATGCTTTGTTATGACTTTTAAAACTTGCAAAGTTGAAAATGTTTTATTTTAAGATAGTACAAGTCTAGAATTACTTCACTGAAGTTAGTTCCAAAAGGTCTAAGCATCACCTGATAGGTAGGATGTATTGAAAAATGAGAAGAACACACAGCAAACATATAGAAAACATTATTTTAAGTTGAAATCTGGTTTCAAAAAAAATTGACAATTGACTTTCTACAAAAGCCTTTTTATTTTACTTTATAAAAGTAGGATGGCCTGGTCTTTCACAAAATAAACTTAATAAAAATTTAAAATTAAGAACTTCTTTTGGTTATAAGGCTTGAGAATATCTAAATATAGGAAATGAAAAATGTAGGAAGAGAAAATAATAGGTAAACAAAATGTATACATTGACCAACAGATTTTGTTCACAAAACAAACTATATCATAGAAACATACATTATATGGCTATATGCCTTTTAAAAACAACACAATTCAGTTTTCCAACAGGTCTAAAGAGCTACATACAATCTAATTATAAATTAAAAATCACTTTTCATGTACAAATTATTAAAGAAACCTACCAGTATTTTTGATGTATAAGCACAATTCACAGAAATTCCTGTTACAAGATAGGACAAGATATTTGGTGGAATAGCTTCTGGTTCAGGAACCTTTTTATAATGTTTTTCATTTATGTAAGCTTGAACAACTGTCATTCTGTTCATTGTCAATGTTCCTGTTTTATCTGAACAAATGGCTGTAGCATTCCCCATGGTTTCACAAGCATCCAGATGCCTTACTAAGTTATTATCTTTCATCATTTTCTACAATGACAAAAAATCTAGTTAAGCTGCATATAAAACCAACAGCCTCATCACATTCAAATTATAAACCGCTTAAAATCAGAACAAAAACTTCCAGCTACTCATATATACAGATACACAGTACAAACCAGGAATTTAATACTGTGGGAATTATAAGTACATTTGACCTATTCAATTCAAATAAAATTTCTGACATTTCAATAATCTGACCACTGCATAACATAATGTCTAGTAAATGAAAAGACATCTGCACCCATCTGCAAATCACACTGACTCTACTCTTCCATCAGCTTCTGAGAGGTGTCCTCAAATCACAAAAGCAATGACAATCTGTACTGTAAGTACAGCAGTCTAAGAGCACATTACAGTTAAGGATTAAGTCTCCTTATAAAGTGGAAAATAAAAGATTCTTACATCAATCACCAAGGAAAAAGTAGCCCGTATCAATTAAAATACATAGGTTGTGGGCATGTAGTTGCCTGATTTTTTTTTTTTTTTGACTCTGATAGATTAAAGTTATACTGAAAACCAGAGGGGGTTATTTTTATCTTTTCTCCATGCTGATGTACTCAGTATTCTCACCCCTTGGATCATCTCTTTTACTTACAAGTACAAAAAAGATAACTTCTAAAAAATTACAGTTTTCACAGTAGTCCCAAAGGCATTTAAGTTAAAATACTTGATAATTAATTCCGAAAACATATGTGAAATGAGTTAAAAATAACAGTTGTTTTTCAAAGTGTGTTCTTTGACTACTAATACACAAGATGTTGCAAAAAACTGGTTCCTTGAAGAAATAAATATGGGGAAGAAGATGTGTACCTCCAAAATTACTTGTGATTTGAATTAATATTAAAGAGTAAAAGAATGAAGTTCTTTCTTCAGTAAAGAAAACGTGTTCAATTTTGCAATAACATAGGATGCATAAAAACTACACCTCAGTGAAAATAACAGTAGTTGGTAACATTTAAGGTAAACATAAAAAAGGTTAAAGAACAGTAGTTAAAATGCTCTCGTTTTCTACTGAAGGAACACAAATCAATCCTGCTTTTATCTTTCTGATAAACTGAAAAATTAGTTATCATTAATGACTATTCAAAATGAACTACTGACAGTATTGGTAAAATGACTGATAAATGTTTCTAAAATATGCTTGCATCAATTACTTATAATTATCTTAAAAAATTAAAAAAAGGACAAATAATCACATTGTATTTCATCACTTTGATACATTTACCATTTTATTTTTGAAACAAAAGATGTTAAGTATCTGAAAAAAATAACCTCTAACAGTAATGAAAAAAATGTTCTTATCATGACAGGTCTATTGTAAAATACTTGGAGTCCTGGGACAAAAGTTAGAGCAGAAACAATGATTAACTACTTCATATAGCTCAATATCATCAACGGTACTTAAGGAGGACTGCTAATTAATAGAAATTGACAAGAGCAGCATTCTTTAAGTATAATTTTACTTGTGAAGCCATTTCGAAAGATTAAAATTGTCCAAGATAAACCTTTTAAAATCACCTTTTCCATATAAAGTATAAAACTTATAAAAATAAATTAATAACCTTCGGATTATTAATTTAGGTAAATAGCAGTTAGCAAAACCATCAAAGCATAATTTTTTAGCATTCTACTTGGCAAACAATAATGACCGAGCTACCGTAAATTGACTCGTCCAAGAAGGTGACATGTGGAGAGACCTGAATAAAGTAAGAGATCATTCAAAGGAAGGAATAAATAACTGAGCTGTGGGAACATGGTTGGGATATGTGAAAACAACTGGAAGGCGGCTGAGGTAGACCAGAAGGAGAAAGAGGTAGGCAACTGGCACCAAGAGGTAAGCAAGAGACAGACTAGGCAGGGCCCTCAGGCCATGGGAAGGAGTTGGGATTTTATTCTTAAGTGTATGAAAAGTCACTCACATTTCATGCAAGGAAACAACATGCTGAATTACTGTTTTTTACTGCATGAAGCAATGAGAGTAGGAAAGTGGAAACAAGGAAGCTTTTGGAGGCTGGACTGGAGTGAACCCTCTTTGCTCTTATACCACAGGTAAATAACATTCTTAATCTTTCAAATGGGAAAAAGGAGGGAACATGACAATGGAACTACCACACAATGAAAATTAAGGCAGAAATTTGCCTAGCAGAATTGTGCTTAGTTTTGTGGATAGCAAGGCAGTCCCCAAGGAATATACAGGTCTCTATGTACAAGGATCTTCATTCAGCTGGGAGAAGAGAGGGAATCAATGAAAGCATTTCTAAAGTGTAAACAAGTGTAAATTTATGGAATTCTTACTTTCGGAATTAGAAACAAGAGTAACCAGATGTACATTTTCAACACCAGCTGGGGCTTTAAACTTAGCACATCTCCTTAAGTATTTCTACTTACCTTGACTGAGTAAGCCAATGAGATAGTGACTGCGAGTGGAAGACCTTCTGGCACAGCTACCACTAAAACCGTAACTCCAATAATGAAGAATTTCACAAAATATTGTATGTAAATTGGTGTGCACTCAGCAAGCCATGGTCTCTTCTGAACCCAGAATGTATCAATTACAAAATATAATACTAGAATGATAACTGTGATGGCAGACATCAATAAACCTTTCAGTATACAAAGAAAAGAAAAATGTAATTATTTAAATATTCCAGACATGACGCATTGTCAGTTACAAACTAGTCACTGGAAGAATACCTGGCTTGGTTACCCCTTATTCTAATTTCTCTGGGAAAGTGTTAACCTCTTTTTAAGCACTTGACATTGTCATATTTAATTTTTGCATCCAAGTATAGACCTGTCCTCAGAACTGGGTGACTTAACTGTATCTTTGATCTTCTACTAAAGCTGAGACAAAATAATAGGGAGTGACAAGGAAATACTGAAAGCTTAGTAATAACCTGGTGCTTTACATGTTGGTAACTTGCCCGTTGCTGAAAGAGAATTCAATAAGAATCTGATGAACGAGGAGAAATGAAATTAAATATTCGATTCTACCTTTCTTATTAAAAAATGATCTGAATTACTATTTTTAGTCTATTCTTATTACTTCATTAACTTAGAAAAACAAGAGGTAATCATATTTTACTAACCATTCACCTCTCTATTTTGTGTTATTTAGCCTCTAATAATGAGTATTAAAAAATAAGGCAAGTCCACATTTCTGGGTCTAATAATCCAATCCAATTCTTATTGGACACCATCATTATCCCAAATCTACCATTATCCCAGACACTATAGAGTCAATACTACCATTTGCCTACATATTACAAAGAAAGAGCTACTATACGCTATTAGATAATAAACTTTTTGAGGACAGAAATAAAGGCTTTTTCCAACATATTCCTAGGAAGTAACAGGATAATGCAATTTTAGTGATTTTAATAACGAGTGCTGATTGACAAAGGTGATACTGCTAGAGGGCATGCTCTTTTTCTCTAAGAGCTACTTTTCTTTTCTAATACAGTAAGGAGTTCTCTCAACATGTGTTTTCTAGTGACGGCAACAATTCAGTAATTTCAGCCTCACCAGGATGATGCTCTAATTCATTTATTTAACTAAACTACAACTTTTAGAAAAATATATACTTCAATTTTTCATAAATACTAAAAAGAACAAAATGTGTGGTAAACTTTCATTTTGTTAAAATACAGTTGGGTAACCTCACTGCTAGCCTTCTATATTGTTCCCCAAAATTTAGAGATGAGAGCTTGGGACTTGTGAATAAGGCACACTTAGGCATCAATCCTACCGTGACCACTTATAAGCTAACTGACAGAGGACATGGCCCTCTATGTAAAGTGGGGATAACAGCCTCTAAGCTGCAATGAATATTACAAGGATCTATAATAACTCAAAAGGCCTGGTACATTGTGAATAAAACTGAAAATATTTTTAATTCCTCTTCCACTCACAGAGCAATTATTTTTCAGCTCTATGTCAAAAATGTTTTTTTAAGCAGGAAGGTGGTATACTTTAAAACAAAACAACTTATTTCCTTTGTATATCATACCTGCTTTGCCAATCTGAACAGCCAGCTTTGTAAGTTTTCCTTGTAAAACAGATTTTTCTTTTTTTGGCAGATTTGCTTTCTTTTTGTCTTTTTCATCACTGTCTCCACCATCCTCACTCTTCAAAGGCTGCATTTCCATGGCTGCACCATCCTGGGCTTTTGCTACATTTAAGAGCAAATGTAATTTTACTGCATTTTGAAAGCACACAATACTTGACATTTTGAAACAAGTTTTGATAAAAATCAGTTTTCTTTCAGAAACTAGAAAAGATTTAAACATTTTGCTTTGTGTATGCATGTGTGTGTGTCTACCCAGAGAAAATAAGACAACAGTGAGACTTGGTTGTGAAACTCTGTGCCAGATTTGAGAATGTTGTGCCAGGTAATACAGGTAAGGTGTGAGAAGAATAAACTATGAATTAAGTAATTTCTCTTCCCTGTGTTGTGTAAGGTAATGAGACTATTCCAAACACCACAAATCCTTTCCATATAATTTATGTTTATAACATACAACATTATGTATCATCTTACACATACAGAAATACCTATGTGTACAGATTCTTGAATAGATGCAAAAATATTTGTTATATATTTTGTTTCTTAGGCATTTTTGCTAGTAATAATATAGTAACCACTATTATAATACCCCAAGTGTTTAAGTTGAAAGTTACCTCATTTGGATTTTTCTATACTTGCAACCACAAATCACAATTAAAATCTTACTGACATTGTGAAGGCAGCATGATTAAGGCACTAATAGGAAGAGTTTAACCAAGTTAATATATATTACTGATTTTCCTTGCTACGTATTTTCTATTTTTGGATAAATACAGTACATAGTAGATACATATTTGGATATAATGAAAAGAAGGTAACTGCGCTTTTATCCTCCTGCATTTACCTTTGTTGCGATTCTCAATAGCTCCATCTTGTTTCTTATCTGTAGGAACAAAATGGGAATAAAAGCTTTCCAAAAGAAATGAATACGGGCATGCTAAATTATGCAAAGGTAGTTCACATTTCTGTAACAGCATTGTTACACAATGGTATGTGTGTTTGTATGTGTGTACAGACTAGAAAGCATCTGGCTTGTAATGACCTGATGGGTCAATCACTCACTGGGTCTTAACTTTGGCAACTATACTTGTTTTATTTCCCTGTAAGGTTTTATTCTTTTTTATGCTGCACTAAACCCAAATATAATACAAGAGGTTTTCAAATTAAATACAGATATAATCCTAAGAAAACATAAAGGACAGGGGTAGGGTGGGAGGGAGAAATATCATAGAAACACAATAAGCAGGAGCGCTTGATGGCAATGAGAACGAAAACAGCATGCATAAAGACAGGGGATGAAGGTACTATCAGTTAATATAATTCTAATAATTGCCTTAGCTTTGGAGAAAAGGGAAAGATGAGGACGTCTGAAACAATAAAGTCATCAAGGAGGGGATGGGTCTACTGTTTGGAAGTAGACAGGATAATATCACAAATGACAAAGAGGAAGCATAATTATTCAGGCTATATTTCTTCCAACTACTCTATCAAGGAGAACTATCTTCAAACTAGAAAACATGGAACAAATGTGGTCAAGAAGGAACAGAGGCTCAAGATAAATGAGGAGATAGTAAGAAAACACCTAGCTACTTTCAATGACCTCAAGTCTGGAGAGAGACCAGAGAGCCACATTCCAGACTACTAAGGGAACTGAGACAGATTACCCTACCCTGGACTGCTTTTGACTAGGAGGGCTAGAAGTCCAGATGAAAAAATTGTGTCTCATTCTATTAAAAACAAAAAAAAAAATGCAAGAATCAAAAATGGTAGACAATGAGTTAGATATTAATTCCTGGGAATACTTTTGACTGGGTTAAGAAAAACAGGGGTGTAAGATATAAAAAAGGATGTTTACTGAAAAAAGAACTGTGGAACCAGTAAGAACAAAGTCATGATACAAACTTCCCTTTCTTTCTTTAAAAATTTATTTTATTGATTATGCTATTACAGTTGTCCCATTTTCCCCCTTCACTCCCCCCACTCTGCACACCCTCTCACACCCACATTCCCCCCTCTAGTTCATGTCCATGTGTCATAAGTTCTTTAGCTTCTGCATTTCCCATATTATTCTTGCCCTCCCCCTATTTTCTACCTACCATCTATGTTACTTATTCTCTGTACCTTTTCTCCCTCTCTGCTCTCCCACTCCCCTTTTGCTAACCCTCATGTGATCTCCATTTCTGTGGTTCTGTTCCTGTTCTAGTTGTTTGCTTAGTTTCTTTTGGTTTTGTTTTAGGTGTGGTTGTTAATCATTGTGAGTTTTACTATAAATGTTTTTTTTTATCTTTTTTTTCTTAGACAAGTCCCATTAACATTTCATAAAATAAGGGCTTGGTGATGATGAACTCCTTTAACTTGACCTTATCTGAGAAGCACTTTTTCTGTCCTTCCACTTTAAATGAAAGCTTTGCTGGATAGAGCAATCTCGGATGTAAATCGCCTTTCATGACTTGGAATACTTCTTTCCAGCCCCTTCTTGCCTGTAAGGTCTCTTTTGAGAAATCAGCTGATAGTCTTATGGGCATTCCTTTGTAGGTAACTGTCTCCTTTTCTCTTGCTGCTTTTATGATTCTCTTTATCTTCCATCTTGGGTAATGTAATTATGATGTGCCTTGGTGTGTGCTTCCTTAGGTACAACTTCTTTGGGACTCTCTGAGCTTCCTGGACTTCCTGGAAGTCTACTTCCTTAACCAGAATGGGGAAGTTCTTCTTTATTATTTGTTTAAATAACTTTTCCACTTGTTGCTCTTCCTCTTCTCCTGCTGGTATCCCTATAATTCAGATGTTGGAAAATTTAAAGATGTCCTGGAGGTTGCTCAGCCTCTCCTCATTTTTTTGAATTCTTATTTCTTCATTCTTTTCTGATTGGATGTTTCTTTCTTCCTTCTGGTCCACTCCACTGATTTGAGTCCCAGTTTCCTTCCCATCACTATTGGTTCTCTGTACATTTTCCTTTATTTTACTTAGCATAGCCTTCATTTTTTTTTCATCTAATTTGCAACCATACTCAACCACCTCTGTGAGCATTCTGATCATCAGTGTTTTGAACTGTGTACCCGATAGGTTGGCTATCTCTTTATCACTTAGTTGTATTTGTTCTGAAGCTTTGATCTGTTCTTTTTCTTGGGCCTTTTTTTTCCTCTTGGCCTCAGTGCAATGTTATGTAGTGAGGGACAGAGCCTTAGGTGTTCACCAAGGCCGGGCAACCCAGTCCCTGCGTTGTGACACTGTATGTGGGGGTGGGGTCCAAACAACGGCAATTGCTCGGCTCTCTACCTGATTTTAGTCACTTCCCCCACTTCCCACAAGCAAATTGGGCCCTTCCGGTGCTGATTCTTGGGTGGGTGGGTTTGTGTACATTCTAGGACCCTGTGGGTCACTCCAATGAACTCTCCTGTGAGGCTGGTAGTTTCTCCTGGCACCTCAACCCTCACAGGTGTTTTCAATCGGTGTTTTGAGGCTTTATTCCTCGCACTGGGACCCTGGGTTGCTTGGTTTGTCTCTCTCCCCAGTTTCGCCTGGTTTATCTGCACGAGAATGTAGGACCAGATGTGCCGTGCCCCTCTATAGTCTGCCGCCTCACTGGGTCCACCAACTGCTGCTTTGCGTGCCCAGGGTCCGCCAGCCACCCTGCTGAGAGCCCACTCTGTCCCGGCTCCCCAACTCCACCCCCCTACTGGTCTGGAAGAATGTGTGTACTTTAACTCCTTGGTTGTCAGACTTCCATACAGTTCAATTTTCTGTCAGTATTGGTTGTTTTTTGTTTTTAAATTGTTGTAGTCCTTATTTTGGTTGTGCGAGGAGGTACAGTATGTCTACCTATGCTTGGCCAGCAGTCCCTTTTCTTTTTTAATAGGGCTCCTTGACTAGATTCCTGTAAGCATGGGGTACACCAGATGATCAAGAGCACAGACTCTTGAGCTAGGCAAGTGGGTCTGATCTGCCACTTACTGAATTTTTGACCTGGAACAAATTACTCCATACACCTCAGGTTACTCAAGAGTCTCTGCATCTTATGACGGTGATGATTAATGGGATAATGCATATAAAGCATTAAATAAATGGTATCATTACTACTGGCTTTCAAACTGCCTTCCACTCTACCTAAGGGGGCACATGGGAGAACTGCAGTGAGAGACAGGAAAAATCTAGAATGTGGAGCTTGCTACCCTCACTTGCAGCAAGAACTTTTCAAACACGTTTTTGTTTGAAATTAAGGTTTCACAGCTAAAGACAAAACCCAAAGAACAACACACCTAAATATTAAAAACACTGCTGTAGTTAGAACAAACCAAGATTTTTAGTGAGGCATTTATTTTAGATCGCAAAATACTTACATATGTGAGAGAAATACGGACTTATTGCTCTAAGTTAACACTAAGCAAATTTAAGTGGTAAAACCACAGTAAACTGCTGTCAACCTAAAGAGAAACAAACTTTGCAGGAACGATCCTGAGTGGAAGAAAAGTGTGGTACAGCAAATGCTTAGAAGCAGGGTGGGTAGAACTTTTAAAAAAAAGTACCATGCTGCCTACTAAATGAGTCAAAGTTGTCTCCTTATGTATGATGGATTTTCTTATAAGATCCTTGTAGAGGAACTATAGTTACCAAGTTTGCTGATGACAGATTACTTGGAAGGATAGCACATATAATGGATCACATTAAAAATCTTTGTATCTAACAATGAGCTGAATATAACATGACAAGCATAATAGGTGTCAGAGTGAAGTGTTGGTATTATGTCCAAAAATCAATTCCACGAGTACAGACTGAAAAATCTGCATAGAAAACTTGAAAAAGATAAAAATATCAATGAGACCAAAATGTAACAAGGTTGACAAAGAAAGCTACTACTAAAGTAGCAGAAAAAATAAGCAAACAGGAAGCAAGAGTTTAATTCATTTTTCTGGTCAGACGACAGGGAGATTCTAAAACCACAGAATAAACAGAATAAAGGCAACGGAAGTGTTCAAGGAGAGGGTGAATTTACCCCACGGCAAAGCAGACTGATGCCTTCACTAAAAGGCTTTCTGCGCTATTTAATCTAAAGAACCCCCGCCCCCTCCAGTAATTCTACTACTTGAAAGTGCAGTATTGGGTAACTGTAACTTTTTGTAGAATTTTTCACATCATATCTCATGAAAGACATATATGTTTTTGTACCAGTTCTTACAATTTAGTTGCGATATTTCTAAATACCAATTCTTGTAGCAAATCGCCATTCTTACTTTTCTTTTCCTTTTTCTTCTCATCTTTCTTCTCTTCCTCTTCACCTCCAGCTCCAAGTAAGGTAAAGATAATTCCAGTTTGAGAATTTACACCTACAGCAGTAACTACCATTCTTCCGGAGCCTTCCATTACGTGAGTTCCTACAACAACAGAAAACTTGTTTGTTTTCAATATCCTTAATATTTAATAAAATAAACTCAATAACTGAAACATTAAATAAAACATAAGTTCTTATGTTTAAGGTTTTAACTCTGTAATCACTCATATCTGTGTTCAATGCTCAACTCTACCACTCATTCATCATGTGATACTGGGCAGTATCTCAATTCCTCATCTATAAAATGGATATAACAGATCTATAATGAGACTCAAACCTAAAAATGTTCAGTGCTTAGCACAGTGCCTAGAATTTGCAGGGGTTCAATAAATGTTCAGTTTTTAAAATTATAACATCCTCCTCCCCAAGGACATTTTTCTGAGAAATAGACTGCTTACTAAAGAAATGTGCTTAGAACCAAAGGCGCAGCACAGCAACACATCACATCCCCCACCCCTACAACCTCCACCTGAGCCAGACTTTCCTCCCGGCCTGCCTAGATTACTGCAGTAGCCTCCTCTCTAGTCTATCTTTCCAGTTCATCCTAAAGTCAGTTTTAATCTTCCTAAAGTGTCATTTTTATCCTAAGCCTCTCATGGCTCAAAAACATCTCACCCTACATTGTCCACTAGACTAAGTGTAACATCTTCACTTTAAGACCAACCAACCTTTCATACTTTTTCACCAACTATTTTAACATAAAATTATAGTACAGGAAGCTACGGAGCAGACATGAGAATACTGACTGAATTCAGACTGCCCCTAACAATTTTGAAAGTTGGCAAGCATTTTTATTCTTCTTTTCTAGAAACTTGTACAAGATTACACAACAATTAAGTGGCAAGGCAAAGATTCAATCCTGCTCTGTCTGTAGTCAGAGGAGTGTAATCTTCTTACAATATAATGCTGATAAATTTGCTTATAGTTCTCCAACTCAGACAGCCACATCTCTGCACCTTTTATCATTTGTTAAAAGGCTCCTCACCTCTCTAATATTTTGGTGAATTTTAAGAAGCTTTCAAACTTAATTCTTTTAACACTGTATTAAATATTCTTGACAGTTATCATTTATTTGATCTCCCTGTTTACAACCACCTGAAGGACAGCATCTACCATCATCTTATTTAACAAGTCAATACTCATCGCTTATTTGCTAAGATCACAAAGCATAATGCACTTACTCCATTACCTAAGAATTTATACATGACTATTAATTATGGAGTAACTTTTTCAATACGAATTTTTTAGGCCTTTGATTTTCTTGCTTTCAATATCTATATTCTGAATATATCACTAATTATCAGTTTCTTTTCCAGTGAAAATGCAAGGGAAACAAGATAAAATTCAGGATAGTGAAATAGTACTTATTGGGCAAATACTATGTGTAAAAGATAATTGTTTCTTTTAATAATTATGGCTTTTGGCACTTCTCAATTCTTTATGTTCTGTTCTTCTTTCCCATAGGTTATTATATGCTGGCAGTTAATGTGCTCAAAGTAAACAGTTTTGTTCTGGTTATACCCCTACTGCTAACTAAAAAACTACTTTTAAAAATCTAAATTTAAGAAGCCAAGAACAGCAGTGAGAGATGGCATAAAGAGAGTAAGTTTAAAAATGAATGCATCTCATGTTTTTTAGTACATTTTTGGAACAGGGAAATAAATGCAGAAAACTTTCCCACCCATACTGTGATAAGAGACTCCATAAAGTTATTTCAATCTTTTCTTAAGCATGGAAAATTTTTTGAGTTCTCTTGGTATATTTGGTGTGTTGGGAACCTGAGTATATATAAACTTACCAGAAATGTCTGTAAAAACAAGCAAGCACCAAAGCTCAGTTAAAGGATGTTAACCTGAAGCTGTTAGGTAAATAAGCTAGATGTACACACAAGTTCATAAAGTATATATGGCAAAAAGGCAAAGAAGACTATTCACCAAATACCATGGCCCAGCTCGTCTATGGAGGTAAGATAGTATCAAACAGCTTCCCTCTCCTTTGGAAAGATTGAACTTTACCTGGTTAACATTAAATACTGCTTCTTAGAAGCATGGCAAGAAACAAATAAAATAAGTATACAATATGTATAAATACATTATTCTTCTACGAGGTCTGTCCAGAAAAAGTAAGGCCATTGTTAATATAACAAGAACACTTTGTGTAACATCAACACAACCTGGCAGCCAAGGAGAGTGGACTAGAATGTGCATGCATGAATAATGACGACTTCACTGTACTAGTCAGTGGGAGCAGAAGATGCCCTTGAGTGAGCATGTGTACTGTGTGGCCACTGCATTCAAAATAACAGAGCAAGTAGAGCGATGAATCTGCATCACATTTTGCATTAAGCTGCAACATTCCTCTGAAGAAACTATTCAGAAGGCTGCAGCCATGGGCAACTGGTGACTGGCAGCTTCACCACAACAATGTGCCTGTTTACGCATCATGTCTTGTGCAGTGTTTTGGGGGAAACATCACATCACGTAGGCGGCTCAGCCCCCCTCCTACAGCCCAGATTTGGTGCCTTGCAACTTCTGGATTTTCCCAAAACTAAAATCACCTTTGAAAGAGAAGAGATTTCAGACTGTCGACGAGATTCAGGAAAATATGACAGGGCAGCCGATGGCAATTGGGAGAACTGTGTGAGATCCCAAGGTGCCTGCTCTGAAGGGGACTGAGGCATCATTGTCCTATGTACAATGTTTCTTGTATCTTGTATTTTCTTCAACAAATGTCTCTATGTTTCATATTACATAGCCGAATACTTTCTGGACAGACCTCATTTATCTAAAGTATTTCTGCATATTTGGAATAAATTACATAAAACCACATAAATCTAAAGAAAAACCCAAACAGAATACAGATATTCTTATTGGTGTAGGATATTGAATGAACACAAATCTCAAGATTCTTTTCAAAGAAATGTTAGGTCTGTATTACAATAGAAACTTTTACCCCATTTATGATAGTGTTTATAAATGTACATACATGTAATTACTCTGAGTTTTAGTGGTAAGATGTTCTGCAATATGCTTTTTTGGCACGTATTTACAAATTGTACACAGGTTAACAGTTAAACTCAAGTATGTGCCCCTAAGTTGTGATTCTAACTGAACTGACTGACCCTTGTCAAAGGTTTGCCTTTGGTTTCAGTAAAACCATGTTCAACCAACTGAAATATAAAATTCAGAAAAGAATTGAAAAATTACGGCTGTCAAATTATTGAATAGTTCAATCAGCTGGAATATCCTTATAATGTACAGAATGTTAGCATTTCATTAACATCTGAAAATGATAATAGAAGACAAATTGACAATAATTTGCTTCCTCCATGCTCTAGTATAATTCAATCTAATATATTTTAGAAGGCAGCTTATAATTGTTCCCATCATCCCTTCCATTTCATTTCCAATTAACCTTAGGTCAAGCTATCACAGCCAGGCTATTGTAAGAACCGTCCAAGTAGACAACCACTTCCTCCCCCTTTCAAACAGAGTACCCTCACCCATACAAATCCTTCCCTTGTCCATTCTTAGAACATGCTTAGCCATGTGCAAATTTAATCCTGTCTAGTAGATGGGTGCTACTCCTGGATCTACTATTGATTAGTTGTATAATCTTTCAGAAATAGTTTATGTTTTTAGACTCTGTCTTTAGTAATTGAACATGGCAGTGGGGTAATGAAAACTTCAAAGGTTTTATCAGTTCTTTTTCTCTTTTTAAAGATTTTATTTATTTTTAGAGAGAAGGGAGGGAAAAAGAGAGAAAAACATCAATCTGAGCGAGAAACATCCATTGACTGCATCCTTGCCCCAACCCTGGACCAAACAGCAACTCAGGCATGTGCCTTTTGTAGGGA
This sequence comes from Tonatia bakeri, assembly GCA_004024845.1. Lineage (NCBI taxonomy): Eukaryota > Metazoa > Chordata > Mammalia > Chiroptera > Phyllostomidae > Tonatia > Tonatia bakeri. The sequence goes on from PVIA01002543.1 coordinate 168,314, forward strand.
ACTGATCCAGCGACCTTTCACTTTAAGGAATAATGCCCAACCAACTGAACTACAGTTGTCAGGGCTCATCAGTTCTTTAAAAAAAAAACCCAAACCCTGTCCTTTGTAGACCATCATAGAGAATCCACTAATTTGCTTTAAACACGTCATTCTTCAATTTTATACTTCAACAGGCCATAAATGTGATACAGAAAAACAGAACAATTCAACAGAAATCATTTAATTTATATTTTAGTTTTAGTGTTAAACTAACATTACCGAACACTGATTCTCAAATCTCTTGACTCTTTTTTAACTTACATTTCCTCATTTGTAAACTATAGCTCTGGATTCAAAGATCTCTCTATCTGACAGCTTACCAAAAAAATCACTACGGGTTATAAAGATTAAGCCAGCATAAAATCCAGAATCCTCCTCACATTATTAGCTCTCAAGGAAACCATATTGCTGACAATGGCATACAGTTGTGAGAGCAAAAAAACGTCATGAAAGAAATTCATACCTGATAGAAGTAAGGGGTCCTTATCTAAAGACTTCCTAACATGATCAGATTCACCAGTTAATGAGCTTTCATCAATTTTAAGATCATTGCCTTGAATAAGTATGCCATCAGCGGGAAGAAGATCGCCTAAAACAAAAAACAATAATGTGCTAAATTGTGAACAAGATTACAATAATTTTACATCTAGTGTCAGGTCTCTTCTTTTTTACTTACCATATTTCACTTGAGCAATATCTCCAACAGTGATGTCAGCTACAGGTATCTGAATGACCTGACCACCCCTGATGACAGTGAACTTCTGTTCTTGTTCAATTCGACTCTGCAAACCTCTAAACTGTTTTTCCTTACTCCAGTCATTGAAAGCAGTCACTAATACCACACATACTACTGACAAGAGGATTGCAGCTCCTTCAATCCAACCAGTTTCACCTTCACCTTCTTCTTCTCCAACAGAAACTTCTCCACAAACTATTTGGAAAGAAAGAAAATGCTCACCATAAAGGATTCTGAATTGATGGCAATAGATATGTAGTAAGTATATAATCTTTATATACCTAGTTAATTTCAGTTGTAGCTCTAAACACCTCATTGAATTCAAAGCACGTCATAGTAACAAAAATGCTTACTATGCCAATTTCAAGTTCCCTGACTCTGAAGATTTTCAACCTCAGGAAAGGGAGACACTCTAGGACTGCAGAAAATTAAATCCCAATCCAAAGACAAATTAATGATTTATGACACTTGATTTCTTCAAATATCACACAATTAGGATAGCACCACCTACCCTAGAGCGCTGCTATAAGGATTCAACGAGAAGGCATTTGTAAAGTAAGTAGAGCAGTACCTGAGACATCCTTTCACACTCAGCCAATGGTTAATGCTATTAATAATTACATATGGTAAGCAAGACACCCATGAAAAGTACTATGTGCTTTCCATGAATCATGCTGACTATATTAATTTTACTGGAATATGATTAAATGTTAGCTTCATAACATGAAAAGTTAGTAAAGTGTTACTCATTAATTCAACTATTTAAGCACCTACTCTACATATCAGACACCAGTTTGGGAGCTAGGGATACAGCAGTGAATAAGACATGTAAGCTCCCTCTCCTCAAAAAACCTATCTTCAGACTGGTAGGTGCAGATGAAGTATAAAGAATTTAGATAATAAAACACAAATAATGAAAATCAGGTATCATAAATGCTATGAAGAATATAAGCATGATGGCATGCTTATGAAAGAAAGAGGGCTAAGAATGGTTGGGTGAACAGAGAAGGCCCCTTTGAAGTGTCCATGACATTTGGGCTAGGAGCTGAATGATACACAGTAACTAACTACACAGCTCCAATAATGGCATACCAGAAACAGGATGAAATCAGTACAGAGGCGCTATGGCAGAAAAAATCTGAAAAAACATAGAGGAGGGTGAAAAGAAAGCAAAAACTCAAGACTCTAGATTTAATCAATGGTGAAGAAATAATGGAACAGTGCTTTTTGGACTTTGGGATGTAATTTATCTGTGAATCTAAAATCAATTCAGTGGGTCATGACCAGCATTTTGAAAAATGAAACAGAACAAAATAGAAAGGATATACAGGTAGTAAAGGTATATGTTGTTTCTTAGAAGCTTACTTTGATTATTTATAAATTCATATGAAGGTATATGTTCTTCTGCATTCCTACATAAAGTTCTTTCTGGTTGAGGGTTGAGCTGAAATCTCTGAAAGTCAATGGTTCACTTAGGACAGGCCGAGCAAGAAAAGGATGATTCAGAAGAAAAGAATAAGTAAATGAATGACACTAGAAATAATATGTATTATAGAATAGTGGGCATGAACTGAAGAGAGAATTGAGGTGCAAGGCTGCTGAATAAAGATTAATCTGGGAGAGTTATGAAGGACAGATGAACGACAGAAGACAGAGGTTAGAGTAAGATCAATTGGGGATGAAATAGAAAGAATGATGTAAACATTCATAAAAAATTTGCTTCATATTCATGAATGTGTAATAAAATTTTCCAAAGACTGAATTACGTGTGCTAATATGATACAATGAATGCAGGAGCAGGTGGATTTTGAGCCTCTTAAAAGGCCCTGATGACACTGACAATTCTAGATGATCTTCCCAGTTGGAGAGAATATCAGTATGTGCTTAAGCATTTTGAGAATGGGCCTGTCGCTACATCCTACAAATTCCAATTCCATAAAATTTGTTCTGACCTTATTAGTAACAAAATCTACTCCTGTTGGAAATATTTTTCTTTAGTTTTCTTATAGTAATGGGGGGGGGGAAGGTTAAAAGTAGAAAGTTTTTAATAATCTGCTAACTCACTGAATTCTAGAATACCAATTCCCAGTATTCTATAATCACAGCTGGGTAAACTAAACACTAATGATTTTAGCAATATGTAACTAAACATGGTATGACCCTTTTCAGATAAAAAAAGACACTTTTACACATCTTCACACCTATCTCCACTCATGTACATATACATGAGCACACACAGACACATTTTTACAAAAACACTTTCAAAATATGGGAGGATATATATCAAATTGGTATAGCAGTAATCTCTTAGAAGCAGGATTTTCAATGAGCAATTGCTATGAAATGTCATTCTCCCCTAATACTCTTATAACAAAATATACACTATTTCCTTGTATTATTTAATAAAAATAAAGACAAGTTTTTAAACTAAAAACATTTTAAATGTAATTTGGGTTAATATTGACAAGAACATTGCCTAAATCCTTTCTTAGCTACATCAGTTATTCTTAAACACAGGCAGTTTTGACGCTTTAAGATACTGGGCAATGCCTGGACACCTTTTTGACTGCACCACCTTGGGAGGTGGTGTAGTGAACAAGGCAAAAAAGACTTTCAGTGCAAAATGTCAAAAAGCAGTTAAAGTAAGTTAAAGCAGATTTATGATTCTATAATATATTTTCCACTGGTCAGAATACTTATGTAGTATAAACATTTCTAGAATGGAAAGGAAATTATCAAATCATGTATATAACAACACATTTTAAGAACTTCAAAGTAATAGGGGAAAAGAATATTACTTTCATAATGATTTTCCAAAAGATGAAAAATTATTTCACAGTAGTGTTTTAAAAACCTAAAAACAGTGACAGCACAGACCACATCACACATATGGCTCAGCTCCTTGTTAGACATGTACACATATATGGGCAGGTTACTAAACCTCTGTGTCTCACTGTAAAAAGGAGGGGACACTATATATATCATAGGGTTATTGTGAAAACTGTGAGATAATACATTTTAAAGGGCTATTGAAGGCACTACTGGGGTGTCTAGTACATAACAGAGTCAATAAATGCTGGTCTGCTGTTATTAGGTAAGCTAATGAGCTGAATTAAGCAAATGTCTGTCTTTTTTCCTCCCCAATTTACTTACGTGCATTATCCCCTTCTGGAGGTTGATAAAAAGAAAGGCCCAATGATACTATGGCTGCAATTTCTAATATAATTAAAGTGACATCTTGTAATGCTTCCCATACTAACTGAAGAAAGGTTTTTGGCTTTTTAGGAGGTATAAAATTCTTTCCAAACACTGCTTCTCTTCTTTCTATATCTGCAGGGTTTCCACTTAAACCTAATAAAAAGAAAGAAAATTTCAGTGAATGGTTTTACCACTTACAAATGAAAATATCTATTTTATTAAAAACATATTAATTCTTTACACTTTAGTTCCAATTCATAAGACCCTATCAAAACAATTTATTTTTGTGCATTAGTCATGTTCAGAATTTAAATCATTACAAACACGTGCAGTGCTTTAAAATAACATTTTAAGTAGATAACTCAAAATTAGATTAAGAATTTTCACTTTTCTAAACTGCTTATTTTTTTTACTATATTATCTTATTCTACCTTGTACACTGCTAGAGACCAGAGCTGATATGACACTTTGATCATTTTTATATTGGAATTAAACATTTCCATGACCTTTACTACGATGTTTCCCCTCCAAAAAATGGGGAGCTTTATGAAGATATTTATTTAGCTTTACTTACTGCATCTAGGTTAACTTAACACCTCTGATCTCACTTGTGTGTAATGAAGAACAATGCAAAGTTTATCTATCCCAAGCTCTAACGCTTCTCTTACCAACATGCCCTGTTATGTTTGGATTGATAAAAAATCTGTAAGTGACGAAAGAAAAAGAAAGAAAAGAAAAGAAAAGAGAAGAAAAGAAAAGAAAGAAAGAAAGGAAGGAAGAAAGAAAAGAAAGAAAAGGAAGGAAGGAAGGAAGGAAGGAAGGAAGGAAGGAAGGAAGGAAGGAAGGAGACCCAGAAAACTCAGAATGACCTTTATTTCAAGTTTTACTTTTAGGATTTATTTTCAATTTATGAAATACTGAATGACTGCAACTACTGTCGCTATTAGGGAAATAATGTTATGCCTAGAGTATGGAATTAGAAAGCTACGTGGGAAGAGGCTAAGAGAAAGTTGGATGATCATCAATTTTGCCTCCTTTACCCTATTCAACAAATCCTCTTTTAATTTAACCTGTTGATCCTGTCAAATCTAGATATATCCAAACTTGATCATGTAAAGCAGGTATGCATGTATACTACTGTGGGGCATGAGGGGGGCAGAGATACCAGTGTGATATGACTTTTAATTTATCATCACAAATTTGTATTTATAATGAATCCCATTAACTTCAGTGCCTTTTCTTCTTTGCAAGAGCTCATTCTAAGAGCACATCAAAGGAGGAAGACAGGAAAACAGATTACTGGAAGGCTCTGGGCTGTAAGTGTTTTAGCTATTAATCTCAATGCAGAGGGAGAGGGAGGGTAGGGGAGAACAAAGAAAGTACACTGTTAGAATATAAAATGAGGAATAAATTGGTAAATTTTAAAGTATTTCTTTACTTTGTTAAAGGTACCAAAAATATTCTGAGTATGTCTTCACTAGCAGCTCTAGCAAAGTTGGTCCATACTGGGCAGTTCAAAAAGATAACACATTTCTGATGACAAAAGTCATCAACTGAAAGCTTCCACAGAGCTCTAGGCTTTGGAAAGAAGCCTAGTGCTCTAGAAGAGCCAATGGAAAGAAAGGCAGTGAAAGATTTTAGTAGCAATTGTTATTGGGGGAAAGGTATTTCTAGAGAAGAAACGTGCAAATTATAATTCAGAATCCACACCGTTTCTTCAGATCAGAGCAATGCTGCTCAATCACACCTGGCTACAAACAAGTTAATACTGGTCCCTGATTTAACAGAATAGGAAAATCAATGCAGTGAGGTTTTCTACAAGTTACTTGTTTTAAAGAACTATACTTTCAGATGCTATTCTGAAATTATGTTCTTGCTGCTTTTCAAATTAAATGCCCTTTCTTTTATGAAAGGATGATTATTAGGTAGTAGGTAAGTTTGCCTTATATTTTAATGCCCTTCCTAGCAAAAATAAAAGACTGCTATTTCTCCTCCCATGAGTCTTCAATGTTTTCTAAAAATTTGTTTGAGGATATTGTAATGTTCTATCAGTTTAGTTCCCACTTAATAGAACCCACCATTAATTACATATACCAGGTAATCACTACTGTAAATAGAAAAATAATTAATCAAAACTCATATTGGTTATAACAGGGGGCAATATTTTATGTTAATGCTGAAAAGAACAGCAACAGAGCTAAAGACAGCTTATACTTGTATCACGGAAAAAATTTGGGAATGAAAAAAATCAGCTGGTCCTACAGGTTATTATAATTCTTCTGTAATACCACCACACATATAAGCACATGCCTAGGTCACTATACCAATAAAGTTGTCTGGTTTAGGAATTAAAAGACCAAGTTCCAGTTCACCTACTGAAATCTTGTGTAAGTCCCTTAAACTCTTTGAGGGTTAAGGGAGAGCATTAATATTCGTTGATATAACTAATAAGATTGTTTGGAAGGAACAAAGGAAAAGGTAAGCAGTATGTAAATCATAAATGACAGGGTAATAGTTACTGAGTTAAGAAAATGGGAAGACAAGTTACAAAATGAACACTATAGGTTTCAACTCCATTTGGGGGCAATTAATTTCTATTAATATAAAATAATACGCTTACATGACATAAATATAATGAAGTTAAGTGTTCTGGAACAATCATCTGTTCCCCAACAGACATTTATTGAATATCTGCTACTTCCAAGGACTGTTCCACATGCTGAAGAGTCAGTACAAACAACACAAGTCCTACATCAGCAAGATTACAATATATTATATCATACTGTATTGTATCATATATTATATTAGAGGGAGAGAAAGACAATTAAAATAATATGGAGAGGACTGGCATTTATTCTAAGTATAATGGAAATTACAAGAATCTTTTTTTTTTTTTCCTGCAGGGGGATCTTTTTTTTTCCAGAGAGGGATCTCTGGATTGACTCTTAATAGTAACTTATTTTTTTTAAGTATTTTTTTATTGATTATGCTATTAAGTTTTCCCAATTTTCCCCCTTTATCCCCCCTCCACCCTGGCCCTCCAACCCGTCCAAGGGTTGTACATATACGTTCTTTGAGTCCTCTGTTTCCCATACCATTTTTTTATCTTTCCCTGTCTAGCTTATGCCTACTAACCATGCTTCTTCTTCCCTGTACCTTCCCCCTCCATTCCTCCCTTCCTGCTCCCCTCCAAAATCCCTCCATGTTATGTCCATTTCTCTGATTCTGTTCCTGTTCTGGTTGTTTGCTTAGTTTTTGTTTCTGCTGTTTTTCATTTCTTTTAGGTTTATTTGTTGATAGTTACGAGTTTGTTGTCATTTTAGTGTTCATATTTTTGATCCTCTTTTTCTTAGATAAGTCCCTTTAACATTTCATATAATAATGGCTTGGTGATGATGAACTCCTTTAACTTGACCTTCTCTGGGAAGCACTTTATCTGCTCTTTCATTCTAAATGAAAGCTTTGCTGGAGAAAGCAATCTTGGATGTAGGTCCTTGTTTTCATGTCTTCAGATACTTTTCAGGCCCTTCTTGCCTGCAAGACTTTGTTTGAGAAATCAGCTGATAGTCTAATGGGAATTCCTCTGTAAGGTAACTTTCCTTTTCTCTTGCTGCTTTTAAGATTCTCTCCTTGTCTTTAATCTCGGGTGACTTAATGATGATGTGCCTTGGTGTGCTCCTCTTTGGGTCCACCTTCCTTGGGACTCTCTGGGCTTCCTGGAAGTCTGTTTACTTCACCAGATTGGGGAAGTTTTCCTTCATTATTTGTTCAAATAAGTTTTCAATTTCTTGCTGTTCTTCTTCCGGCATCCCTACAATTTGGATATTGGAACATTTCAGGTTGTCCCAGGTTTGTAAGAGTCTCCACTTTTTTGAATTTTTGTTCCTTCATTTTGATCTGGATGGATGTTTATTTTTTCCTTTTGTTCCAAGTCTTTGCTTTGAGTCCTGGTTTCCTTCCTGTCACTGTTGGTTCCCTGAACATTCTGCTTTATTTCACTCTGGGTATCTTTCACTTGTTTTTTTTCATTTTTCGATCAATCTCAATCAGATCTGTGAGCATTTTGATTACCAGGGCTTTAAATTCTCTGCCAGATAGGTTGGTGATCTCCTCCTCGCTTAGCTTTTCTGAGGCTCTATTCTGTTCTTTTATTTGGGCTGCATTTCTTTGTCTTGGCACAGCTGACAGGTTGTAAGGGGGTGGGGCCCATAGGTATTCACCCAGGTAGGACAACCCTCCTTGCTGCACTGCCTCTGTGGGAGAGGCCAGAGAGGGAACACTGTGGCCCGCCAGCTCTTCTCCAGTGTACTTTTCAACAGACTCTCTGACTCTCCTGTGAAACTGGGAGCTTTTCCTACCATGGCAACTCCAGCCATAGCCCACAGTCACCTCTGAGTCCCCTTAAGTCAGCCCCTTTAGCGTAGCCTGCAGACCTGGGCAGCCAGCCCCAACCCCAATGTCCATGCACCACCATAGTTTTTCTGAGTCTACCAGCCGGTCCGCCACCTTACCAGTCTGGTTGTTCTGGTTGATTTTTAATTTAATTCCTTGGTTGGAGTTCCACGCAGTTTGATTTTCTGGCACTTTTGGTTTTTTATTGATTTCAGATTGGTTGTTGTCTTCCTTTTGGTTGTGCGAGGAAGTGAAGGGTCTCTACACCTCCATCTTGGCCAGAACCCCAAGAATCTCATTTACCTGAGGTAAATAGTTGTTTGAAGAGGGCAAGAGTGGAGGAAAAAGACCATTTGGGAGGCTGTTGAAGTACAAGTAAGAAATGATGGTGGTTTGCGTCTGGTTTTAGATGTAGAGGTGAGTGACTTGGATCTGCCAGCTACCTTGCAACGAGATCAAACAAAACTTGCTGAAGGAGAGGGTGTAAATGAAAGAAAAAGAAAGAGAAGAATACAGAATGTAATCTAGATTTTGTTGGTCCATGCACTTTAGTGGATAGATGGTAGAGACATTTACTAAGAAAGAGCAGGCTTTGGGAATTGCAGAATTGGGTGGAAAAAGGGAGGCAAAAGTTAATGGGTCTCTTTTACAAGTTTACACATGAGATGCCCATTAAACAAACAGGCAAAGCTGTCTAGTAGATAGCTGGCTATCCATATTCCAAACTCAGGGAGAGATGTGAGCCAGAGTCATCAATATACAGATGACTCTGGAGCCATGGGCCCAATAAGAGTTCAGGAAAGCTACTAAGTAGATAAGAACAGAGCAACACTGAGGCAAGAGCCTTGGGACAATCCAACATTTGACAGGGAAAGAAAAGCGCAAAGCAACAAAGAAGAGACAGAAGTTTAGGGAAGGGTGTAATGATGTATAAACAGGTTTGTGCAATACTAGGAAAGTATAGAAAACAAGAGTTTTCTTTGAAAGTGGTACATAATGTGGCTGACTATGTCAATGGTGTTACAAAGGTTGAGTGAGATGAAGACAGAGAATAGACAACTGGCTTTCACTAGATGGAGGTAAGTGACATTGATAAGATGTCTTCTAAGCTCAGTGGTATGTAAAGAAAGTCTGATAAGAAAGAACTGAATAGAAAATGGGAATGAGTAGGTGGAAACAATGAGTATCAATAACTTTTTCCAGGAGTACGATGCAACAGGGAAATAATGCAGGAAAGGTGAATTAAAATGGGTAAATACACCCATTTTGCTTTTTAAATATGAGTGATACATATTAAGGCAAGTTGTTTACCCAGGGAAATGATTAAGTAGAGACACTGATGATGCAGAAACCACAAACTAATGCTAGAATAAAGCCTTTAAAGAGGCAAGAGAAAACAGGATCCAGGGCATGGGTATTAGTCTATTATAGATACGGGAAGAGGCTTCCACTATGAGGAGAGAGAAAGCAAAGTTCTTAGGGGAGAGATATAGCTATGTTTGTGGAACTGGTAATGAGACTATGGTCTGAGTTATAAAAATATAGTAGACATGATATAAAATCATTAAGGGCAACTTATGAATAAATGTAACTAGAAATCTGCCTAGTCCTGTTGGCTCAGTTGATTGTAGTGCTAGTGGCAATGAGGCCAAGGGCAGGCACTGCACTGATCTCCTTATGGTCCAGGTAGCTTCACGAGGAAACCATCACGAGCAGCCTCAGAATTACATACTTTTGGGTTCTAAATTCACCACTGTGGGAAGTTAAAAAAAGTCTATATTTATTCTATAAATATATAATGGCTTGAGAGTACTGTTATATATTTGAAAAGGACACAGTATGGAATCAAATGCAAATTATATCAATGTTTTACAAGAAAATGTAGCTAATACATTTTCTGTGGACTAATAAAATTGTGTCTCAATTTAGGAAATGAAGAGTGGAGAGTACTGGAATGTAGTAAACAAGTAGGCTGAACTACAAATCATGGCTAATACACAGCACACGCCATAGTCTTATCGAATTCTATATTTGAAATTATGTCCTATTTGTGTGTATGCATGTATACATGTGTCTGTGTGTGCTGTGACAGTGGTGGTGGCAGCAGCCACCCTGACTTCTTTAAGTGAGGGCCACAGGAAAACATGCAGACATAGAAAGCATGTAAAATTTTCTTTTTATGTGTCTTCTTCTTGGGAAACAGACAAATACTCTCATCATATTCCCTATTTCAAAACACCAGGAGACCCCCCCTACCCCACCAAATTTCAGAGTCACTGGTCTACAGTCAAATTTGCACCTTCATGCCTAAATGCCTACCTTCCATGAGCCAGCACTATGATAGGCACTAAGCATAAAAAGGAAAATGAAGTCTGACAGGATGCCTTTCTCTGACACTTGTCCTCAAAGAGCTCACAGTTTGGTGGGACAGACTGATAAGTAGTCAGTTAATCACAACCCAGTGTGTTAAGTATTAGGATGGAAGTGGTGAGGATGTGCTGGGAGTACACAAGGGGAGCTGGAGTCTAAATTATAGGGGATTGGGGAGGATAAGGGAATTTTAAGATATCTAATGTGAGATCTTAAGAATGATAAGAGATAAACAGTAATAGGAAGGATGAGGTAAAATGTTTTAGATGAAGAGACTAGTATATTATGTGAGAGGCCCAGAAATAAGAGTGACTTGACACAATAGTATTTAAGTAAACTGAAAATTTTGCTATGCCCAAACATTGAGGAACAGGGTTAGAAAGAAGTAGGGTTAGAGAGGTCAGCAGCAGCCAGATCCCACAGAGATTTGTTAACCTAACTGAGAAGTCATTCTGAGGGCAACGTGAAACCACTGCTAGCTTTAAGCAGGCAAGTGACAAGCAGCAATGAAGGGAGACAGAAAAGATACCAGTTAGTATGATGTTACCTGAATTACCACAACAGAACACAGTGGCCTCAAACCAGGTAATGGGAGGTAAAGAAGCAGATACCCTTGACTTAAGACAATGTTGGGAGTTACAATTTTCAAGTTTTGTTGACAAAGTGAACAGAAATACATGAAAGATTCCTGGTAAGGGGCCACCTCACAAGGTAGGTAACAGTTCATTGGGAAGGGGAAAAAGAAAAGTATGCTTTCAGAAAGGAAAGTTTGAGAAAATAAAGATGTCTAAAAAAGATCAGGTTTTTAGCCTCACAGCTTGGGATAAATACTGAGACAGGAGCTACAGATGTGGGGATTACCAGCATCTAGATAGTGTGTGCCAGGAGAGGATGGTATCACCGGTGAGCGTGTGTAGATGAAGAGAAGTGTGTATAGATGAACAGAACCTGAAGCTTGACAAAAGCTAAAGAAAAACATAGGAGCTGACGGGACTTGGCCAGATAGAAAGAAAACCAACTCTAAGAGTATATGTTATGAAAGCTGGGAACAGAATATTGTGTGAAGGAAATAGGTCCATTATACTCAGAGAAGTGAACTTAAAAAAAATCTAAAACTATGCTGCTTCAGGATCTATCAAATACAACTTTATAAAATAATATGCATGTGACAAAAGTTAGAGGAATACTCAGTGTTACAACCATCTTCAAGACATTCCTAAGCAATGAAATCTAGTGACCTAAGTAGGTATTAAATGTATAATTCTCTATTTCCATCACAGCAGCAATACATTTCTAGGACAAGGTCATGCATAATCATTAATATGAAACCCTTGTTAGCTCTGTGAAGCATACATGACTGACACACCCGAGCCCAGCAAATCCTTGCTGAATGCCTCAAAGGGCTGTGCCAACCTGTATAACCCCGCACATACACCAGGGCATCGGTGTGTTCCTGCAGTAGTAAGTTAATAATGACTTACTCTGGGCAAAGGGCTGATTTTCTGAGAGAGTTAAAATAGATTTTCATGTGTGAACATTAGTTTTATTTATTATACCACAAAGATGTGGTCAAACACACCATTATTAATGTACAATTGCTGTTGATTCTACTCTGATTCCCACCACATACCTTTTGTTTCTTTCTACCACTGTTTCCTTTTATTTCCTTTGATTTTTTTCTCTCCTACCTAAGTTGAGCAACCACTATTTAAAAAACTTAGTGTCTCATTAGCTTTCTTACCCTTTACAAGTCCATGAAGCCAATGCCTCATACAGAATACCACTCAGTACCTGTCTTTAATTTTTATGCCTTCATTTAATGCATAACAACTGAACCCTTTACTTAATGCAGTACAACTGAATGATAAAAATAATACCAGGGCTACAGATCTGCCTTCTGGAAATCCTATCATTAGAGAGTCTATCTTTCAATATAAAACATATATGGATAACACAGGAATTCATTAAAATGGAAAAGACACCAAAAGCTAGTGTAAAAATAAAAGGATCAAGAAAAATGATTCAGAATAGAAATAAGAAATTAATGTAGGAAAACAATAATGGTACAAAAGAAAAAACTGTAATGGTAATTTCAGGCAATTATGATGTTACAGAAGATAACACTTGAAATAAAAGTATATTCTTGGTTTCTGAGGACTAGATACGAGGAAGGACCCCTAAAAGCCTGAAATTTATTTATAAAAAATGGTGTATTTATTGTTACATGTTTAAACTTCAGTCACCTTCAAAGTACTCTCCATTTGATGAAGTATACCTATTGAAACATTTTTTCCACTGCTCAAAACAGTTTTTGAACTCGTTGATTTTGATGCCTTTTACTGCTTCTGCCATTTTTTTTTTGTTGTTGCTGCTGTTTTATTTGTTCTACATTGGCAAAACATTTCCCTTACAGGACCTTTTTTTTTTTTTTGCTTCCCTAATTGAAAAAAGTCATTTGGGATGAGAATGGGTATGTAGGGAGGGTGGGGCATGGGGGTCCTACCATATTGGGTCAAAAACTGCTGACAACTCAGCATGGTGTGGGCAGATGCACTTATAAATCACCCATCATGAAATGAGCAAACATGTTGAAAGAGTCTTCCAAAAAATTTACTGAAGCTGAATGCAGCCTCTCATTAACAATGCCAGCTAGTATACTAATACAGACGGGTTCCTAGAACACTCACTTAGTATAGTCACCTATACTACAAGGGGCTTGGCCTCCAGAATGTAATTTTGGTTTTTTGGGGGCCCTCCCTCATAGGTGTTTGCTCTAAAAGAAAAAGCTAAAAATATGAAGTTATAAGTCTCAATTCCAGTCAATTCTGAAATGTATAGTTCTAATTCTTTTAAAAGTAAAGATGGTTAATCACTGGGAAGTTTTTAATTTGAAAATCACATCTGGCTCAAAATACTTCATATTGATTAGGACACATATAGTAGGCTTCAAGTTGAGTTAAAGGACTATTCGACTAGAAAACAAGCAATACATTAGCAGGCCAAATGAGGAAGCACACAAATATTGAACAACTTCCTAAAAGGGCATATGTATCTTGAAAACTGATTGATAAACAGAACCTTAAAACCAATTCTTTTTTCCATCATATAACTCCTGCTATCAGAAAATACTGTTGAGAGAACACAGGTAACTCTTTCTTAATATTCTTAACTCTTCTGAAAGGTTTATGAGCTGAACTTTTACAACAGGAAGTACAATATAGTGGTTAAAAGCATGTTCTCTGTAGCCAGAATACCAAGGTATGAATCCCTGCTCTGGGCTTAAGAAGTGTGACACTTTAGGTAAAGTCACATAACCTTTTTGTGTTGTGGGTTCTTTGTAAAACAGGGTAAGACTGTTGTGAGGAGAAAATCATTAATACTTGTTAAGTGCTAACCACCAAAAAGTGTTATGTGTTATCTATCAGTGTTATGTGTTATCTATCATTTTTTGTTGTTGCTGTTAAGAAATGTCCTAAGTTGTTCCTCCAGACATCACAGCAATCTCTTATTGACAACCCTAATTATTTCTGATTTTCCTTCTCTATTCTTTTTTCTTTAAAGTATATATCACCAACACACTACACATTTCAGTTAACTGTCTTGTGAATTTGTCTCCCCCATGCAAAACTAAGACAGGAATTTTTGTTATTAATGAACGCATGCTCAAAGACTAGAAAAAGTACCTGCTATGTAACAGACACCTGTTGAATACCATATACCCCAGCAATTCAGAATGCACACATTCTTACACTTTATTAACATTTCTGAAATTGGGATGTAATTTAATTATACATTCTAATTATCTTACAATTAAAACTGCCAACACTAAATCTTTTTTTAGGGTGTTTATAAAATATATGACAATTAACAACCTAGATCTAATGAAAGGATGTATCAAGGAATGAATTAATAAAAGAACTAAAGGAAAATATGAACTTCAGTTTTATCTAATTAAAATTCATGTACCCTGGAGAATCATTTTAATCTTACTTCCCCTGACTATAAGCAGGTTATACTAACAAAAAAGTACTTGATATTTAGATCATCTTGGTGGTGGTGGTGGGGGAGGGGGGCAGATAAACTCCCAGTAGATTATCCCTGATGACAATTCATTTATTATCATTTGCCTAGTTGATCAATGATAAAATGCTCATTAGCTTTCTGAGTGAAATATTTCTAAATTAAACTAAAACTATTTCATTGAGAATAATACTTTTGTCCAGCTGCTTATTTATTCTTAAACTGTAAATACAAACAAAATGCTTAAAATGGACCTTTTCAAATTATCTAAAAAAGTAATTCAAAGTGACAAACTATATATAAACAGTGAAAACAAGAGTTTGCACAAATGTTAACAGAAAATTAAGTTCACACTACTAGGAAGATAAGAATTTTCTCAGAACAAGAAAGTGTTTGCACACATTTATTTAGTGGCATAAGCAGCAACAATGCACACAAAATTTTGAGAGTTAAGTGACAATTTCTAGAGATTAATCAGAGCTTCTATCATGTTGTTGAAGGGGTATATAAACCATCCCCTCACCCAATTTAAAAAAATATACTAGGAGGCAAAATTTTCATTTAACTTAATAAACTTCACTATTAAATCAAAATCGAGGTAAGGAGTACTGCCCAAAATAATAGCACAAAAAAGCTCCAGTGCAAACTAATGAAAGTTATGTCTAAAAATAATAAGAACACATCGTGGAGGAGCAGTTAGTTATTAGAAGATAGGCTTTTAGTTTACACCAGAAGATTACAAAGCTATGTTTGGGGAAAGTACGGTTATGTACACATTTGAAACTGAAGTTCAGTACCCTTTTTATGAACAAACCGTATGTTGTTATATGGAGGGCTTTTTAATGTTAATGTCTCCCATCAATTTGGTGATCATGAGACATCCAACAATCAGGTTTTATATACAATAAGTACATATGGTTGAGTTAAAGAATGAGAACAGAGTTTTAATATGCAAATCTTTAAGGCAATTTAAAGTTAGCTAACATTTCAAAGTGGGTCTGCATAATGAGCTCCAAATTTTGTCAAATTATTATCTGTTACTAGCCATGGGTCTGTTCCTGATACCCTGAACTTACATTAACAGGGATCTCAGCAACCTTAAGATGCTACATTGAAAAAATAGATTTTAAAAATAATTTTAATATTATTTAAAATTCTTTAATAATTTTGGAAATAAATTTTTGCCATTATTTAAACTTTTCCCCCCACAAGCAGTAGCATGGCATAAGATGTTTCAGAAAAAAAAAATGTTAAGAAAAACACTTCTGCATAATTTCTCTAGAACCAGCTTTCCAATATATACTAACAGTTTTAGCTTTACTAAACTATCCATCCTCATTTAAACAAACTGTCATCACCAATATCCATCCTTATGTACTCACTCTTCCCCTCCTCTGCAATTTGAAACCACCTAACATTAATTTTATGTTTGACGTGATCACTGTAGAAAAGATCACCCTTCTCACACCATTTCAAAGATCATAATGCAATGAAGTTATAATGAATTTTCCTTCTCGATTCTCAAAAAGAAACTTACTACAGACCAAGAATGAAACCAAAGACTTCTGTGAACACAGGGAGGCTAAACAGAATTCTAAGATTGAAAACTATTTTTAGTCAAAGGAAATGACTGTCAGGTCAAAAACTGCCATCTAATCTCCATTTGCTTTAGGACTGACCATATGAACTAATTATTAAAATTTAGGTTAAAAACCACTCAGCCAGCTACTGGCAATGACAACTGTTTTAAGTCACTTGGCAAAATGAAGAACAGTGAGCAGGGTTTATTTCCACTGAATGCTTGGAGAGCTACCAAGCCTAGTTCCACACTGTGAACTCAAAGGGAAAGACAATCTTGCTATCTTAAACAAGCAGCAATAATATGTACAACAGTACAAAGAACTTCTTCCCATCAACCAAAATAACATAAATTAATTTGCAACATTATTTCTTGATCTAAAGTTACTTTAACTGCTCCAATCTAATAGTTAACTCAACTTTAATGTCACTACAATTATTGCATAATCATACAAACAGTCAAGACAACATAAGCATGATCAATGTAAGCGAGTACACAGTACTCTCCACACAAAACACTAAAATCAAATGTAATAAAACTCACCTTCGTTGGGAGATGTTTTCAACCTGGTGCAAATTCCATAGACGTCTCCATAGCTTTCCTGTATTTTTCGTAATGCATCTGTAGACCTGAGCTCCATGAGAGCCCGCAGTTCTGCGAGCGTAATTCCAAAGTCTCCATCATGATTAGCCTCCTTCAAAGAGTTTTTCACTCCACTATATGAAACGGAGTTGTTTGCCATGTCGCCCATTACAAGTATAATTTTTTAGGAGGAAAATGTTTCCCAAAAGATTCTAATTTTCACTTGATATATTTCCAAGATGAAAATCTTTTAAATACGAAAATCTTTCTTAAACCAAACACTCATTGTATGACTTTGTAAAGCAGCATCAGCATTCCCCAGAGAAGTATCTTGACCTTTGGCCCATGACTAGTTTCTTCACATCAATCATGAGATGTACGCATCTGTAAGAAGAAAATATAAGTTACTAAAATCCATCTTAGAGTACTAAGCATGTAAACAAATGTCATCAGGTAAGCTAATTAAAGCACATCATTCAATCATAAAAATAACTGTAATCTCATTCCTTTACAATGCTATGCATGATAGAAGATCAAATTGTAACCTCTAAATAAAATTGTATATCACATGACTAAATAAACCTGCATTTCACATGACTGAATTTTATGGTTCATTCAGTATTATTATCAGTTATCATTAAGTATTTATGTTCCAAACACTATGCTAGCTGCTTTAATTTCATTCCCTCATTTAATTATCACAATTTAATTCTACCAGGTGTTATTACTCATTACTCTTTTTATTATTATTATTATTATTATTTAATCCTCACCCAATGCTATGTTTTTATTGACTTGAGAGAAAGAGAAACATCAGCTGGTGCCTCCTGTACAGACCCGGAATCAAATCCACAACACAGGTATGTGCCCTGACTGGGAATTGAACCTGCAAACTGTTCTGGTATACAGGATGACACTCCAACCATGTGAGCCACCTGGCCAGGGCTACTCATTACTCTCTTAAGAAGAGTAAGCCTCAAAGAAAATGAAAAGCTTCTGCACAGCTAACAAATGCCTAAAGTGGATGAGCTGGGATGTCTCTAAATCCATGTTTCTCTCAGACCTCTTTTCAAACATTTCATATAGAATAGCCTCTGAAAAGGCAAGAAGCACAACAAACCCTCTAATATGTTTTCCTTCAATTTTCCTCAGTACTCTGTGACATCACCATATTTTGGTTTCCTAAAATTATCATCCATCATGATTTGTCACATGTCACTACCTCTGGTCTTCTCTCAACCAGGTATCTGAAGAAATAATCTTAATTCCCTAGTCACTCTTTACTGAATGTTACTCCTTTTTTTTTTTGCTGGCCCTCGGTATTATCTGAAATTACCTTGTTCATTACTGATTTTTTTTTGGGGGGGGGAGTGTTAGTCTTCTTCCACATGCAGTCTTAGTTCTGAAGGCAGGGTATGTCTATTACTATATCCTGAGAACCTACAACTGTGCCAGGCACATGGCAGACATTCAATAAAGCATTTGAGGAAAGAATGGATGCATTACTTCAACATTCTTCAGAACGCTGTCAAGTTTTCCTCTTACTATATACTACTTAATGATGAGCTCTCAACTCTTCTTTCTCTATCTGTATTTTTAAAAAATCACTTCAAAGTTAACATGCCAACAACAGATTCACCATATTCCCAAACGAGAGAGCTCCCTTCCTTGATTGCCATTGTCCTAATTCCCTGGGGTTGAGATTTTAAATCATCTTTGATTCTCTCCACCCCAGCTTCAGTTACTGGGTTGCACTAATCTTTTCTTTGAAAAGCCTCTTCTCTACCCTACACAAATTATAATCACCACTCTCCACCAGGTTCTCTCTCTCATTGTAATGTCTATATCCAATCCCTTCTGCATTTTGCTATTACTTTTAGTTTAGTTAGGCATCATGTCACTAATCTCATAGAATGAAATTACAGTCCTATTGCTCATGTCTGTTGGGCATTCAAGGCTAAACTCTACTTTAACCTATTTAACCTCACACTCCCTGTTTAATAAGTGTTTCATGATGAGGAACTAGAAAAGATTACTGCCAAGTGCAATTAATCTTCAGCTGTTGTGATGGGGATATTTGCAACTCATGGTATCTCATAGTTCAGTATCCATCAAAATCACCTCCAGAGCTTGTTAAAATACAGATCGTTGGCCCCCACCTCCAGAGTTTTATTTTCAGTAGGATTAGAACAGGCTCCATGATCTGCTTCTCTAACAAAGTCCCATGTGATACAGATACTATTGGTCCAGGAAGCACACAGTGTGAACCACTGGACTGAAGACTGAGCTGAAAACTTCAAATTCATTTAAAACCACAATGAGATATCACTTCAAACCTGTCAGAATGGCTACTGTTAACACATGAGTAAACAAGTGCTGGCCAGGATGTGGAGAAGAGGGAATCCCAGTGCACTGTTGGTGGGAATGCGGACTAGCGCAACCACTGTGGAAAACAGTATGGAATTGTCTAAAAAAATTAGAAATGGACTGCCTTTTGACCCAGGGATTCCACTGCTGGGAATATACCCTAAGAATCCTGAAACTCCAATTCAAAAGAACTTATGCACCCTATGTTCATAGCAGTGCTATTTACAATAGCAAGTGCTGGAAACACTAAGTGCCCATTAGCAAATGAGTGGATCAAAAAAACTGTGGCACATTTACACAAGGGAATACTATGCACCAGAAAGAATTCTTTCCTACACTTTGTGACAGCATAGAAGGAACTGGACAATATGCTAAGTGAAATAAGCCAGTCAATGAAAGACAAATACCATAAGATCTCATGTATGAGAGCAGTCTAATTAACAAAATAAACTAACAAGCAAAATAGAACCAGAGGCATGAAAACATGGAACAGACTGACAGCAACCAGAGAGGGAGGGGAAGGGAATAATGGGAAGGAAGGGAAGGGACTAGTCAAAGAACATGTCTGAATGACCCACGGACATAGATAATGGTGTGGGGAGTGACTGTGGGAGCAGGATGTGGGCTGGGTGGAGGAGGGCCAAGTGGGAAAAATTGGGAACACTGTAACAGAATAACAATAATAATTTTAAAAAGAACTTCGAATTCATACTAGCTGGTTGATGGCTGGTGGAGAAAGATTCTGCCTGCCTTGGGTTTAATTTGCAATCATATGATAGTTATGGATGCTGTAAGACCATTTTTTTCATTGTCTGCTTCCTCCCATTTCATAAATCCTTATCCTTGTCCAATTATTACCAATTTTACTCATCTCCCAGGCAAAATGGGTTTCCTCCTACTCACACACCAATTATTATAATAACCCAATTTCAAAAACTGGAGAAGGTGGTTATTTGAAATCTCCCTAACTTTTCATACTCAAAATTAGTTGGCAACTGAACGTCATACCAACCCTACACTAAACTGTTATTTATTTATTTAGAAATAAAATAATTACAATTCACAAATCTCTGTGTTAGAGGCACATATGTCATCACTCCTCTGATTTCCACAAAATTTTCCTCAACATCTTCTGGCCTCAACCCCACCAATTACCACTGAGGTGAAATAGATGCCTGACAGATTTTCTGAGAGCAACTAGACATATATAATCTCTTTACTTCTTGGCCTTCCCTTGGGAGCCAGAGGTCTGCAGGACTCTTGCATTCTGATCTGAGTTATTAGGGGCAGACCCCCAGGTTAAAAAACCCGTTGTTCAAAGTGTTGGGGGTGGGGATGAACAAATAACTCTTTAGTTCTGGGTTCAATATTATAGTCTCACTGTTGTCAAACGAAAACCAAGTCCTTCAATTCAGCTTTTGTCAGTAACAAGATTAATCTTTTTATTTCAATGTGTCAATGCTCACCTTTTCTCTGAAAAGAATTCAAGAAGGAGATAGGGTGTTATTTGGGTGCCCTTAAATTTCTCAACAATAAGCATACATAAAGGAGCTAACATGTAATAGAGCTATGGTCTGATTCTCTATTTGTGACTCAAAAGCCACGTTCCTTCCACTATGCTGTCTCAACTTTAAGCCTTCACGTTTATTAGGAAGTTTTTGTTGGTCAAAAACAGTCAAATAATACCAAATGTGCCAATTTATTTAGTAAAATCAGAATTCAAGAGATACGACAAGTAGTTTATTATCTGCCACCTCAGCTTTCTTTCCCCCCCGTTTTTCAAGCAGTAGTCCCACTTTTGTTTAGAGATCTCCCCTTCCCAACTCTCAATATAGTCCATCCCTGGTTCAGCAACGAAGGCCTCTGCTGTGACTCTATCTAGGATGCAAACTTGCTGCTTCTTATTGAAGTTAAATCTGAGATGTAAAAAGCCTCTGCAAGGGAAGGTGGGGCAGAGGATGAAAGAGCAGAAATGTGCCTGTTACTGCAGCCCACTTGAGCCCCTTTTTCAGTTAATGCCTACAGTCTGTCCTATCCCTGATCTTTTTAGTAATTTGTCAATAAATTCCTTTTTGGAGTTGTTTAATCACTTTCCAACCCATAGTACTTTAATGAGTACATGATTACCAATCACGTTCAGTTCCCTGTTTAAAGAAAGGGAAATTAAAAAAAAAAGCACCAAATGCAAATGAGCCACTTTCCAAAAGTGACTATTTGAATTACAGATTACCTATCTATTATATATCAGGGTGTTGTCTATTGCTAGATTGTCTATAGCTTCTTCCATTCACTATTTTTCTCTCTACTTACTCTTCTCTTTTCCATTCACTGAAGTACAATGGAACCTCAGTTCTCGAAATTCATTCATTCCAGAAAACTGAGTACCATTTGAAAACTAAATCGCCTTTGTTTGTTGCTTGAGATGTGTGGCTGATCATATAGGTATCAGCATTTCTGAAAGGGTTGTTGGGTCAAGAATAGAGACCCTAAGTTTTGTCAGACAATTGAGACTTTTTTTTTCATGAACAATTTGGTCAATAACTAATTGTTTGAGAACTGAGGTTTGAAGGTAGTGGATTGACAAAAATGCTAAGGACAACAAAAAGTTTTGTTTTTCGCTTGCTAGCTACAACATAATAATCAGAAAGAGACATACTATTTGGAATGATGATACAACAGAAAGCAGAACATCTATTTTGCTTCTCTTCATCCTCTGAAACATTCTGATGTTCCATTTGAAAAGTTTAAGAAAAAACATTAAGTGGAAGGCAAGGCCCCAAAAGAGGGGGATTTAAAGAAAACACAGGGCTAGTCCACATAGGCCTCTTGACCTACATAATTTATCCTAGAGTCTCTGATCAAAACACTGTTGATCATCTTCAGGGATTATGGTAAAAGACAGATGTAATTTAAAACTAGAGTTAGGCAAAAATAGTTACAGTCTTCAAAAAAGAATAAGGTAGATTCCAACTGACACACAATCTTTACAGTAAATGGGCAAGGCCATGAAAGGCAAAAAGATGGCTGTGAGGTCCTAGTCATGAGTGGAGTTCACAAAAACACAGCTTTGTTAATAATAAAATTTCAATTCCACCTTTCACAATGTGACTTGAAACTAAGTAAGTCAGCAAATATGTCAGGTGACAGAATCAGGATCCAGAAAGACAGGTGGCAATGAGAGGCTAAACTTAATTGGTACAAAGTATGGTTTCTCCATTTAATTCCAGAAACATAACCGAGAACGGTTTGCATGACATCAATTTAACCTGGCAGCCAAGGAGAGTGGACTGGAAAGTGTATGTGTGAACAATGAGAGTTCACTGCACTAGTCAGGGGACAGGAGATGCCCTTGAGTGAGCATGAGTACCATGTGCCCATCACATTCAAAATGACTGAGTAGAGAAATGAATCTGTATCAAATTTTGCATTAAGTTTCAACATTCCTCTATGGAAACTATTCAGATGAT
This sequence comes from Tonatia bakeri, assembly GCA_004024845.1. NCBI lineage: Eukaryota > Metazoa > Chordata > Mammalia > Chiroptera > Phyllostomidae > Tonatia > Tonatia bakeri. The sequence goes on from PVIA01002543.1 coordinate 191,064, forward strand.
TTAGAAGGTCACAGCTATGGGCAGCTGGTGACTGACTGGTGACTGGCAACTTCATCATGACAATGCACCCGCTCATGCACTGTGACTTGTGCAGTTTTTTGGCCAAAGATAAAAAAATCACCAAGGTGACCCAACCCCCCTAAAGCCTAGATTTGGCGCCCTGTGACTTCTAGCTTTTTCCAAAACTAAAATCACCTTTGAAAGGGAAGAGATTTCAGATAAACAATTGGATTTGGGAAAATACGATGGGGCAGCTGACGGCAACTGACACTGAATGAGGTCCCAAGGTGCCTACTTTGAAGGGGAGTGAAGCATCACACTGTCCTATGTACAATTTTTGTGTAACTTCTTCAGTAAATGTCTTTATTTTTCATAGTGCATGACAATACTTTCTAGACAGATCTTGTATCTTCAAAAACAAAAGTTCATTCTGCTCAAAATTTAGTATGCATTACCTCAATGTTAATTAACAGGATATAAATGCTTTCCCCTTCCACATCCAAAGTCGATTTGGCAGTAATGGCAAGAGTCTAACATCTAACAAAGAGAGATAATAGACCTATTTATTCTACTGGGTTGCCCAAAAAGTTTGTTTTTTTTTTTTTTTTCTGTAAGATGGCTCTACTAGCTCTTAAGATGTCCGTAACTTCATTTTGTAGACTGTATTGAGACAGGTGTCGTATCAGCATGCATTAAAAAAAAAAAAAACTCATCAAAATTGGTGAATTTGTGTGTAGCCATTTTAATATTGAAGATGGAAGAAAATACACATTTTCAGCATATCATGTTTTATTATTTTAAGAAAGGTAAAAACAATCAAAACATAAGAAAAGATATGTGCAGCGTATGGAGAAGGTGCTGTGACTGATCAAATATGTCAAAAGTGGTTTGTGAAGTTTCATGCTGGAGATTTCTTGCTGGACAATGCTCCATGGTCAGGTAGACCCATTGAAGTTGATAGCAATCAAAATCAGACATTAATTGAGAACAATCAACATTATATCATGCAGGAGATAGCTGACATACTCAAAACTTCAAAATCAATAGTTACTGGTGAAAATGAAAAATGTGTCTTTTATTTTACAGAAAAAACCATATAGACTTTTTGGTCAGCCCAACACTTTGCCTTGGACAAAGACAACTATAATGTTACAGAATCATCTATAAAATACAAACACAATAATAGTAAATGCACACCTCATTACATGTGTTAGTACATGTAAAACTATTTGAATTTAGCCTGTACACAGTAAATAGTAAATACATGTTACTTATTTTTGTTGCTATTTAAGAATATTTGCAGATCCATTCTTCAGCTAATATCCCTCCTACAAGGGAGATCCCAAACCATTTCACAGGAGGAACATTTACTGAAATATTTCTAAATCTAAAGGAAAAGAGAATCCTGATGATTGCCTATTATCTGCTATGCTGATAAAGCAAGATGATGACTAAATGTATCAAAAAGATTAATGAATGAAGGAGAGACACCAACTTTTCTTTGTGTTACAGATAGTAAGCTCATTAAACTTTGCATTGGCAGGTCTGAATTAGCATGAAATACATACTGTAAAATAGTTAATAATAAAAAAATGTTGATGCCCTGGGTCACATGGTTCAGTGGACTGAGCACTGGCCTGTGAACCAAAGGGTCACCAGCTCAATTCCCAGTCTAAGGCACATGTCGGGTTTGCAGGCCAGGTCTCCAGCAGGGGGCATGTGAGGGGCAAGCACACACTGATGATTCTCTCCTTCTCTCTAAAAATAAATAAGTAAAATCTTAAAAAAAAAATCCATTCCCTTTAAAAGGTAACATTGCTGGTCCTAATATGGTAAGCATGCTTTATGTGTACACCACCGACTTCCTGTTTAGCAGCCCATTCTCCATTGATCTTGTTCAGTTTTTACATAAGGCTACTTCCGAGACAAAATATCCAGACAAGAAAAGTTACTCTTTTCATATAGAGGACTGAAATATAGCATCTAATTTGAGATCTGCTAATTGTGGTCATAAGCTTAGGAAAATTTGATTAATTTCAACCCTAAATTTAAACAAACTGGTTATAAATCAAAAGTAATTTACTTATTAGAAACCAATCTTTTCATTTAAACTTGTATTAATCTCTTAAAATGTCCTTTGAGTCAAGCAGTTCAAGATTCCAAAGTAACACTGGTTTTTTTCAGATCACTCCCAATTCAGAATGAAATCTGAAAACTAACATAAAAAGTTGGAGACCCAAATCTTACTCAATTTTCTAATGTTCACAGATTCTGTAACTACTTCAGTGTATAAAGTTACTTTTGATTTCATATATTCTTTCCCAAGAAAATTCAAACAGTTCCTTTAAGATATGCATACCAAAACGGTTCAATAAAATATTTTTGGATTTTCATTTGATATACTGAAATAATTTAAATGTTAACCCAAATTTCTATTTACTAACTCTATCATATGTCTCAGTAAATTTTTTAAAAAATTAGTATTTACAAAATTTCTTATTCCATGATTGATTCTATATGAAGACAAATTATAGGTCTGCATTTTTTAAAATATCCTCTAAAGACAGCATATTTTTCCATTCACTTAAGAGAATATTTTAAATTTATAAACCAAAATAAAATACGAAACATAAATTTTAAAAAGCCATCATTCTGTCAAAGAATGGTTACAAAGTAAAGAATCAGAGACTTTAAGAGCTGAAAAAGATGCTGGAGATGAAATCTTATTGCTCATTTTATAGCCACTGAAACCAAGCACTTACATAATCTGTTTCCGAAAAGAATAAAGATGCTTATGATAAAAGAAAGCAAGCATGAAGTACTCACAAAATCATTAAAAAGAAGAGCAAAGGACCAACATTTAAATCACGGGATAGATCATAATGATATACATGTCTGAGAGTGGCTGAGATCAGGGAAATAACTGGCAATGTATTTCAAACGGACAACAACACCCTGGCTGTTAGATGTACCATTTGACTGACCAAAAGCTAAAAACAGTTTTTGGCGGCAGCCTTTTAAAAAAAGAACACCCAAGAAGTCTCCACTTTATTGGGTTTTTTTTTTCTTTTAATATAAAACTAATTCAACTCCCTTTGTAGACAAGTACTTGTGAGAAGGTAACTGGTCTTTGGAGCTCTTTCACTGTGGCTGGTATTGGTGTTTTATTGACAGAGAGCACTACCTCATAAATTAGGAAATCCAGCTCACCCTGCCCAACTAGAAGTTAGCAGTGACAGTGAGGACTATATGAAACTCACCACCTTAAATGCCCCTGCAGAAGGATAGGAGAATATAACTACTACATAACTAAGCCCAGATTTAGGGCCATTATATTAAAAATTTATTTAAAGGCAAAACCACACCTTATTCACCTTTGATCTCCACATTTCAGTAAGAGATACATGACCTTGCAATGCTCTTACATAGTGACTTTCTGCAGATTAAAAAAAAAAAAGACCTTATACCTGGATTCACACCCTGTAATTTTTACATCTTTTAACAATTAAGACAATGTACTATAAACCACTAAATATGAGTACTATTAAATATGAATAATAGTACTCACTACTATTTGCAGAAAGAGCAGATGATCTAATATTATGCAATCAACGAATGGTAGGGACTTTCTTTTACAAAATTTTGTTACATTCAAATTATTTCATTAAAACATTCCAAAGTATCAAGGGATAACTCAATTTTAACATTATTCTGAACTCACATCTTTTACTTTTTAAATGGGGCTTAGAAAGCAAAGCATACATACTGCAAAAAAAGCACAAACACTATAAAGCTTGTTTAGAAAAGTAATTTTTATCAGGTGAATGAAGACTGATACATGTATAAACAAGATTAAATTCACCAAACAGGATTTCAGTTTTATGTAACTGATAAAACAGAAAAATAAGCACTGTCTACAATGCCTGATGAGTCTCAAAGGATCATGAGTGCCACCACTGTGTCTGTGTGGACTAAAATTAGTCTCACTCTCCTCAGTAAGTTACTTTATCACCTACTAGACTCTTCGATAGGGGAACACTAAGCACAATACTCTGAAGGGCAAGTTACAGCTGCTGCCAGTAATAAGTTCAGATAACCACTTCAAATAATCTCTCGGGGTAGGGAAAAAGAATAGTGGAAGCACCAATTTGTTCTTCTAATACAACGGTTTTCAACAGGTATTCTGCAAGAATTTTTAAAATATGCAATACCTGACTATTTACTCAGGGGCACTGACCTCTTTTCCCTTAAACTGTCAAATAAAAATGACAACATCAAACATAACACAGCCATTCTGTGTGAGTAAATGAAAATTATACCTATTTTTTTTAGATAGGCAAAAATGTGTTTTTTTGGAGTGCTACAGAATTTTAGGAGTTTACGTGCGCCATGAAATGAAAAAGGTTGAAAATCGCTTTTCTATTATGTATCTTTCATAACACATCTGCAATGATTTGTTTACTCCCTGTCTTCCTCCAATGAACTGTGATCTCAAGGCAGGATTTGTGTCATTTTTAATCCTTAGCACTCACTGTCTGGTGCAAGGCTGTCCAACCTCCAGGCTATGGATGGATACTGGTCAGGGCCTATTAGGAGTTGGTCCACACAGCAGGAGATAAGCTTGACTCTAATGCACTTGAATCATTCTGAAACCATCCTCCCCCACCCCACTCTGTGGAAAAACTGTCTTCCATGAAATTGGTCCCTGGTGTCAAAAAAAGGTTGGGGTCCCGCTGGTTTGCAATATAGTATGTTTAATGTTTATTAAATAGAAATGTTTGTTTGAACCTTAAACTAAAAATGGATTTGAAAGACAAGTTTATAATAGTAAACGATGACAATACAAACAGCAGAGCAAAATCAAATCTTATAATAATCCTATGTTTAAAATAATAAGCTAGGCGTGTAGTGATTTGAGAGTTCACAGCATTCAAAGGGTTTTCAAACCACCTTGGCATGCAGCAAGATACATAAACTTTCTTCTAAAGACAAAAAAGTTAAAAGGTATTTCAGATTTTCAAATGAATTAGACAATGACTGCTACATGACAGTAGTTTTTACCCAGGGTCCTAGATCCTTGAGGACATACAAAGTAACAATGCTGTTTCATAAAGCCTGGATAAAATGATACATTTACTTAAGAGATAGTTTGTTAGGCTTATCCATGTTAAATTAAAATCATACTAAATCAATCACAATGAAGTTAGCAATTAGGTCTAAATAATAAGTAAAAATCTTACCCAGTTAAGACAGTTATTATCTTTTCTAAAATTTGCTATTTCTAATTTATCTCCAACTCACAGATCAACACATTTCAATTTAGCTTCTCCTGTGCTGCACTGAAACTAATCTTCAAGGCGACCACTGACTCTTCTTGTTCCTGTATCTAAATGACAGATTTAGTCCCTCTTACCTGAACCTACAGGTGACCTATACTACTGCTAACCAAATGCTGTTTGTTGCCTTAAGTTCTCTGCTGCTTGACTCTTTCTCCCAGCACACTGCCATCTCTGGTTGCTCATTCTCATTTTCCACTGCTTAATCCTCTTCTTGAATAATTATCAAGGGAGTTAGTGGGGAGAGGCTGGGTGGTACTGTAATCCTGACCATAATTGTTTTCATCTGTTTTTAGTCAGCAAGCATGAGATCAGTTTATAGATAATAGTAAAAATTGATTTGCATGTGCCTTTACAAGTTTACTTTTTTCCAATTCTCTCTTGTATTTTAAAACTTCACAATTCAATTAAAATGATGAAACCACACTACAGCAGTCAGGCTTAGTGAAAGTGTGATAAAACCATCCGATTTCCTTACTTATCCTAGCCTCACACAGCTCCAATTCCCCATAGCCTCCAGTTTATAATGAAATATGTCTGCCCAAAGTAGAACATGTCTAATAAAATGGTGATTCATCCCCCCCTCCTTAGGGCTGTAAGACAATTACTCCTGCTTTTGAACTGTCATTTCCAGCTCAGATTGTTTGTTTATGCCAACAGAGTACTTAATTAAGCAGAGCATGTGATAAAATTTTAATGTGAATGATCCCAAACATAGATATCTTCAAGTTCAATACACACATTTTTGCTTTATGGTCAAGTCAGTTAGAATTATCTTATTTTGAACATTGATGTACCTGTACTTCTTGCAAAGTTGTCTTAATTTTGCAAGGCTGTACTTACAGAGCCAAAAACCAACCAAACAACCAAACAAAAACAATCCCTCTGAATTTACCACAACCAAGATAAATTCAGAAGTGCTGGGGCACATACTGGATTCAAATCATTTATGTATGAATTCTACATACTAGAGACCAGTGGTTCTCCAACTTCAGCTTGTATCAGAATCACCTGAAGGGCTCCTTAAAGCAGAATGTTGGGCCCCAGCCTCAGAATTTCGATTCAGTAGATTTAGGGTAGGCACACAAATTCACATTTCTAACAAATTCTCTGGTGATGGTGGTACTGATGCTACTGATCTACAGAAACACTCTTGCAGATAAAAAGTGTGCCCCGAACTCTGATTAAGGAACAAGCTGTTGAATTATCACCTTAATAAAAATTTCCTGACAACCATATTAGCAGATTACTCATGGTTACTATGCTGTTCCTAATTTGCACGAATAACTGAAAGCAGATCATATTCTAAAAATATTGAGATGTTATTTTAAATTGTTTTAGTTGTTAATATTAAGTACATTAATATTTTTGTAATCAAAATCTTATATAAATACTGCAAATGACTTACTTCTTTTAAAGTAAGAAATGTGGAGGCTCATACAGCTACATTTTGAACATATGTAAATGATTTTAAAACACCTGAAAGTATTAAATTTTAACGATTTAACAGAAAACTATAATTTAGATCACCACCTTCTGCTCTCCCCAAAAATAAAGTATTTTTTGTTTTTCTACTATTCTGTTATTCCATTTAGACATTTTAGAAACTTCATCATCATAAGTCACCTAGCAAAAGATAAGTCTTTGAAAAAGGTCAAAAATAAAGAAAATTATTTTTATATAATTCTGTGCAGTTTACCACCAAATGTAAGAACATATTATATCTCCAGTTAAATATGAGAACAAAATGTTCTACCATTTTCTAGTCTTACTGGTTTTGAGAATGTCAGCTATAGTCAAGGGAGAGATTTCTAAATTAAAACAGTGTTGTTTTTCCCCCCTTCTGTTCAGGAGCTGGAAGGCAACATGAACACTTGAGTGTCACACCAGCTGCTCTATCAGCCTACTCAGTTCTGAAGAGGTTCTATCCTGTCAGTTCACAAGAACCTACACTTAAGGCTTAAGGAAACAGGATGCTCATTATGTCACTGAACAAGCTCACAAAGTAAATTTGGCAATATTTAGGGGGTGCAGTTCTTCTCTGTAAATATAACATGATTTTTTTTGTTTTCTTAATTAAAAACCCTAGATTTCAAGGATTATTTATTCCAATATTTAAACAACTACCGAACTATGAGCAGAAGACACTTTCCACATCTTTATGTCCTTTTTCTTTATTTATACGGTTTGACAGTTGATGTTTTTTTGTTATTTCCGGCTGTGGTTACTAAAGAACAGCTCAGTAAATCAATACTCACTTTTGCAACACATTCAAAAAGTCGGGCTAAAATTAAGGTAAGCTATACTAAGTGAATGTTGAGGCATAACCACTCCATCCCATCATGTTGATGATCCTTCAAACACTCTGGTGTCACAGAGTTCATGACCTTCATTCCAAGACTGTGATTTGTACTCTGTGACTGCTACTGAAGGGTAGAGCCTCACATTAAAAGTCATCAATTGAAACTGTTCTATTTTCAAGATTTCCTCTCTGGTACACCCTTATCTCCCTTTATTTCTCTTCACTTACATGGAATCTTGTGAATACATTCTGACCTACAACTTCAAAGGTAGTTGAAGACCCCTTCTGATTGTATACTTGCCTCCCTAAAAAAAGCCAACTTCCCAATGATCTGCAACTCCAGTTTTGCTCTTATGTCTCTCACTTGCTCTTTTATCCTCCTACTATACCCCATCTGGTTAATTAGCTACCCCTGAATAGACATTAATACCTGGCTGAGCGATTTTGTTTAAGATGTTTAAAACTGAGTTCCTAGTTCTATTAGAAGCTTATTTTTCTCGGTCATAAACAATCCATTCACGCATCTCTAACTTAGTAGCATGTCCTCTTTCTATTCCAAGTTTCCTAAATTACTCTCATCTTTATGCAGGCTACTAAAGTCTACCTCAAGACCTCATTTCTTTGACTGTCATTACAAGCTACCATCACTACTTCATACTGGTTCCTTTACTTCAGTTAAGCAATATTCAGATATATTCTACCACACAAAAGACTGTTCCCCTCAGTCTCCTCAAACAAGCCTCTCCCGGATTCTGTTAACCAAACAAGTTATCCTTGTCCCCTTCCTTTTACCATACCTCGGTCCATCCTCAATGCCTCTTTCTGACCATCCATTCTCACCTTAATCACTGGCAAATTGGATCCATCCTCACCCTTCTGAGCTGTTTCTCTATGGTGATCAGTAATATCAAGCTTAGTCCTAATCTTCCTATATATCTTGGGTCATCTGACAGTATTCTTCCCTCTTAGCCATTATATTACTTAGTTCTCATTAGGTCTCTACCCAATCCTTGTCAGCCCATATTCCTTGGCTTTTAAAATCTTTCCACTCAGTAAACGAGGTTATCACCCAGGGGTCTCTTCCCTACAGCCTCTTTCTTGGCAGCTCATAAAACATTGTGACCTACATTTAATGCCTTGATCAAGCTCCAGGCCCATGTTTTCAACTGTTAACAGACATCTCCATTGGAATGTCTTGCAGCACATCAAACTCTATACTAAACTTACCACTGTCCCTTGCAAGCCTGTTGTTCTTCTCCTCAGATATTCCTATCAGTCCCATACACAAATGAATAAGCCTCAGGCCCAAGTCTCTTTCTTCAAGGAGCTTAAAGCTTAAATGAGGGAGAAAGTCAAGCATACAAGCAAATACAATTAAGTATTACAGAGAGCATCACCAAAGATTTAGTGAACAAAGGATAAACTATTAAATGTGTACGTGGCTTTGAGAAAGGCTTCACTGTCTAGGATACACCTAAGTTAAAGGAGAGGGAAGCACAGGTGGGAAGGGGCTCAAAACAAGCAGGTGTGACTGCTAGTCTGATACACTTGAGCACAGGAGAGCAAAGAGATTGCACAGGAAACATGTATATATACAAGTCTGGAAGCTTTCTTAAAAGACTTTGTTCTCTCCTCAAATACAACTTAAGCTCACTAAAGGCAGTAGCTACAATTGTGTTCCTGTTATTGCTGTTACAGAGGCTAATAGATTGCTCAATTGTTCACTAAAATAAAAATGGGTAAGAATAAAATTTAAATTGTAAAAGCAATAATGCATTTAAAATCCTCAAACTCCCCTAACAGAAAGTCAAAATAAAATAAACAGGTAAACACACATAAAAAAAGAAATAAAACTTCAGGTTAATTTAGTATTGAGAGGGAGAAAGCATGAAGTTTTCAAAAATTCTTGACTTCTCAATTCTTTGACAATTTCTTTAAATATAGATGATTTAAATAATCTTATAAAAGTAATGAGAGACGTGTCATCTTTCGAGAAAGACAGGACATATTTCATTTCTTTTTGCATCAACTGCATAAATCTTTTGATCGGAAGAAAGGATTACTTTCATGATGCTGACAGACACTGGGCAGCATCTCGCTTGCAAGCATCTCCCCGCTGCAGAGGTCTTCAACAGAAGACAGTGCCAGCAGGGGTGTCATGTACTAAACTGGTATCCCTCCTCTCATCCATTTGTTTCAGCTTCAGTGTTGCTGTCAGACGCCTCACCTCCTTCTTCTCCAGACAAATTTCAAATGAAGTCTCTTGAGGTCGTTCTCCGAATGAAAGTTAGCCTATATTCCCTTTCCACTAACTCCTCCTTAAAGGAATAGTTAAAATGACCCCCTCTACTCTGAACCCATCACATGGAATTAGTCTATTTCTCTGGGCTGCTACAGTCTGTTTGAGCCACTACCACATTACTTGTGTACCTACCTCTCTTTCTGATGAAACTATAAGCTCTGAGGGTAGGATGGTTTGCTCATTTCTGTATCTCCTAGTGACCACTACAACAACAGCACTTGCACACGGAAACTACTCAATACAGTGTAATTGAACTGAACTGCAGAGTGCGTGGCAAAGCACTGAAGACAAACAGTGGTCCTTTAGTAAGGCTCAAGTGCCAGCAAAAATGATCATCAATTCCAGAGAAGCAGAGATTCTTTCAGCACTAGAGAGCATGCCTGGCTCACCACCAAATCATAACTATGCTGATGGCAGGTCCATAACTTCTTAGATTTCATTCCAGCACTTTGCCATACTAGCTGAGTGACCTTACAGTGTTTCAGCTTCCTCATTTGTTAAACAGGGATAACACTATATACCTCATAATTTTTGACATGTTTAAATAAATTAAGATATGAAATATCTTAATATCATTTCAATATCTTAGTACCTGGCATTTAAAAATAAGCACTCACTAGTCATTTATTTGTTACAATTAGCAGTAACATTTTTAATTAGTTTCCAGTAAACTGTCATACTCAGCATACATTATATAATACTTAAGTTAGCCTATTAATATACAAGGCTCATAATACATGTATCTTAAATAAGGACTTTAATTCAATATTTGAATTTGATATCTTTATATATAATGACATCTAATAGTATTTAAGAATGAAGAAGAAAGAAGACTGTATCACGCATTTAGAATTTCACAACAGCTGATCTATAAACTAGATTGGTCTACTTTATTTTTTTATTTATACGTCAAATTTTACTGTATTTTTTCCATTACCATTTAGTCCCCTTATACCCCCCTCCCTTCAGCAATCTCTACCCTGTTGTCCATGTGAGTCCTTTTTCATTTTTCCTTGATCCCTCCCACCCCTACCTCCCCTACCCCTTAGCTGTCACCTACTCTCCATCTATGAGTTTGTCTCATAGTTGCTTGTTAGTTAAGTTTGTTCATCAGATTCCACAAATACGTGAAATCATATGGTATTTATCCAATTCATCTACTGATGGACACTTGGGATGCTTCCAAATCTTAGCTATTGTAAATAACATGGCAATTAACGGAGGGGTGCTTATGTTCTTTTGAATTAGTGTTTTGGGTTCCTTCAGACATATTCCCAGAAGTGGGATCCCAGAGTCAAAAGGCAGATTCATTTTTAACTTTTGAGGTAACTCCATACTGCTTTCCACAGTGGCTGTACCAATGTGCATTCCCACCAACAATGCAAAAGGCTTCCTCTATTCCCACATCCTTTCCAGCACTTGTTGTTTGTTGACTTATTGATGATAGCCATTCTCATGGGTATGCGAGGGTATCTCATTGTGATTTTAATTTGCATTTCTTTAACGATTAGTGATGCTGAGCATCTTTCAAAATGTCTACTGGCCATCTGTATATCCATTTTGGAAAAGTATCTATTCAAGTCCTTCGCCCGTTTTTTTTATTACTTTTTAAAGATTTTATTTATTTATTTTTAGAGAAAGGGGAAAGGAACAAGAAAGAGAGGGAGAGAAACATTGATGTGCGGTTGCCTCTCACACATCCCCCTGACTGGGGACTTGGCCCGCAACCCAAGCATGTGCCCTGACTGGGAATCAAACTGGCGACCTTGGGTTTGCAGCCCAAGCTCAATCCACTGAGCTACACCAGCCAGGGTCCTTTGCTCATTTTTTAATAGGGTTGTTTGGTTTTTTGGTGTTTCATTTTGTAAGTTCTTCATAAATTTTGGATAGTAACCTCTTATCAGATGTATTGGCAAATATGTCCTCCCATTCTGTGGGTTGTTTTTTCATTTTGTTAATGCTTTCCTATGCTGTGTGACAACTTTTTAGTTTGATGTAGTCCCATTTGTTTATTTTTCTCCCCCTTACTGAGATATACCCAATAAACATTTTCTATGAGCAATGTCCGAGATTTTGCTATGTTTTCTTCTAGGATTTTTATGGTTTCAAGTCTAGCATCTAATTAAAACTTTGATCCGTTTTTAATTTATTCTTGTGTGTGGTGTAAGGTGGCCCAGATTCATTTTTCTGATGTACCTGTCCAATTTTCCCAACACCATTTACTGAATAAACTATCTTTCGCTGATTGCATGTGCTTGCTTCCTCTATCAAATATTAATTGACTATAAAGGGTGTGGGTTTATTTCTAGGCCCTCTATTCTGCTCCATTAATCTATGTGTCTGTTTTTGTGCCAGTACCACAGTGTTTTGATTACTGTGGCCTTACAGTCTAGTTTCACATTAGTGTGATTCCTTCAACTTTGTTATTCTTTGTCAGGATCACTTTTGTTATGTGGGGTCTTTTGTGATTCCATATAAATTTCTGAAATATTTGTTCTAGTTCTGTGAAATACGTCACTGGATAGGAACTGATAGGAATTCATCAACAGGAATTGATAGGAATACATCACTGGAAGAAATCTTGATAGGAATTGGGTTGAATTTACAGATTGCTTTGGGTACTATGGACATTTTAATGATGTCAATTCTTTCAATCCACGAACATAGTGTGTACTTCCACTTATTTGTATCCTCTTCAATTTCTTTCTTCTGTATCTTATAATTTTCCAAGTACAGGTCTTTTATATCCTTGGTTAGGTTTATCCCAGGTATTTTATATATTTACTTTTTT